>QEOT01002454.1:401178-456605 GCA_003123785.1 Pterocarya stenoptera | reverse complement strand
TTTTTTTTTTTTTTTTTTTTTTTTTGTCTATTTCTAGGTATGTGATTCTCACAATATAGCTCCCCGGGTACTTGAATTGCGCTCTCTAAGATTTTATTACTCATCAAAAATAAGCAAAATCCACCAACACTAAGAGGATATAAAACAAATGGAGCAAATAAACCATCATCATTTCCCAATAATTATAATTGTACAAAATTTGACCATAGTAGCAGATGACATTAGGTTCATATTTCATAAGTATGTTGATGAAGGCAAGGAACACAAAAGACGATCATTTCTCTTTAAAGTCATCGCCAATAAAGTTGCACAGTAAATTTGTTACCTGCTCAGTTTGGCACCATCACTTATTTGTTTCTATACCAGCTGAACCCACACCTTCAGTAACTGCTTCCACTGCTGATTTTCCGTCAGCATCTACAGAAGGAGTTCCACCAAAAATCTCCTCTTGGCCACCTTGTGCTGCTTCATTTACAGAAGCTCCCTCAATAACATTTCCATTGGCCTCAGCAGACTCTGTCTCACTATCCTTATTCCCGAACAACTTAGATGGAAGTAAAGAAGATACGGCAGCTCTTGCACTTCTCTTGGCTGCTTCTGCTGCTTCAATCTCCTTGGCCTTAGCCTCAGCCTTCTGCCTTTCCTTTTCCTCAATAAGCTTCCCCAAATCATCCTCCCTCCCTTCCTTCCTCAACTCCGCTTTCACGAATTCCTGCAACTCCTCATTACACTCAACCCCATCGTCATCCAACATTGTATCAACCACATTAAGCACTTCATCCAATTTCCCAGCCTCGCTCAATGCCTTCATTATAAACTCATAGTTTGCCTCATCCATCTTGACTTCCTTCACTATAAGATCAAAAAATGACTTCGCCTCGTCTATCTTCCCAACCTTAACCAATACATCAACCAACGTGTTATAAACCGCCAAGTCCAGCGTCAAACCTGTCTCAACCATCTTTCTAAAGTATCCAGCTCCATCATCCACTCTGTCTTCCTTGAAACAAGTATACATCAATAACACATATGTAAACTCATCCGGATTCACTCCCTTCTCACCCATCTCCCTATATAACTCCTCGGCTTCACCCAACATTCCATTATTACACAATTGCTCGAGCAAATTATTGAATGACAAAGTATCCGGACTACACCTACACTCCCCCATCTTCCTGACAAAATCAATGGCGTCCTTAAACCTCCCTTCGGCACAATAGCCATCCACCATCACATTGAAACTCCCCAAATTCACTGCCAAACGTCTTGGGGGGTTGTGCTCGCCAATCATCACCTTAAGGCCTCGTCAAACTTCCCATTCTTGCTCAACGCATCCAACACAGAGTTATTCGCAATCGCGCTCATCTTCACCTTCGAGCCCTCCCCGAGCGCCTCCTCATAACACTCCATGGCTTCCTTCTCCATCCCCCTCATGAAATACCCCTTCATCAAGCCCCCATATACCACCCCATCCTCCACAAACCCTCCCACCTTCTCCTTCAGTTCCTCAAAAAGCCTAAAGACGCCATCTGAATCCCCACTCCTCACACACCCAGTCATCAAATAGTGGTACAAAATGGGATCGGGCGCGAACCCTTTGACCTCAATTTCCTCTTTCAACTCCATAGCCTCGGGGAGCTTCCCATAATCGACCAACCCTTCGATGAGAATCTGGAAGGTGATGGGAGAGGAATTGATTGGGGCGTCGTTGATGAACTGGCGGTAGTGTTCCAAGACGGTGTCGGGCTTGCGGCAATCGAGGTAGGTCTGGAAGTTGAGGTCGTAGCTGATGACGATGGGGGCAATACCGGCCTCGGTGATGAAACGGTGGAGGAAGAGGACAAAGGAATAATTTGACTGGCGTAAGAGGGCGGATAGCTCGGAATTGACGGTGAAGTTGGTGGGGCGGCAGTTAGAGTAGATGGAGTGGTCCTCGTCGAGGTCGTTCTCCCGGATGAGGGTGAGAATGCCGTTGTGGAGGTTGAGGCGGTTGCCGGAGAGCGCAGACACGGTCTCGGGAAGCTTGGGGGAGTTTGGGTTTTGTGGGATTTGGGATTGTTGGGGTTTAGTGGATTGCTGAGCTTGGGACTGGGCGCGGTTGAGGGAAGAAAGAGGGGGTTCGATGCGGAGACGGCGTTCTGCGGCGACCTCTTCAGGGGAGGAGAAGGAGAGGGAGCGGCGGAAGAAGATGAAGAAGGCGGCGGCGGCGGCGGAGGGTGAAGGGTGATTGGTTTTGGCTAAGGTTTTAAGATGGGTGAGGAAGATGGGTTGGAGAGCGCCAATTTTGTGGGTTTTGGAAAGAGAAGAAAGGAATGGAGACAGATAGGATTCTGAGACGGTTTAAAGTCTCAGATGGGGAAGGGGAAGTTGGATATAGATAGATAGGGCCTCTTTCCAACATTTTTTTATTTGTTGTAAATTTAACAATGTATTTAATGGATGATTATTAGAATATTTTTATATTTATGTATTTCTATTTGTCATGTTTATATATTTCTTTAATTTATGTATTGTCATTTCTTAAATTCATGTATTCTATATCCTTCATGCCTATAAAGGGTGTCTTGAGGAGTATTTGTAGTAGACTTACAACAAGAAAGTTGAGAGAAATAATATTTAGTTCCTGAAGAACTAATTCTAGATATTGTGGTCTTTCAATCCTCTTGCTACTTTTCTTTAGTTTTACAACATGTTATCAGCACGAGACTATAGCCAATTGTCGTGTTATTTGACGTTGAAAGTTATCTGTGAAATTGCTTTGATTACTATAATATCGAATCTTACAAAATTAGAATTTGTTGCTCTCGACGTCTCTGGCAACAATTACTTATCTTGGATTTTGGATACTGAAATCCATCTTGATGCAATGAATCTTGGAAATACTATCCAAGAAAAGAATGAAAGGTCTCTGCAGTAGCGTGCTAAATGAATGATTTTCCTTCGCCATCATTTGCATGAAGAATTGAAAAGTGAGTACCTCACTATAAAAAATCCCTTGATTTTATGGAATAGTCTAAGGGAGAGATACGAGCACCAGAAGACCGTTATCCTTCCAAAGGCTCGCTATGATTGGATGCACCTGAGGCTGCAAGATTTTAAAACAGTGCTTGAGTACAACTCTGCACTTTTCAAAATAAGCTCACAGTTGAAATTATGTTGTGAGAATGTCACTGATGAAGATATGTTAGAAAAAACATATATCACTTTCCATGCCTCAAATGTGTTCCTGCAACAGCAATATCGAGAGTGTAAGTTCACAAAATATTTTGAACTAATATCTTGTCTATTAGTGGCTGAACAAAACAATAAGCTTTTAATGAAAAATCATCAATCTCGTCCAACTGGTTCTACTACATTTCCTGAAGTGAATGAAATTTCATTTCATAATCATAAAGGAAATCGTGGACGTGGACATGGTAAGAAAAACTATAAAAATCAAGAAGATTGTACTCAAAAAGAAACTCAGTATACCACAAGAAGTGGAACAACACTGAAACAAAAAATAATGATGATAAAGGCTCATAGAATTAGCCTACGAAGAATTATGAGAATATATGTTTTAGATATGGTATGAATGGACATTGGTCACGTACCTGTCGTACACCAAAATATTTGGTAGACCTATATCAGGCCTCCTTTAAAGAAAAAGAAAAGGGGATCGAAATGAATTTTGCTAATCACAAGAATCCAGTAGATTCAACTTATAATCCAAATGGAATGAATCATACCCATCTGGATGTTTCTGATTTCTTTGTGAACCCCAACGAAAATACAGATTTTTTAATTAGTGATGATTTTGGATACAATAATTAATTTTCTTTCTTTACCTTGTAATCACATTATATTTCAGTTATTATCTTTGAATACATTGTAATTTTCCTTTATATTAATAAAGTTTTATATATGTTTTGCTTTTATTAAGGAAACATAGATTTTATTGATAAATTGATCAATTTGAAGAAAATTGATGGAGATGTATGTCTCGCAGACAATTGTACCACACATACAATTCTTAAACATAAGAAATATTTTCAATGTTGAACATTGAATAGAGCTAATGTCAATACCATATCCAGTTCTTCAAATCTAATTGAAGACTCTAAAGGAGTAAATATAATGTTACCTGAAGGAACAAAATTTTGTATTGACGATGCTTTGTATTCTTCAAAATCTAGAAGAAATTTGTTAAGTTTTAAAGATATTTGTCGTAATGGTTATCATATTGAAACCATCAATGAAGGTAGTAATGAATATCTTTACATTACTTTTATGATTTCGGGCCAGAAGCTCATATTAGAAAAACTGCCAGCTTTTTCTCGAACTTATATTATACAACTATGAGTACAATTGAATCAAATATTGTAATGTACCGGAAATCTTCTAATCCAAAAGTTTTTATGCTTTGACATGATCACCTTGGACATCCGGGATCAATTATGATGCGATAAATAATTGAGAATTCACATAGACATCCTCTAAAGTACCTGAAGGTTCTTTTACCAAGTGATTACCCATGTGCATCATGTTCTCAAGGAAAACTTATTATCAGACCATCCCCTTCTAAAGTAATAATTGAATCTCCATCATTTTTAGAAAGAATTTATTGGGATATATGTGGGCCAATTCATCCGCCATGTGGACCATTTAGATATTTTATGATTTTAATAAATGCATCAACTAGATGGTCATATGTTTGTCTACTCTCTACTCGTAATGTATTTGTTAGACTTCTTGCATAAATTATTAGATTATGAACTCAATTTCCTAATTATCCAATCAAGTCTATCAAATTGGATAATGCAGCAGAATTTACATCTCAAGTATTTGATGATTATTGCATGTCAATAGAAATTAATGTTAAACATTCAGTTGCCCGTGTACATACTCAAAATGGTTTAGCTGATCGTTTATTAAACGACTTCAATTAATTGCTAGACCTTTGGTTATGAATACAAAACTACTTGTTTCTACTTGGGGACATGCAATTTTACATGCTGCATCATTAGTTCGGATTAGACCAACTGCCTATAATAAATACTTCTCATTGCAACTTGCTTTTGGTTAACCACCAAATATTTTTCATTTTCGTATTTTTGGTTGTGCTGTCTATGTTTCGGTTGCAACTCTCAAACGTACTAAGATGGGCTTTCAACAAAGACTTGGTATTTATATTGGTTTTGATTCTCTTTCTATTATTAGATATTTTAAACCTTTAACTGGTGATATTTTTAAGGCACATTTTGAAAATTGTCATTTTGATGAAACAATTTTTCCACCATTAGGAAACGATAATGTGTCTGTAGCACAAAAAGAAATAATATGGAATGCATCAACATTATCTCATATTGATCCTCATACAAATCAATATGAACTGGAAGTTCAGAGGATTATTCATTTACAAGATATTGCAAATCAATTATCGGATGCATTTACTGATAGTAAGAAAATAAGAAAATCGCATATTCCAGCTACTAATATCCCTGCATGGATTGAAGTTCCTGTAGAACAATCAAGAAATTAAGCAACAAATGAATCTAAGACATGCCTGAAGCATGGAAGACCTATTGGTGCAAAGGATAAGATTTCTCGAAAGAAAAAAGTAAAAGAAATTGGTATTCTTGAAGAAACCATACCCACAAAACATGCAACAAAATCTATTGATCCACAAAAACTTTTAATTCCAAATTCTCCTGAAAAAGAATCCCTTGAAGAGGAAACTCCTGAAGAGATATCTCCTGAAGAGGAACAAGTACCTGAAAATAACGATATCTCAATAAATTATGTAAATACGGGAGAATTGTGGGATATAAATAAAATTATTGTCGACAATATATTTTCATTTAAAGTTGCAATTGACATTACCAGAAATAATGATGAAATTGAACCACAAACCGTCTTAGAATGTCGACGTAGAAATGATTGGCCAAAATGAAAAAATGCAATTAATGCAGAATTGAATTCACTTGCAAAACGTGAAATATTTGGACTTGTCGTCCAAACACCTAAAGGTATTACACCTGTTGGATATAAGTGGATATTTCTACGAAAACGTAATGAGAAAAATGAAATCGTAAAATATAAAGCACGACTTGTTGCACAAAGTTTCTCGCAGAAACCTAGTATTGATTTTCAATAAACATATTCTCCAGTAATGGATTCAATTACATTCAGATTTTTTATTAATTTGGTAGTAATAGAAAGTTTGGATATGAGTTTAATGGATGTGGTTACCACATATTTATATGGATCACTAAATAATAATATATACATGAAAATCCCTGAAGGATATAAACTGCCCGAAACATATAATTCAAAATCCAGAAGTATTTATTCTATCAAGCTACAAAAATCATTATATGGTTTAAAGCAATCCGGATGCATGTGGTACAATCGACTTAGTGAATATTTATTAAAAAAATGATTTGAGAATAATCCAATTTGTCCATGTGTTTTTATTAAGAAGTCAGAGTCTGGATTTGCAATTATTGCAGTATATGTGGATGATTTAAATCTCGTTGGGACTCCAAAAGAGCTCACGAAAACTGCAAATTGTTTGAAAAATAAATTTGAAATGAAAGATCTTGGAAGAACCAGATCTTGTCTTGGTTTACAAATTGAACATCTTTCAAATGAAATTTTAGTTCATCAATCTATATATATAGAAAAATTCCTGAAGCACTTTTATATGGATAAAGCTCACCATTTAAGCACTCTAATTGTTGTTCGATCACTTAATATTGAGAAAGACCCTTTTTCATTCTCGAGGGAAAGATGAAGAAATTATTTGTCCTAAAGTACCATATCTTAGTGCAATTGGTACTTTAATGTATCTTGAAAATTCTACAAGACCTAATATTGCATTTTCAGTCAACTTATTAGCAAGATATAGTTCTGCACCAACTTGAAGACATTAGAATGGAGTCAAACATGTCCTACGTTACCTTCGTGGTACGATCGACATGTGATTATTTTATCCAAAAGAATCAAGCACACAATTAATTGGATATGCAGATGCAGGTTATCCATCTAATCCGCATAAAGGGCGTTATCAAACAGGATACCTATTTACATATGGAGGTACAACTATTTTATGGAAATCTGTCAAACAAACAATAGTAGCTACTTCCTCCAATCACTCAGAAATTATTGCAATACATGAAGCAAGCCGTAAATGCCTTTGGTTAAAATCAGTAATTCAGCATATTCAAGAAAAGTGTGGTTTACCCACAATCAAAGGCGGTCCAACAATATTATACGAAAATAATGCGGCTATATTATACAAATAAGAAGTGGCTACATCAAAGGCGATAGGACCAAGCATATTTCACTAAAGTTCTTTTATACACACGAGCTTTTAACAGGGTGGTGATATTGATGTCAAGAAAATACAATCAATTGATAATTTGGCAGACTTATTCACTAAAAATTTACCAACTGCAACATTTAAAAAGTTAGTACACAATATTGAAATGTGACGACTCAAGGATCTTTCATAATGAACAATTGAAGATTTGCATACCTATGAGGGGAAGTCAATTATCATCTGGATTGTACTCTTTTTCCTTCGCTAAGGTTTTTCCCATTGGGTTTTAGTTGGTAAAGTTTTAATGAGGCAATCCTAAAGCATTCAAAGACACATTAGAATGTTGTACTCTTTTTCCTTCGCCACAAGTTTTTTCCACTAGGTTTTCTTTAGCAAGGTTTTAACGAGACATATTCTTTGTGTATGGTCATCCAAGGGGAAGTGTTGTAAATTCATGAAATGTATTTGATGGATGACCATTAGAATTCTTCCATGTTCATGTATTCCTATTTATCATGTTCATGTATCCATTTAATTCATGTATTGTCATTCCCTAGGTTCATGTATTCATGTATCTTCCATGCCTATAAAAGGGTGTCTTGAGGAGCATTTGTAGTAGACTTACAACAAGGAAGTTGAGAGAAATAATATTTAGTTCCTGAAGAAATAATATTTAGTTCCTGAATAACTAATTCTAGATATTGTAATCTTTCAATCCTCTTGTTACTTTTCTTTAGTTTTACAACACTATTTCATTTATTTTCTGGCTTTTTGGCGTGTGCCTTGTCATCAACATTCACATCACATTCTCTATATTACTGTTATCTTTAAATTATAGGAAGGAATTTAGGAAAAAGCTGAAAAACCTCCTTCCATCCTATTACCTATTTTAGGATTTTGATTTAGGGAATCAACAGTAGTTTCCTATATATATGGAATCACTATTCATCTCCTAAATCATATTTTATCAATATTTTATTCTAATAAATAAAATAAATTCTTCTTCCAATCATTTACACTTTCTATCGTACTCATATTTATTATAGTTTTAAATAATAATTTTAAAAATAATTTAAATAATTACTAAAATATAAAAAAATTAATTTTAAAAATATAATCATACCCATAAAAAAAATAATTTAAATTTTTGTTTAAAATATTCACTAGAGTAATAGTTCAAAACATAAGAAAAAATATTGAGTAATTAAGTTTGTAAATGGAAATGAGAGAAAAATAATAATAAAAAAATAATAGAAGATAAGGAATGAGATGTAGAATATTTTTTGAAGATGAGTAAAATTTAAGATAAAATTATAGGTAGTATCATTTTTAGCTAAAATTTAGGAAAAAATTTAGGGAACCCAATGTGAACTCTCTAACTTCTGAATCCCATTTTCAAATTTCTCAAAAATAAAATTAGAAGTACGCACAACTTCACTCACAATATTAGATGTATTGAGTGTCAGTCTTATTTTATTATTATTTTTTTCTTTTTTAAAATTGAGTTTTCACTGACATTTCAACATGTATGGTTATATGCATGAAATTATAAGTACTGTTAAGCCAGAATAGAAGAAAGAGTCATTTTTGGCTCACTGAGGTAGTCCAAGACTAAATGAGGCTGTTGGAAACCCACAATGGCAGTCCGGAGATTGTCTCTTCCCACATGCCTTTTTATGATGTCCTTTTAATGGGCTAGGCCTAGTATGGGCATATTATTTTTACCTTATTCTATTGCGGTGATTCTTAAGGTCAATTTGCTCAAAAAAAGGCATTGAGAATCTTTAAGTTAAATTGCGACAGAGATAGCATGGGAAAAACTGTAGAAAAATAAATTTCGGGAGTAGGTCCCTGGTTTTCTATTTCTTTGTTAAGAGACAAAGATTTCCAAACGCGGAGCTTGACTTAGAGCATCAGGCAGGAGATGTATTCAACCACATTGGGTGCAAGCACGAAGCTCGGCTTGGGCGAGAGATGTACTCGATCGCACTAGGTACAAATGCGAAACTTGATTTGGAGAGTTAGGTGGAAGATGTGCTCAATCGTGCTAGATGCAAGCACAGAGCTCGGCTTAGAGTTTGTTTGTATGGATTTGGCTTTAAGCGCAAGGTAGAGCAGTCAAGAAACCATCATCGCCCATAGCTTGCGGCGAGTCTACGGACCTGATTTGTATGCGAGAGTTGGGCAGTTGAGGGTAATGTTTTGAATACCGTACTGGACGCCGTACTTGTCAAGGCACTAGAACGGAATATTTATGTACCGATACCGTTTCGTGTATTGTTTCGAGATAGTCGATATATGAATAAATTATATATATAAATTATATTTCAAAATAATAGTCTATATATAAATAAATTATATATAAATACATATATATATAAATTATAAATAGCCTAGTTTGAATTGGGGGTCAAAAAATGAGCTTGTAGTTTAAAAAAATGAAAAAAAAAACTAAAGGCCGAAATATCTGCTTGTACAGGCTGAAATACAGGCCAAAATATCTATCGGTATTTAGGCCAGTACGAAATACATGTTGTACTTGTACCAGACCAATGGCCAATATGGCAAATACCGGCCGTACCAGTTGGTATGGTACGAAATTAAAAGCAATGGTCGAGGGACTTGCACTGCCTATGTTTGCAGTGAGTTTAGGGATTCAGTTTGTACACGAGAGTCGTGCTGTCAAAGGACTATCACCACCTGTAGTTCGTGGTGAGTCCATGAACTCGGCTTTGCTAAACCTGTGGGTGAGGGTCGAAGCAGTCAAGAAACTTCCATCACCGTTGTTTGCAGCAAGTCAAGAGACTTAGCTTTGCCAAACATGTGAGTGAGGGTCAAAACAGTCAAAGGATTATCTTCGTTGTTGTTTCCCACGAGTCAAGAGACTTAGTTTTGCCAAACTTGTTGGCGAGAGTCGAAGCAGTTAAGAGACTGTCATCGTCATTGTTCGCCGCAAGTCAAGAGACTCGGCTTTGAGTTTGCTTGTATTAACGTTTGCCTGATAGGTTGCATGAGATAGTTTATCGTTAGTAAGAGTGTATATTTTTCCAATCATTTTTTTTTTCAATGGCGTTAGAAAATTTTCGCCCCTTGATGTGAATTATTGTTAGTGTTTCCATTTTGGTATTGATACTAGAGTTTGTGTGTAGTAACCCGCACTAAGTGGTTAGGGAGTTCGTTGACCCCTAGGTCTATCTTAGGTAGTTGCTGAGTCTGTTGACTCATTCCCAAAGGTAACTAGTGCGGTTCGTGGAGCATGGAGGCTCGTTCTCGTAGGTAACCCACTGGCAATACTTGTGGTGTGAGTGTAAACACTCGGCGTTTGCTAAAGAAGATATTGTACTAGTGTTGATGTCCAAGTATGAGTCCAATGGCTCAACTTTTATGTGCGCAAGAAAGTTCAGGCAATCAAGGGTCTTATCATTGTCTCTTGATTCACGATGAGTTCAAGGACTCAGCTTTGTGTGTGGGAGAGGTCGGGCAGTCAAGTAACTTGTCCTTGCTTATTGGTTCACGACGAGTCCAGCGACTCGTCTTCTTGTGCGTGAGAGAGGTCGGGCAGTTAAGTGAATTTTTCCGCCTGTTGGTTCACGGCGAGTCCAGTGACTCGGCTTTATGTGTGCAAGGGAGATCAGACAGTCAAGTGATTTGTCCCGCTTGTTGATTCACAACGAATCGAGTGACTCAACTTTTGTTTAAAGAGATGCTCGTCCACACTACCTAGGCGGGAGATATGGCTTGATCGCACTAAACTATTTTCATTCAGTGCCCCAAAACATAAGGTAAATCTGGCCAATCAAGATCTCCTAGATTTCATGCTTATCTCATTACAAGACAAATTGAATGTGATCATTTATAATGATATATTTTCACAACATTACTAAATATTGCTACCAATCATAAATTCATCATCTTAGTATCTTTATATTTAACACATTTTAAAAAGTGATAAAGGCTTATTTTCAAGCTCATTGAATTTATAAATAATTGTTGAAATTGAGAGACTCCTTACCTTGTTCAATTTGAGTAGAAATGCTCATGCTTGACTACCAATACCAACTTGCATTTCAGGCCCGTTTGGATACAAAAATACTCTTAACTCATCTTATCTCATCATTACAATTTTTCTAAATTCTCATATAAAATATAATAAATAATTCAACTTTTTCAAATCTCAAAACAATAATAATATTAAAAAATAATATTCTAACAATATTTTATTCAACTCATTTCATCTCATCTCATCCACTATCCAAACAAGTTTGATTGAACAATGGAGTGTTGAATACTCAATCCATCTGTAAGGGTACTGGCCGGGTTTTTCACCCCGATTTTAAACGGGTAGATGGATGTTTTGTGTTATTCTACTCCTTGAGTTTTTCATAAACTAATTGAATTCTTCTATTCTCCATCCATACACTACACATTTGGTAAAAAAAAATTTAAAAAAAAAAGCATCATGTGTGATGTGTGGTTTGAGGATGATGAGTAGATTTTCTTTTGCTACTCATTATTTCCACACACAACACATCACACTTATTCTTTTTTTTTTAATTTATTTGTTTTAGTTTTATTATTTCTAAACTAATTGAATTTTTCTACTCATCGTCCATACATATTTCATAAGAGAAAAATAAAATAAAAAATAATATATAATATATTATATAAAAATGATAAGTAGAATTTTTCATTACGTAAACCTATATTTTCCACAATGTTTAAGAGCAGGCCAGTTATAGAAAGCCAAGTTAATTAAACATTATACGATAAAGCAAGCAATGAGGATTGGAAAATAAAAATTAAACAACGTTCGACTTCTGACAACATGCAAGGTGTATCATTTAAAAAAAAAACTATTAGATTTATTGTTCCTCCAATGAAAAAGAATAGATTAAGTGACGAGTTTAAAAATTGGAAAATATAATAAAACATAATAATTACTCTAATATTTACATTTAAATAATGGGAGAGTAGTCAGAAAGAATGGAAAAGCATGCATGAGTATCCCAAAACATAATATTTGTTATTACTCTCAACCTAATTTATTCTCTTGTTTACATATGTTAACTCATTCTAAAAGTGGCAAATCATGATTCTACAAGATCTATACTGTTGAATTTAGAAAGTTTTAAATGGAAATATTAGGTTGCCTCCCCAAAGTGATAGCTCATTTTGATCGTTAGTGCAAAAATGTTTTTTTTAATATTTACGAAAAAATAAATACACTAGCAGTCAAAGTGAGTGTTCACTTTGGGGACAGAGTAGCATCTCTCTTTAGAAATACTGATGTGGTAGAATATTATGGTAGTTCTAATAAACTCATATCTTTTTAGTTTTCTATTTCAAAAAATATTTTTTAAATGGTAACATTTTTTTATTATTTTAATAGAAATGTGATTCTTGTTGATTGGTGCCACGTGGCATAAACGCAATTTGTTTTATTAATGAAATTTTCAAAAATAAACATATAAAATGAAAAAACTATTATTTTGTACTTAACCCTTTTATTTATTCTATTCACTCCCCCTCTCTCCTCAAGGGAAGCAGCCATTGAAACAATTCAATAAATTCATGTATTTGCTTGAATTGATCAGGTATATTGTCCTTAATTATCTAGTCATAAACTATTTTATGTTGGTTGTCTTCGTCCTTGGATTATTAGGGGTGTAATTGAGAAAGTTTGAGTGAGAATTGAATGTTAAAACATTAATTTGTGAGTTTGAAGTACTTCATGTTTAGCATGAGTTATCTGGTTAATTTAATATTTTGTTTTTACAAGAAATGATTTCATTATTGAAATTTTACATTTTCATAAGTTTGTTTTAATAATTAGTTGCTTATTTATATGGGTTTTGCTATACATCATGACCACTATTTACCCACACACCTCATACATGATAGATTTTTTTTTTTTTTTATAGGGTGTCAGGTTTTTTTCATAAGGTGCGGGATAGTAAATAATGGCTGATGAAAAGAATTATTCTATTTATATATGTTAAAACTATCAAATTTATGTAATTTATGCAAAATAACATATATGAGAATTTGTAAAAGTTAAATTGACAAATCTGGTATTTCTAATAAGCTATATATAACATTTATTGCAAAATAAATTATTTATATTATATCTTAAGACTTTATCTTATAAAAAAATATTCAATAGACCGTCTACAAACTTTGATAAATCAATTTTGAGGTTTATAGAATATATTCATATAAATTGTATAATAAGTTGCGTGTACTGGTATTAGATTATTTATAAAAGAATACAACTTAAACACAACTCAATTCAATTAATGATATAGCTTGTTGATGAGAACCTCATATATAATAATAAATGAATTAAGTTAAACTCAAACATGATTTGGTTAAGTCGAATCTCAAACACTTATGTCTTATTGTATACTATAATTTTTAGAATAATTAAGTACTAACACATGTAATAAAGTCATCATTAAGAATGGCAAGTGAGATTAGGACAAGTTGGTACCACATAAATATATATATTTATATACATATATATCCTCTTAAACCACATTTCTTATAATGGGAGTCAACTTATAAGAAAGCAATGAATATGAATGGTTAAAAAAATACACTTCATCAGACCACGTGGAATTTGAAAAATATTTGGATTTAAATGATAAAAATAAATAAATAAAGGTGTTTAACAAGAGAATTGAATGATCACAATATATGAAACTAATTCTTCATAAATTCAATATTATTTCTCTCAATTTTCTTGTTGTGTGTCTACCACAAATGTTCCTCAAGACTTCATTTTATAGGCATAAGAGGCTACATACTATTAAATAGATAATGAACTTAGGGAATGACAATACATGACTCAAGATGATACATGAACATGGAAAATTGGAATACATAATAGGTAAGAATTCTAATGGTCATCTATTAAATACATGAAATGTATTTTACTACATTCATGAATTTACAACACTCCCCCTTGGATGGTCATACACAAAGAACATGTCTCATTAAAACCTTGTTAAGAAAAAACATAATGGAAAAAAACCAACGGCGAAAGAAAAAGATGACAATATTCTTATGTACTTTGGAATGCTTTAGGCTTGCCTCATTAAAACTTTTCAAAGGAAAATCTAGTGGGAAAAAAACTTAGCAAAAGAAAAAGAGTATAATCCATATGATCATTTTCTCCCCTTTAAAAGTGTGTAGAGTTTTAATAGTTTATAACGAAAGATTTTTTAGTTGACTCATTCCAATGCCATGTACTAACTTTTTAAATATTACAATTGGTAATGCTTTAGTGAATAGATCTGCCAAATTGTCACATGATCATATTTGCTTGATATCAATATCACCGTTCTTCTGGAACTCATGTGTATAAAAGAACTTTGGCGAAATATGTTTGGTTCTATCACCTTTGATATAGTCTCATTTGATT
Organism: Pterocarya stenoptera; assembly: GCA_003123785.1. Taxonomy (NCBI): domain Eukaryota; kingdom Viridiplantae; phylum Streptophyta; class Magnoliopsida; order Fagales; family Juglandaceae; genus Pterocarya; species Pterocarya stenoptera. The sequence goes on along the minus strand of QEOT01002454.1, from coordinate 441,879 downwards.
TGTGTGATACAAGCAACATTATCTTCATATAATGTTGTTGTGCTATCGTTGATTGTAGATAAACCATACTTTTTTCAAATCTGTTGAATTATTGATCTTAAACAAATACATTCCCAGCTTGATTCATGAATTGCAATAATCTCTGAGTAGTTTGAAGAAGTAGCAACTAATATTTGTTTTATAGATCTCCATGAAATAGTTGTATATCCACAAGTGAACAGATATCTTGTTTAAGATTTTCCTTTATACGGATAAAAAAGGTAACCTAAGTCTGCATAACTAACAAACTAAGGATTTGATCATTTTGGATAAAACAACCACATATCAACCGTTCCACGAAGATAGTGTAGAATATGTTGGACCTCATTCCAATACATTTTAGTTGGTGCATAACTATATCTTACTAATAAGCTATTTGAAAATGCAATATTTGATCGTGTGCAATTTGCAAGATACCTCAAAACACCAATTGCACTTAGATATAGTATTTCAGGAACAAGAATTTCTTCACCATCTTCTTGAGGACGAAATTGATAATTTTTTATATCAAATGATCGAATAATCGTTAGAGTACTTAAACGATGAGCATTGCTCATGTAAAGTACTTCAGGACTTTTTTAGTATATGTTGACTATTGGACAATAATTCCATTTGAAAAGTACTCAATTTGCCAACCAAGACAAACTTTTATTTTTCCAAGATCTTTCATTTTAAACTCATTTTTGTAAATAATTTGTGACTTTTATGAGTTCTTTTGGAGTTTCAATACAATTTAAATCATCTACATATACCACAATAATATCAATCTGGAATTTGACTTTTTTATTAAAACACATAAGTAAATTGGATTATTCTCAAATCTTTTTTTTATTAAGCATCTACCACATATGTCTGGATTGTTTTAATTCATATAAATATCTTTGTAATTTGATAGAATAAATACTTTGAAATTTTGAATTACATGCTTCAGGCATTTTATATTCTTCGGGGGTTTTCATATAAATATCATTATCTAGAAATCCAAATAAATATGTTGTAACAACATCCATTAAATATATATCTAAACTTTCTGTGACTATCAAACTAATAAAACAATCTAAATGTAATCCCATCCACTACAGGGAAATACATTTCTTCATAATCAATATCATGTTTCTGCGAGAAACCTTGTGCAACAAGTCGTGATTTGTATCTCACAATTTCATTTTTCATATTACGTTTACGTATAAATACCCATATATATTCAACAGGCATCACACCATTAGGTGTTTAGACTACTAGTTCAAATACTTTACGTTTTGCTAGCGACATCAATTCTACATGAATTGTTTCTTTCCATTTGGGCTAATCATTTTTACGCAACATTTTTTGACCATTTTTTGTTCATTTTCATCATCACTTTTAGTGATATCAAGAGCAATTTTAAACGAAAATATGTTGTTAACAATAATTTTACTTCTATCAAATAATTCTCTCATACTTACATAATATATCGAGATTTCGTTATTTTCAATACATTTTCCTCTTCAAGAAATAACTCTTCAGAAGATTCTTCTTCATGGGATTCCACTTCAGGTGATTCTAGTTAGGAGAATTTTGTACAAAAGGTTTGGATGGATTTATAGCTCTTGTTGCCTATTTACTAGGTACAACTTCTTTAGGAGTACCGAACTTTTTTATTTGTGCTTTTTTCTTTCAAGGAGTCTTATTTTTTACACCAATAGTTTTTCCACGCTTCAAGCATGTTTCAGATTCATTAACTGTTGTATAATTTGATTATCCTACCAGGATATCGATTTTTTCTGGAGTATTAACAGCTAGAATGTGAAATTTCACTATTTTCTTATTGTCGATAAAGACATTCGGTAATTGATTTGCAATAGTTTGCAAATGAATGATCTTTTGAACTTCTAGTTTATATTTATTTGTACTAGAATCAAGATGAGATGGCGTCAAAGTGTTTTATGTTATTTTCTTTTGTACTTCTGACAACTTCTCTCTCCCTAATGGTAGGAAGGTTATTTCATTAAAAATGAAAATTTTCAAAATGAGCCTTAAAAACATCTCCAGTTAAAGGCTTGAGGTATTTCAAGATGGAGGGAGAATCAAAATCAACATAAATTTCAAGTCTACATTGAGGACCCATCTTAATACGTTGACCCATCTTAATACGTTGGGGAAGTGCAATTAGAATATACACAGCACATCTAAAAGTACGAAGTTGAAAAATATTTAGTAGTTGGCCAAATGCAAATTGCAATAGAGAGTATTTATTATAGACAGTTGGTCGCATTTGAACCATTGATGCAGCATGCAAAATTGCATGTCTCCAAGCAGAGGCAGGTAGTTTTGTTTTCAGAAGTAATAATCGAGAAATTAATTACAAACATTTAATAAATGACTCAGCCAAACCATTATCAACATATGTATGGGCAACAGGATATTCAACATTAATCGCAACTGACATGCAATAATCATCAAAAGTTTTCGATGAAATTCTCCTGCATTATCCAATTCAGTCTATAATCAAAAAATTGAGTCCATAATCTAATAATTTATACAAGAAGTCTAGCAATGCAACATTTCGAGTAAAAAGTAGACGAGCATGTGACTATCTAGTTGATGTATATATTAAAATTATAAAATATCTAAATAGATCACATGGTGGATGTATAGGTACACATATATCTCCTTGGACTCTTGGAAGGGGATGGTCTGACAATTAGCTTTCCTTTGGAACATGCTACATATGGATAATCACTTAATAAAATAATCTTTTGGTTCTTTAAGGGATGTCCATATGAATTCTCAATTATTCGACGCTTCATGATTGATCCTGGATGACCAAAACGATTATGGCAAAGCATAAAGATCTTTGGATTAAAGTATTTCTAGTACATTACAACATGTGATTCAATCGTTTTCAATATTGTATAATATAACCTAGAAGAGAAAGCTATCAGTTTTTCTAATATGAGCTTCTAGCCCAAATTTGTTGTTGTAATGTAAAAATATCAATCACTGCATTCATCAATGATTTCAACATGATAACCATTACTATGAATATCTTTAAAACTTTATAAATTTCTTCAAGACTTCGAAGAATATAAAGTATCGTCAATACAAAATTGTATTCCTTTTGGCAATATGATGTTGGCTCTTTTAGAGCCTTCAATTAGGTTCGATGACCTAAATATTGTATTGATGTTAGCTCTATATAATGTCAAATATTGAAATATTTTTTCTCCTTAAGAATTGTGTATTGTACAACTGTCTGCCAGACACATATATTCACTAATCATCTTGAAATTGATTAATGCATCAATAGAATTCATGTCTCCTTATAAACAAAAATATGTATAAAATTTTATTAATGCAAAAAAAAGTTTAACAAAATGTATTAAAAGATAACGACTCAAACATAATGTAATTATAATAAGGAAATAAAATTAATTATCATATGCATCACTAATTAAAATATTATTATATCTTTTTGGCTCTATAAAGAAATCAGAAATATCGAGATGAGTTAAAATCATCATATTTGAATTATCAAAAGAAGTTAGATGATCTTCTGGATCCTTGTGGTTGGGAAGATTCATTCTGACTCATTTTTCTTTTTCCTTCATAGATGCTTGATTATAAGTCCACCAAATGTTTGGATGTACGCTTTCATACCACACGTGTGATGTTATCTTCATATTTCTTTATAGACTTATTATACAAGTCTTTATTTTCATCTTGTTTTATTATGGTGTGGTTCCACTTCTGGTGGTATGAATCATTTTTCTTTGAGAAATTTTGAGTACGCTCCTCTTAATCCCAATATTTTTTTCCTACCACATTCATGCCCACGACTACAGTTTCCTTTATTATGATGAAATGAGATTCAATTCGCTTTAGAGAATGAAGTAAAACCAGTTGGACAAGACAGATGATTTTTTATTAATAACTCGTTTTGTTCAACCACTAGTAAACAAGATATTAGTTTAAAATACTTAGTGAGCATTCTCACTTGATATTACCACTGCAGGAGTATGTTATTTGTTCCATTTCAAACATATCATCATTAGTGACTTTTTTTTTTTCTACACAATTTCAATTGTGCAACGGTGCATTTAATCATAAATAGCTTTTGGGTGGATCACAGTTTTCTGGTACACGTATTACTCCCTTAAACTATCTCATAGAACCAATGGATATTTTATTGTGAGGTACTCAATTTTCAATAAAATTATTGATTTTTTTTTTTATTCGGGGAGGGGGGTGTCGAGCTCAAGCCCTCCATTTTGAAGGTTTGAGTGTTATGTCATTAGGCCATATGCTTTTGACAATAAAATTATTGATTTAGAATGATCATTTAGGGATGTTTCATTTCTTTTCTTAGTAGTATTTAATGATAAATAAATATTTAAAATCGAACTAACATATAGAAGACAAAAATATTCATCGCATTGATATGATAACATTATAATCTATATAGATCATATCAAAATTTTATTAATCGATTTAAATTTCAATAAGCAGATATCAATATTTGAAGAAGAAAAACTTATAGTGGTTTGGAAAATGTTACGCAAATATCTTGCCAAAGATCATCAAAAGAACACAACGGTTGGCTAAAGTCTCGTGCTGACAATGTGTTGTAAAACAAAAGAAAAGTAACAAGGGAATTGAAAGATCACAATATATGAAACTAGTTCTTCATGAACTCAATATTATTTCTCTCAACTTTCTTCTTTTATGTCAACCACAAATGCTCCTGTTGATCATTTTGTTCTTTTAAGGACTTAATTACTCTTTTTTAATGCTAATTACTCTTTTCATAATGTCACCATAAGAAAAAGTGTTCGGTTTCCACTTCAATCGTAGTTAAAACAAGAACCCCCTTCTCTGGCTCATCTTCTCCCTCACACATCTCATCCCAGTTAGAACTTTGGTTTTTTTTTCTGTAACATATTTAATTTACAAATATAAAACATATATTATCTTTAAAGCAAAGTTTCTGTTGAGCCATGTCATCCACTCTTGCATTAAATGACCATGAGTTTTTCATCAAGTTAAAATAATTTGAAAGGTCACATAAATAAACACTGGACAAGTTGGAATTTTAAAAGTTTAATTCTTCCCTCTGTAACACTTTATTTTCTTTCTATAGATTTTATTTATTTCAATTAGTAATCGGCTAAGAGAATTACTCGATCTACACTGGAATCCTACAATTTTTAAGTTATATTATTAATTTTATTTTTACGTTAATTTATTATTGAGCCAAGATTGATATTATAATTGCTAAGTCAACATATAACTTGTCTTTTGTAAAGAACATGTGTAAACATAGCAATTCTATTTACTTATAAAAAAAACATAGTAATTCTCTTCAGGTAATGGCACATTTAAAAACCTTCATAATCATAATTATATTAGGAACAGAATAAAAAATTAATAGAACCTTCGAGTATCATGCGCAAACCATGGAGGAACCCAAGAACGTCTTTATCAACACTCTATTCCTCTGGAATGTATCTATAGATTTTAATGGAACAAATTTGGGGTTTGCATGAATGTTTAGTATATTTTTCACCTTCTAGACAAGGTGTCTCTCTTGTATTCCCCTCTGTACTTGAGTTGTGCCTCTTGCGCTTATCAATAAAGAATATGTCAATTACATCAGCAATTGTTGAAGTACTGAACAAAGAAGCAAACAGAGAGTGATCTTAAATCAAGGATCTTTAAGTTCCCCTTTATTATATTATCCAATCTTCTAGAAATTTATAAATATATATTTTGACAGTTTATATAACTAAACATGTATTCTATTGTTTCTGTCTAGAGTCTTCATTTTCATGTTTTCCTATTACCATATTGGATCGACCAAAATCTAGAAGTCCATTGATGAAATTTTATGTACTCGACATTAATTTTTAAAATAATCCCCTGACCTGCAGATTCTGGTTTACATTTCACGTGTGGCCTGTGTACCAGTTCCAATGTACTCCAATTACCTGAATCTTACGGGCTTGGCTGCTCTATTTTGTCAGGTCTTTCATTGTTTCGGTCAATACTTCTGCCTTCACTTTGAAGCCTTCCAGCTTGCCATGGCCCCTGTCTACATGGCATTCCTCCGTTCCATGGGCGACGAGAATGAAGCTCGAAACTATACTTACAGCCTTGAGGTCGGGGCAAATGGCAGGAAACTCATATGGGAGGGTACACCAAGAAGTATCCAAGATAGTCATCGGAAGGTAAGCGACAGCCATGATGGTCTCATCATCCAAAGAAACATGGCTCTCTTTTTCTCTGGTGGGGATAGAAAAGAGCTGAAGCTGAGGGTTACTGGAAGGTTATGGAAGGAACAACAAAATTCAGACATTGGCGTGTGCATTCCAAACCTCTGTAGCTGAAAAAGATGGTTTTGAAGGCATCTAAAAGTTTTTATGTTATGTATTACTGATTCCATTTGTCTGGTATGTTGTATGGATGGAAGTATGTACTAAGGAGCTGTGAGAGGCGACTTTTGAATGTTGGACCTGGACACTTTGTGCCTACTGCAGTGTCTGGCAATTAGCAAGCCTCCGGGTGATGTCTAATTTGTGTCTGATTACTAATAAGCCTGCTCGTGAATGATGGCTATGTGAGCCATATTGATTCTGACTCCTCACTGCTTCTATTTCTATATTTTGTAACTTGAAAATAAAAACCGGCGTGAACAAGCGGTGAACCTTTTTTCACTCAGGCAGAGGGTTGGGTTATTGTCTATAAATTGTAGCAGGGTGGAATATTGTCCCTACTTGCCTTATATGGTGTTTCTAGAGAGAAAAGAATGATATTGAGGACTGAAATTATAATGGTGGAGGAGCTTCAAGGCTTCTTTTTTTTTTTCGATACTCCTTTGGACAGCTTCTATAGATTTTAATAGGTTCAATTTCCATGACCTTTTTTTTTTTTTTTGTCTATTTCTAGGTATGTGATTCTCACAATATAGCTCCCCGGGTACTTGAATTGCACTTTCTAAGATTTTATTACTCATAAAAAATAAGCAAAATCCACCAACACTAAGAGGATATAAGACAAATGGAGCAAATAAACCATCATCATTTCCCAATAATTATAATTGTACAGAATTTGACCATAGTAGCAGATGACATTAGGTTCATATCTCATAAGTATGTTGATGAAGGCAAGGAACATAAAAGACGATCATTTCTCTTTAAAGTCATCGCCAATAAAGTTGCACAGTAAATTTGTTACCTGCTCAGTTTGGCACCATCACTTATTTGTTTCTATACCAGCTGAACCCACACCTTCAGTAACTGCTTCCACTGCTGATTTTCCATCAGCATCTACAGAAGGAGTTCCACCAAAAACCTCTTCTTGGCCACCTTGTGCTGCTTCATTTACAGAAGCTGCCTCAACAACATTTCCATTGGCCTCAGCAGACTCTGTCTCACTATCCTTATTCCCGAACAACTTAGATGGAAGTAAAGAAGATACGGCAGCTCTTGCACTTCTCTTGGCTGCTTCTGCTGCTTCAATCTCCTTGGCCTTAGCCTCAGCCTTCTGCCTTTCCTTTTCCTCAATAAGCTTCCCCAAATCATCCTCCCTCCCTTCCTTCCTCAACTCCACTTTCACAAATTCCTGCAACTCCTCATTACAGTCAACCCCATCGTCATCCAACATTGTATCAACCACATTAAGCACTTCATCCAATTTCCCAGCTTCGCTCAATGCCTTCATTATAAACTCATAGCTTGCCACATCCATCTTGAGTTTCTTCACCATAAGATCAAAAAATGACTTTGCCTCGTCTATCTTCCCAACCTTAACCAATCCATCAACCAACCTATTATAAACCGCCAAGTTCGGCCTCAAAACTGACTCAACCATCTTTCTAAAGTATCCAGCTGCATCATCCGCTCTGTCTTCCTTGAAACAAGTATCCATCAATAACCCATATGTAAACTCATCCGGATTCACCCCCTTCTCACCCATCTCCCTATATATCTCCTCGGCTTCACCCAACATTCCATTATTACACAATTGCTCGATCAAATTATTGAACGACAAAGTATCCGGACTGCATCTATACTCCCCCATCTTCCTGAAAACATCAATGGCGTCCTTAAACCTCCCTTCGGCACAATAGCCATCCACCATCACATTAAAACTCCCCAAATTCACTGCCAAACGTCTTGGGGGGTTGTGCTCGCCAATCATCCTATCGAACAACCTTAAGGCCTCGTCAAACTTCCCATTCTTGCTCAACGCATCTAACACAGAGTTATTCGCAATCGTGCTCATCTTCACCTTCGAGCCCTCCCCGAGCGCCTCCTCATAACACTCCATGGCCTCCTTCTCCATCCCCCTCATGAAATACCCCTTCATCAAGCCCCCATATACCACCCCATCCTCCACAAACCCTCCCACCTTCTCCTTCAGTTCCTCAAAAAGCCTAAAGACGCCATCTGAATCCCCACTCCTCACACACCCAGTCATCAAATAGTGGTACACAGTGGGATCGGGCGCGAACCCTTTGACCCCAATTTCCTCTTTCAACTCCATGGCCTTGGGGAGCTTCCCATTATCGACCAACCCTTTGATGAGAATGCGGTAGGTGGTGGGAGAGGGATTGATTGGGGCGTCGTTGATGAACTGGCGATAGTGTTCCAAGGCTGTGTCGGGCTTGCGGCAATCGAGGTAGGTCTGGAAGATGAGGTTGTAGGTGATGACGTTGGGGGCAATACCGGCCTGGGTGATGAAACGGTGGAGGGAGAGGAGATCGGAATACTTGGACTGGCGTAAGAGGGCGTTTAGCACAGAATTGACGGTGAAGATGGTGGGGCGGCAGTTAGAGTAGACGGAGTGGCGGGTGTAGAGAGAGGCCTCGTCGAGATCGTTCTCCCGGATGAGGGAGAGAATGCGGTTGTGGAGGTTGAGGCGGTTGCCGGAGAGCGCAGACACGGTCTCGGGAAGCTTGGGGGAGTTTGGGTTTTGTGGGATTTGGGATTGTTGGGGTTTAGTGGATTGCTGAGCTTGGGACTGGGCACGGTTGAGGGAGGAGAGAGGGGGTTCGATGCGGAGACGGCGCTTGCGGCGGCGGCGTTCTGCGGCGGCCTCTTCAGGGGAGGAGAAGGAGAGGGAGCGGCGGAAGGAGATGAAGGAGGCGGCGCCGGAGGGTGAAGGGTGATTGGGTTTGGCTAAGGTTTTAAGATGGGTGAGGAAGATGGGTTTGGAGAGCGCCATTTTTGTGGGTTTTGGAGAGAGAAGAAAGGAACGGGGACAGATAGGGTTCTGAGAGGGTTTAAAGTCTCAGAAGGGGAAGGGAATGGGAAAGTTGGATATAGATAGATAGGCCTCTTTCCAACATTTTTCTATTTCATTTCTTTTCTGGGCTTTTCGGCCTGGGCCTTATCATCCAAACTTCCGAATCCCATTTTCAAATTTTCCAAAAATAAGGTTAGAAGTTCACTCACAATATTAGGTGTATTGAGTCGCAATCTTATTTTATTAATTTTTTTAAAAAAATTGATTTTTTGCTGACATGTTAGAGTACTAGCAATAGTTTCTTTATATGTATCTTCAAAATCATCTTTTTTAAAGAATGGTTTTGTATTTGAAGAATGATTCTCACATTGGTTTATGCAAATTTGAACCAAATAATAATAAAACATTTTTATTTTTTTATTTTTATTTGTTTTCTAAAATTATTTTTTATATATATTTTACAATTAGCATCCACTTTGCATTATCAACTTAATACAAATTTTATGTATCAAAATTATTTTAATATGAATTTTATGAAGTTAATTTTAATGTGTATGTGAGAAAAAAAATAATAAAATAATGTTTGAATAATGAACAGTGCTTCTTCATATTTAAAGAATGACTATTTATAGTTATGTAAAAATATAAAGATGAAGAAACAAATGAAGACCTTTTTAAAGATAGATTCTTCAAATTTGAAGATGAAGATAGAGAAGTCATTGCCAGTGCTCTTAGCATGTATGGTTATATGCATGAAATTACAAGTACTATTAGGCTAGAATCGAAGAAAGAGTATTTTTGGCCCACTAAGGTAGTCCAAGACTAGACGAGGTTGTTGGAAACCCACAATGGCGGTCTGGAGCGCAGTAAGATGCCCGTATATACGTCCATAGTAGTGAATAGAAAATAAATACAAAAATATAAATAGATATAAAGACACACAGATTTACATAATTTAACACAGGGCCTATGTCCATGGGTCATTTGGAGGGAAAATTCACTATAACATTGACGTTTTACAGTCTTACATTTCTCTTTATACAATGGAGAAGATGATGTTCTAGAGCTCTTCTTCTGAGGTTGAAGATGATCCATGTGTTCTCTCTCTCTCCCGCCCCCCCTCGCTCAGCTTTCTAAAAGTCTTATTTTATTTTGGCTCCTTGTGTGTAACTTGTTTTCTCTCATTTCTCATTTTTCTCCCTTTCATCTTAACGCCTGCCTTCCCCTCTTCTCTTGTCCCACATGCATATTTTTCATTTCTCTCCCTTTCTACTCCTCTTTCTCTTTCTCTTTCTCTCATTTGATATTTGATGTTCCTCTTCGCCTCGTTGTCTCTTCCAACAAGCCTCCTAATGATGTCCTTTAATGGGCTGGCCTAGTATGGGCCTATTACTTTTACCCCATTCTATTGTAGGTGATTCTTAAGGTCGATTTGTTCAAAAAGAATCTTTAAGTTATATTGCGACAGAGATAGCTTGGGAAAACCTGTAGAAAAATAAATTTTGGGAGCAGATCCCTGGTTTTCTATTTCTTTGTTAAGAGACAAAGATTTCCAAATGTGGAGCTTGGCTTGAAGCGTTAGGCAGGAGATGTATTCGACCAAACTGGGCGTGAGCACGAAGTTCAGCTTGGGCGAGAGATGTACTCAATCGCACTAGGTAAAAATACTGACCTTGATTTGGAGAGCTAGGCCGAAGATATGCTCGATCACGCTAGTCGCGAGCACAGAGCTTGACTTAGAATTTGTTTGTATGGACTTGGCTTTGAGTACAAGGGTCGGGCAGTCAAGAGACTATCACCACCCATAGCTTACGGCGAGTCTAGGGACCCAGTTTGTATGTGAGAGTTTGGCAGTCAAAGGACTTACACTGCCTACGTTTGTTGTGAGTTTAGGGATTCAGCTTTGTACACAAGGGTCGGGCTGTCAAAGGACTGTCACCACTTGTAGTTCGTGGTGAGTACAAGAACTCAATTTTGTTGAACCTATAGGCACGAAATTCAGCTTGGGCGAGAGATGTACTCAATCGCACTAGGTACAAATACTAACCTCGATTTGGACAGCTAGGCCAAAGATATGCTCGATCACGCTAGTTGCGAGCGCAGAGCTCGACTTAGAATTTGTTTGTATGGACTTGGCTTTGAACACAAGGGTCTGGCAGTCAAGAGACTATCACCGCCCATAGCTTACGGCGAGTCTAAGGACCCAGTTTGTATGTGAGAGTTTGGCAGTCAAAGGACTTACACTGCCTACGTTTGTTGTGAGTTTAGGGATTCAGCTTTGTACACAAGGGTCGGGCTGTCAAAGGACTGTCACCACTTGTAGTTCGTGGTGAGTACAAGAACTCAATTTTGCTGAACCTATGGGCAAGAGTTGAAACAGTCAAGGAACTATCATCGCCATTGTTTGCCGCAAGTTAAGAGACTCAACTTTGCTGAACATGTGGGCAAGGGTCAAAGCAGTCAGGAGATTGTCTTCGTCGTTGTTTTCCACGAGTCAAGAGACTCGGCTTTGCCAAACCTATAGGCGAGGGTCAAAGCAGTCAAAGAACTCTCATCGCCATTGTTCGCCACGAATCAAGAGACTTGACTTTGAATTTGCTTGTATGAACGTTTGCCTTATAGGTTGCATGATATAGTTTATGGTTAGCAAATAATTTATATTCTTCCAATCGTTTTTGTTTTCAATGGCGTTAGCGAATTTCCGCCCCTTAATGTGAATTATTGTTGGTGTTTCCATTTTGGTATTGATGCTAGAGTTTGTGTATAGTAACCTGCACTAAATGGTTAGGGAGCCTATTGACCCTGGGTCCATCTCAGGTAGTTGTCAAGTCTGTCGACTCGTTCCTGAAGGTAACTAATGCGGTTTGTGGAGCACAGAGGCTCGTTCTCGAAGATAACCGGCTGGCAATAGTTGTGGCATGAGTGTAAACACTCGACATTTGTTGAAGAAGATATTGTGTTGGTGTTGGTGTTGGTGTCCAAGTACGAGTCCAATGGCTTGACTTTTATGTGCGGAAGAAAGGTCAGGCAATCAAGGGTCTTATCACTGCCTTTTGATTTGCGGCGAGTTCAAGGACTCAGTTTTGTGTGTGCAAGAAAGGTCGAGTAGTCAAGTGACTTGTCCCCGCTTGTCGATTCGCAGCGAGTCTAGCTCTTCATGTCTGTGAGAGAGGTCAGGCAATGAAGTGAATTTTTTCGCTTATTGGTTCACGTCGAGTCCTGTGACTAGGCTTTATGTGTGTGAGGGAGGTCGGGTAGTCAAGTGACTTGTCCTGCCTATTGGTTAGCACGAATCCAATGACTCAACTTTTGTTTGAAGAGATGTTCAACCGCACTGCCAAGGCGGGAGATGTGGCTTGATCGCGCTAAGCTATTTTCATTGAGTGCCGCAAAACATAAGGTAGATCCGGCCAATCAAGATCTCCTAGATTTCATGCTTATCTCATTATGATACAAATTAAATGTAATCATTTATAATGATATATTTTCACAATGATACTAAATATTGCTACCAATCATAAATTCATCATCTTAGTATCTTTATATTTAACACATTTTAAGAAGTGATAAAGACTTATTTTCAAGCTCATTGAATTTATAAATAATTGTTGAAATTGAGAGACTCATTACCTTGTTCAATTTTAGGAATGCTCATGCTTGACTCAAACCAATACCAACTTGCATTTGACTAGTCTTTGAAATGTATCCTTTTTTTCTAAGTAATCCAGTTGCCATTAAAACAAATGTATTAGCCCTTTCTTATCTTGTATTAATTTAGGTACTTTGTCATTGTCTGGTAACTTATTCTATTTTTGGATATCTTTATCGTTAGAATTGCAAGTTAAATTAGGAGATCTTAAAGGCCCGTTTTGATACAAAAATACTCTCAACTCATTTAGGTTATGTTTGGGGAGAGGGATGAGATTTCTCATCTCTATCTCATCTCATCTCATCATTACATCTTTTTCAAATCCCCATATAAAATATAATAAACAATTCAACTTTTTCAAATTTTAATTTAACTTTTTCAAATCCCAAAACAATCATAATATTAAAAAATTATATTTTAAACTTTCATCTTAACACTATTCATAAAATTTTCAAAAATTCTCATCTTATCTCAACACCCAAACATAATCTTCATCTCATCTCATCTTATCATTACAACCTTTTCAAATTCTCATAAGTTGTTTTATATATATATATATCAATTAGTTGCTTATTTATATGGGTTTTGCTATACATCATGACCACTATTTACCTCTACTCCCCACACATGACAGATTTTTATTTTTTTTCATAGGATGTAAGGTATTTTTCATAGAGTGTGGAATAATAAATAGTGACTGATGAGAATAATTATTTTGTTTATATATGTTAAAACTATCAAATTTATGTAATTTATGCAAAATAACATATATGAGAATTTGTAAAAGTTAAATTGACAAATCTCGTATTTCTAATAAGCTATATATAACATTTATTGCAAAATAAATTATTTATATTATATCTTAAGACTTTATCTAATAAAAAATATTCAATAGACCATCAACAAACTTCGATAAATCAATTTTGAGCTTATATAATATATTCATATAAATTGTATAATAAGTTGTGTGTACATTCAACATATCAATGCCAAAATGTCCCACTCCTCTTTGTATTATACACTATAAACCATCTAAATAAAAGCTATATCATTAATTGAATTGAGTTGCATGTAAGTTGTATTCTTTTATATATAATCTAATACCAAAGTTTCGTGTTGACGAGAACCTCATATATAATAAATGAATTAAGTTAAACTCAAACATGATTTGGTTAAGTCGAATCTCAAACACTTATCGTTTAGTCTTATTGTATACTATAATTTTTAGAATAATTAAGTACTAACACATGTAATAAAGTCCTCATTAAGAATGGCAAGTGAGATTAGGACAAGTTGGTACCACATAAATATATATATATTTATATATATATAAATATATATATCCTCTTAAACCACATTTCTTATAATGGGAGTCAACTTTTAAGAAAGCAATGAATATGAATGGTTAAAAAAAACCTAGTTAACGAGGCATACTATTAAAATATAAAAATAATATAAACTACACTTCATCAGACCAATTGGAATTTGAAAAATATTTGGATTTAAATGATAAAAAAAAAGGGTGTTTAACAAGATAATTAAATGATCACAATATATGAAACTAATTCTTCAGAAATTCAATATTATTTCTCTCAATTTTTTTGTTTTGTGTCTACCACAAATGCTCCTCAAGACTTCATTTTATAGGCATAAGAGGATACATGCTATTAAATAGATAATGAACTTAGGGAATGACAATACATGAATCAAGAGAATACAAAAACATGACAAATTGGAATACATGAATAGGTAAGAATTCTAGTGGTCATCCATTAAATACATAGAATGTATTTTACTACATTCCTGAATTTACAACATTCTCCATTAGATGGTCATACACAAAGAACATGTCTCGTTAAAACCTTGTCAAGGAAAAATACAATGGAAAAAAATCAATGGCGAAGGAAAAAGAGAACAATATTCTTGTGTACTTTGAAATGCTTTAAACTTGCTTTATTAAAAATTTTCAAAGGAAAATCTAGTGGGAAAAAACCTTAGCAAAGGAAAAAAAAAAATATAATCTGCATGATCATTTTCTCCACCTTAAAAGTATGTAGAGTTTCAATAGTTTACAATGAAATATTTTGTAGTTGACTCATTCCAATGTCGTGTACCAACTTTTTAAATGTTGCAATTGGTAATGTTTTAGTGAATATATCCGCCAAATTGTCACATGATCTTATATGCTTGATATCAATATCACTGTTCTTCTGGAGCTCATGTGTATAAAAGAATTTTGGTGAAATATGTTTGATTCTATCACCTTTGATATCGTCTCTTTTGATTTGTGTGATAGAAGCAACATTATCTTCATATAATGTTGTTGTGCTATTGTTGATTATGGATAAACCACACTTTTTCGAATGTGTTGAATTATTAATCTTAAACAAATACATTCCCAACTTCATTCATGAATTACAATAATCTCTGAGCAGTTTGAAGAAGTAGCAACTAATGTTTACTTTACAAATCTCCATGAAATAGTTGTACCTCCACAAGTGAACAAGTATCTTGTTTGTGATTTTTCTTTATGCGGATAAGAAATGTAACCCAAGTCTGCATAACTAACTAACTAAGGATTTGATCATTTTGGGTAAAATAATCACATGTCAACCATTCCACGAAGGTAGCGTAGAATATGTTTGACCTCATTTCAATACCTTCTAGTTGGTGCATAACTAAATCTTACTAGTAACTTATTTGAAAATGTCATATTTGATCTTGTGCAATTTACAAGATACCTCAAAGCATCAATTGCACTTAAATACAGTATTTCAGGAACAAGAATTTCTTCACCATCTTCTTGAGGACGAAATTGATCATTTTTCATATCAAATGATCGAATAATCATTAGAATACTTAAACGATGAGTATTGCCCATGTAAAGTGCTTCATGACTTTTTTTTATATATGTTGACTATTGAATAAGAATTCCATTTGAAAAATACTCAATTTGCAGACCAAGACAAATTTTTAATTTTTTAAGGTCTTTCATTTCAAACTCATTTTTGTAAATAATTTGCAACTTTTATGAGCTCTTCTAGAGTTTCAACAAAATTTAAATCATCTACATATACCACAATAATAGCAAATCCATAATTGACTTTTTTATAAAAACATATGGGCAAATTGGATTATTCTCAAATATTCTTTTTATTAAACATTTACCAAATATGTCCGGATTGCTTTAATCCATATAAAGATTTTTATAGTTTGATAGAATAAATATTTTAGAATTTAGAATTACATACTTTAGGCATTTTATATTCTTCAGGAGTTTTCATATAAATATCATTATCTAGTGATCCATATAAATATGTTGTAACAATATCCATTAAACGTATATCCAAACTTTCTGAGACTACCAAACTAATAAAAAAATCTGAATGTAATTCCATTCACTACAGGGAAATACGTTTCTTCATAATATATCAGGTTTCTACGAAAAACCTTATGCAACAATCGTGCTTTGTATATCACAATTTCATATTTTCATATTACTTTTACGTACAAATACCCACATATATTCAACAGGCATCACACCAGTAGATGTTTAGACTATAGGTTCAAATACTTTATGATTTGCTAGTGATATCAATTCTATATGAAATGTTTCTTTTCATCTTGACTAATCATTACTATGCGACATTTTTTGAAGATTTTTTGTTCATTTTCACCATCACTTCTAGTGATATCAAGAGCAACTTTAAACGAGAATATGTTGTCGACAATAATTTTACTTCAATCAAATAATTCTCTCATACTTATATAATGTATCAAGATCTCGTTATTTTCAATACATTTTCCTTTTTAAGAAATAACTCTTTAGAAGATTCTTCTTCAGGTGATTCTATTTGAGAGAATTTTGTACAGAATGTTTGGATGGATCAATAGCTTTTGTTGCCTATTTATTAGATATGACTTCTTCAGGAGCATCGATTTTTTTTATTTGTGCTTTTTTCTTCTAAGGAGTCTTATTCTTTGCACCAATAGTTTTTCCACACTTTAAGCGTGTTTTAGATTCATTAACTATTGTATTATTTGATTATCCTACAGCGATATCAATCTTTGCTGGAGTAATAACAACTAGAATGTGAGATTTCACTATTTTCTTCTTGTTAGTAAAGGTATCCGGTAATTGATTTGCAATAGTTTGCAAATGAATGATCTTCTGAATTTCTAGTTTCATTTGTTTGTACTAGGATCAAGATGAAATAGCGTCAAAGTATTCTATGTTATTTTCTTTTGTACTTCTGACAACTTTTCTCTCCCTAATGGTAGGAAGACTATTTCATCGAATTGAAAATTTTCAAAACGAGCCTTAAAAACATATTCAGTTAAAGGCTGGAGGTATTTCATGTTGGAGGGAGAATCAAAATCAACATAAATTTCAAGTCTACGTTGAGGGTCTATCTTAATACGTTGGGATGTGCAATTAGAACATACACAACACATCTAAAAGTATGAAGATGAAAAATATTTAGTAATTGGCCAAATGTAAGTTGTAGTAGAGAATATTTATTATAGGCAGTTGGTCATATTTGAACCACTGATGCAGTATGCAAAATTGCATATCCCCAAGTAGAAACAAGTAGTTTTGTTTTCAGAAGTAATGATCGTGCAATTAATTACAAACGTTTAATAAATAACTCAGCTAAACCATTATGAATATGTGTATAGGTAATAGGATGTTCAACATTAATCTCAACTGACATGCAATAATCATCAAAAGTTTTAGGCGAAATTCTCCTACATTATCTAATTTAGTTTATAATCAAGAAATTAAGTCCGTAATCTAATAATTTGTGCAAGAAGTCTAGCAATGCAACATTTTCGAATAAAAAGTAGACAAATATGTGACCATCTAGTTGATGCATATATTAAAACCATAAAATATCTAAATGGCTCACACGGTGGATGTATAGGTACACATATATCTCCTTGGATTCTTTGTAAGAAATATGAAAATTCAATAATTATCTTGGAAGGGGATGGTCTGACAATTAGTTTTATTTTGGAACATGCTACATATAGATAATCACTTAGTAAAAGAATCTTTTGGTTCTTTAAAGGATGTCCATATGAATTTTCAATTATTTAACGCATCATAATTGATTCTCGATGACCAAAACGATTATACCAAAGCATAAAAATCTTTGGATCAGAGCATTTCTGGTGCATTACAACATGTGATTCAATTATTCTCAATATTGTATAATATAACCTAGAAGAGAAAACTGTTAATTTTTCTAATATGAGTTTTTAGCCCAAATTTGTTGCTGTAATGTAAAAATATTCATCACTGCATTTATCAATAGTTTCAACATGATAACCATTACTATGAATATCTTTAAAACTTTATAAATTTATTCTAGACTTTGAAGAATATAAAGTATTATCAATACAAAATTGTCTTCCTTTTGGCAATATGATGTTGGCTCTTCTGGACCCTTCAATTAGGTTCGATGACCTAGATATTGTATTGACATTAGTTCTATATAATTGACATTAGTACTAATCATTCTGAAATTGATTAATGCATCAATAGAATTCATGTCTCCTTATAAACAAAAATATGTATAAAACTTTATTAATGCAAAAGAAAGTTTAACAAGATGTATTAAAAGATAACGACTCAAACATAATATAATTATAATAAGAAAATAAAATTAATTGCTATGATCATATGCATCACTAATTAAAATATTATTATCTCTTTTTGGATCTATAAAGAAATCATAAATATCGAGGTGAGTTAAGATCATCATATTTGAATTATCAAAATAACTTAAATGATCTTCTTAATCCTTGTAGTCGGCAAGATACATTATAACTCATTTTTCTTTTTCCTTCATAGATGCTTGATTATATGTCCACCAAATGTTTGGATGTATGCTTTCGTACCACACATGTGACATTATCTTCATATTTCTTTACAGACTTATTATGCAAGTCTTTATTTTCATCTTGCTTTGTTATGGTGTGGTTCCACTTCTAGTGGTATGAAGCATTTTTCTTTGAGAAATTTTGAGTACATTCATCTTAATCCTGATTTTTTTTCCTACTACATCCACGCCCGCGACTACAGTTTCTTTTATTATGATGAAATGAGATTTCATTCGCTTCAGGGAATGAAGTAGAACCAGTTGGACGAGACTGGTGATTTTTTTATTAACAACTCGTTGTTTTGTTCAACCACTAGTAAACAAGATATTAGTTCAAAATATTTAGTGAACATTTCCATTTGATATTGCTACTGCAGGAGCACATTTAAGACGTGAATATGTTATATGTTCCATTTCAAATATATCATCAATCGTAACTTTTTTTTTCTACACAATTTCAATTGTGCAACTTCAGGTGTATTTAATTATAATGAGTTTTGGGTGGATCACGGTTTTCTGGTACATGGATGACTCCCTTAAACTATCTCATAGAACCAATGGATATTTTCTTATGAGGCACTGAATTTTCAATAAAATTATTGATTTATTTTTATTTGAGGAGAGGGGGTGTCGAGCCCAAGCCCTTCATGTTGAAGGTTTGGGTGTTATGTCATTAAGCCATATGCCTTTGAAAATAAGATTATTGATTTAGAACGATCATTCAAGAATGTTTCATTTCTTTCTTTAGTAGTATTTAATGAGAAATAAATATTTAAAGTCGAACTAACATATAGAAAACAAAAATATTTATCGTATTGATATGATAACATTATAGTCTATATAGTATCACATAGATCATATCAAAATTTCATAAAATGATTTAAATCTCAATAACTAGATATCAATATTTGTGGAAGAAAAACTTACAGTGGTTTGGAAAATGTTACGCAAATATCTTGCCAAAGATCATCAAAAGAACACAACAGTTGGCTAAAGTCTCGTGCTGATAATGTGTTGTAAAACTAAAGAAAAGTAACAAGGAAATTGAACGATCACAATATATGAAACTAATTCTTCATTAACTCAATATTATTTCTCTCAACTTTCTTGTTGTGTATCTACCACAAATGCTCATCAAAACTCTTTTTTATAGGCATGAGAGGATACATGATATTAAATAGATACATGAACTTCGAGAATGATAATATATAAATCAAGATGTTACATGAATATGAGAAATAGAAATACATGAATGAGTATAGTTCTAATGGTCATCCATCAAATTCGTGGAATATATTTTACTACATTCATATATTTGCAACGGCTCCTGCTATAGGCAACCGGGGTGGAGAAACCTGGGGAATCGACAGATGTGGCATAATGCCGCGTCAGCTGAGATATATTAAAAAACAATCCAACTGAAACATAAGTAATTGCACGATCTTAGGGTTGAGATCTTTTATTTGTGCTTGAAGTAAACTTTCTTCTCTTAGATTCTAAAGCTTTTTTATCTGGACATCATCTTGGAGCATAACTGATTTCCTGGCAATTTGTTGACCTAAGAAAAGTAGTTCTTAGAGATTAGATTGTTCATCTCGTCTTAGATTTTCTGAAGGTATAGACATAGTAGAAGAAAACAAACTAGAAATTCTTTTGCATCAACACCAATCTTTGCACATTAATTAGCAAAATGGTAAGGAAATTGAGAACAAAAGTCATAGAAGTGAAAACAATGAACCCATTTGATGGACAACTTTTAAGAAAAAAAAAAGAACTTTGTGTGCATATAAGACTTTCGAGGTTGAAGTGCACATCATAATAGAAGTTTCTTGTTCAATTTCGCATTATTGCTTAGATATTAAACTCGTTCAAGAGAGCTAACATCGTCTTTATAATCAAACCCACAACAGAAACCGAAATTTCAACAAATTCGTGAAACAAAATCCATGAAATTCAACATTAAAAACTTTTTTCCACCAAAAAAAAATTCTGACGAAACAATTGAATTTTCAAGCAATTGTTATTTTTTTTAAAAAAAAAGGGGATTTCAAATGGAAAGATGACATTTCAAGATGACATTCCAATAACGCTTCAAGAATTAAGTTAAAGAAAAGTTTGGCTCCCTGACTAGGGAGTGGTTTGACGCTGCGAGCATTGCTGACGCAGGGGGCACCTAACCCCCTCCGACTCAAGGTCGGCAAAGGACATTTGCAGAGTTGCTATCTTATACTCCTCAGGCTATTCCTGAGGTTGCTATTCCTCTTCGGCAGCCTAAGCATGTGGAGGGTGAGGTGTTTGTGCAATCTACAAAGAAGGAACTAAATCGATCTATAGTACAGTTTCACTTCTCGTTGGTATTGAAGTTCTTGCGGCAAAGGCCTCATCTGGATCGCATTCGAGGGTTTATCCATAGCAAATGGGGTATGACGACGCAACCTGTGGTTTTAATGATGCGTAAGCCATGGAACATGTTTGTGAGGTTCACGAATCAAGATGATTTCTTGAAAGTGTTATCACGGGAGAGTTGTGACATGAAAGGGGCTACTTACCAGACCTTTCAATGGACGATAGATTTTAAAGAAGAAGAGGAACCTGTGCTGGTGCCGGTGTGGATTATGCTACCTGGCCTTCCTCCTAATCTATATCAAGAATCATTTCTGAGGAATATTGTCGCACCAATAGGTGTCTTTCTGCGCAGGGATAATGTAACTTGGTGTGAGACCAGAACTGATGGTGCGAGGGTTTGTGTGCTAAAGAATTTTGAGCAAGATCTTATTTTGTCCATCTGGATTGGGACGTCGAGGCACCCTACTAGTATTTTCTAGAAGGTGGAGTATGAAACACTCCCAGCCTTTTGTTCTTTCTGAAAAGTGCAAGGCCACAAACTGAATACGTGTAAATCTAAGCACAAGGAAGGAGCAGAGCCCAAGATCTTCAAGAATGTTAAGTCGAATAGAGTCTTGGTTCCGAAGGAGAAGGAAGATAAAGTTAATGCAAAGAAAGATCAGTCTGGAGATAATTTAGAGTCGTCCCCTGTTCTGGTTATGCAAGATGTAGAGGCTAATGATTATATGTTACAGGACAGAAGTGATGCAGGGTTGGTGTTATTGGAGTCTGAGGTTGATAGGGAGGTTGTTGATGCTGTAAAGAAAAAGAATGAAATGTTGACGTGTGGCGAACCAAGTGGAACCAAGTCTGATAGAATGCAGGTCATGGTGCTGAACTCGGATCAGACGTCGACTGTTGTGATTTCTCAGGATGCTTTGAAAGATAGTAATCCGATACAAGCATGAAGTATAAAGGTTTCTGGTTCGGAGGATCTGCAAATGGTGGTTTTTAACCAAGAACATCTAAGTATGGAATCAAAATCTGATGATGAGGGCAGTTTCCCGCATCCTGCGAAGGACAAGGATGGAACATCTGACTCTGAACTAACAAAGAAAACTGCAATTCCCAAAAGAATATTGAGAAGTTCCATAAGGGCTCAGATCAGGCCATCTAAAACTACTCAATGATTAATAAGTTGATGTTCTGGAATGTAGGTGGCCTTGGCACTTCCAAGAAGCGACTAAGGTCTCAGATTCGTACGCATAAGCCGTCTATTATTTTGTTGGCAAAGCTGTTTTAGGATGACCAACAACTGAGTTATTGGCAACATTATTTAGCCTTTGATGATTGTCTGTCTAATGTCGACCATGTTGGAAAAATCTGAGTTTTCTGGACTGCTGGGATACAGGTGGAGGTTATGGGTATTTCTAATCAACATGTTTCTTTGCTTATCAATACTGGTTTTTTTATATCGGCTGTATATGCAAAATGTCAGTACCTAGATAAAAGGTTCTTATGGGCAGATTTGTTTATTATCAACAATTTGCAGATGCCACATGTATTTATCAGAGATTTTAATATTTTGCAGAATGATAGTGAAAGACATGGTGGAAGTCTGAGATTGCTTACGGCAATGGGGGACTTTTGTTCTTTCATTGACATTGGAGGACTGGTGGAGCTGCCGTTTTCAGGTAATGAACTCTCATGGTGCAATGGGCAATTCGGCTAGGCAAGATCATGGGCAAGACTAGATAGAATCTTATGTAACCTTAAATTTTTGGATATGTTCCCTTCAGGTAGGTGTCATTACTTGCTTAGGAGATCCTCTGACCACTCACCAATGTTATTGGGGCTCTCGAAACCTTCAACCAGGTATGGTCCGGTCTCTTTTAAATTTCTTTCTATGTGGGTTACGCATGAGGATTTTTGGAGGTGTGAGTCTAATTCATGGCATGAAGAGATTAATGGAAATAGGTTGTGGAAGCTAGCAGGTAAATTGAAAAGACTCAAACAAGTTTTGAGAATTTGGAATAAGGAGATTTTTTGTTGGACTGGAAAACATATAAATGATTTAGAAAGAAAAATTGAAGTCAGCGAAGCAAGTTTGCAAGAAAGATTTTTAGAAGATGTGGAACTAGAGGTTTTGGCAAATAAAATAGAACTTGACATCTGTTTAAAGAGGAAAGAAGCTCGTCTTGCCCATCAGTTTAAGCAAGATTGGGTTTCGCAGGGTGAAGTGTTATCATCTTTTTTCAAAGCATTACAGACCAGGAGGCATAGCGTGGTGATGGAAATGAAACTGCCTGATGGTTGTGTGCTCAATTCGCCGAAAGGCATCCATGATGAGGCCTGCGTCTACTTCGAATCCTTTCTTAAAGAAACTCAGTCGATTTCTCTGCCAAATTTGGCTAAGTTAATTACGGGTGATGTTTCGAAAGAGGAAAATAGTTATTTTGGAAGTTCTCCCTCGGTGGAGGAAGTTAAAGGTGCCCTATTTTCCATCCCTAAGGATAGCAGTCCTGGACCGGACGGTTTTGGGTCGAGTTTTTATCAGTATTGTTGGACCTTAGTACAAGATGATTTATTTGAAGTTGTTACTGAGTTTTTTAGCGGGGCTCAATTTCCAAGGTTCTACAATGCCTCGTATATCGTTCTCCTTCCTAAAGTACAGAATCCTACGTTGTTTGGGAATTTTAGACCTATCAGTCTTTGCTTTGTGGTCTATAAAGTTTGCTCTGAGGTAGTAGTGAACAGATTTACAACAATTTTTAGTAGATTAATTTCAAATGAGCAAGGAGCCTTTCTGCCGTGTAGAAGTATTTTTGAAAATATTAGTCTCACTAAGGAGATTATTCATGATATTGATATAAAAGTCTGGGGAGGTAACATATTGATGAAAACTGACTTTGCAAAAGCATATCATACGATTAACTGGGAGTTCATATTTCATGTACTGGATGCTTTTGGCTTCTCTCTGAAAGTTCGTCAGCTTTGTGTTACTACACCCTAGTATTCGATTGTTATGAATGGCACTGCAAAGGGGTTTTTTAAAGGTGGAAGGGGTCTCCATTAAGGAGATTCTTTATCACTATATCTATTCATTTTAGTGGAAGAAGTGCTTTCCCGTTTGATTAAGAAGAAGTTTGAAGAGACAAGAGTGAAGTGTTACTCTCATCCGAGACATGGCCCTACAATTTATCATTTGTTATACGCGGATGATATGATAATTTTTTTCAATGGGGGAAAATCTTCTATACTTGCGATTGTCGATACTTTGCGCACCTATGTTTCATGGTCAGGTCAACAGGTAAACAACACTAAATCTCATATTTTTTTCTCAAAGCATATAAATAATGCTAGAAGGCGGCATCTTTTATCCATCACTCAGTTCTCTGAGGGGTTGTGCCCATTTAAATATTTAGGAGTCCCAATAGTATCTGGAAGGTTGAAGTTAATACATTTACAAGATATTATTTAAAGAATTCGTAATAAGATTGAAGGTTGGAAAACAAATTTCCTTTCCGCTGGGGCAAGATTAATTATCCTAAAACAGGTATTGTCAAGTATGCCAATTCACTTGTTGTCTGTGTTGCATGTTCTGAAATTAGTGTATGTTCAGATTAACAAGATGTTGAGCACTTTTTTTTGGGGATCGATTAATGAGAGTCCAAAAAAGAAATCGATTAAATGGAATAGTCTTTGTAAGTCGGTAAATGAGGGTGGGGTTGGTTTGAGGAGTTTAAGTGAGGTTCAAAGATCGTTACACCTAAAATTAGCCTGGAATCTCCTATGTTCAAACTCTATTTGGCAAAAGTATTTTAACGCAAAGTATATGTATGGTGTGCATCCGTTGGACATTAACACTGCTAGAGGTACCAGATTCTAGAGATCTTTAGCTAAAGAAGTACCTTTTGCTTTAAGGCAGTCTAAGTGGATAATCCGTGAGGGGAATGTATATTTTTGGAAGGATAATTAGCTGAGTTCTGGGCCTTTAAGGGAGCACTATCCGGTTGTGGGTGATTTGAATTTGAAGGTAAGTCATTTTATGCTGATCAATAATTAGGATTCGAATAAGCTGGAACAGCTAGTAGGGTCTGCAAAAGCCGAAGAGATTGTTAACGAAGTCAAGACTCGATGGATAGGTGTTGATAAGCTCATCTGGTTGGGAAGTCCGGATGGCCATTTCACGTCCAGGAGTGCCTAGGAGCTTGTCCAGGGTAGAAACCAGAACAGTCTATGGACGGATTGGATATGGAATGTGGCAATTCCAAAGAAGATTTCTGTGTTTATGTAGAATGCCATTAATTCTAGTCTGAGCGTTGATGATCACATAAAAAAGATTGGAGTGCCTATAGTATCAAAGTGTGAGTGAGGTGCCGTGGAAGATATAAACCATGTCTTGTATAGTGGATATATTGCAGCGGTCATTTGAAAATTTAGTTCAAACATGTTGGGAATTCCATTTGTCCCAATCCGATCTTGGAAAGCAAGAATGGAGGCTTGGTTTCGTAGAGCGTCAAAATCATCCCAACTAGGCAAGCTAATTGGCTTTGTACCTATAATCATTTCCTGGAACTTATGGAAGTGGAGATGTAAAGCTAGGATGGAAGGTAAGAAAGAAAAAGTTTATACTTTATGGAGATTGGTAAAATATTGAATTTATTGGGTTGGCATTAAAATTAGTAGTGTTTCTTGACTAGTGGATAGTGAAATTAACATTCTAAATTCTTTTAATATTCCTATTATTGAAAAGAAAAAGGAAGCCTTCAAAGTAGTGAGATGGATGAAGCCAATGAGAGGGTGGCTCAAAATGAATGTGAATGGCAGCTGCATTAAAAATGAATGTAGGAGGAGTGGTCAGAGATGAGTTTGGGAAAGTGGTATATACTTTTTCCAAGTCAGTTGGGCATGGTAGTAACAATCTTGCTGAAGTGATGGCTCTTCAAACAGGACTTAAAAATTGCAAACAATGGGGGTATAATAATCTAATTATTGAAATGGATTCATTAATGGTAGTGAATTGGATTAGGAACGGAAGGTGCACTCTTTGGTACCTAGAGGATTTTTGGGAAGAAATAGTAACGATGTTGGGAGAGATTAACTTTCATGTTAGTCACATTTATCGGGAAGGAAATAAGGCTGTTGACTTTTTGGCTCGGCTAGGAATAGTGGTTCCTCCAATGTATGGTTAGGTCAGACAGGACTTCCTCATCTATTGAAAGGGATCATCAGAATAGATTAATGTGGGACTTTGGAAGTGTTGAAGGTATATTGTCAACTTTAAAAGATGTGTTTTGGTTTTGGTTATAGGTTAGTCTTGAGAGGTTGTTTTGGTTGTTTTGAGTACTTGGAGATTTGTTTATTTTTAATTTTTCTGTAAATGCCAAGTACTATGATTGTTACCATAGCTTTCCTCCGCCACAAGTAAGGGCTCATTAATAAACTTGGATATGGGTCGCTATTGGACATGTGACTACCTTCTCTTAATTAAAAAAATAGAATTTTCAGGTGAATGTAAAATCGGTGGATTCAACAATGAAGGCGGCAGACTCCTTGGTCCTTCTTCTTCCTCTTCCAATTTTGCCCCTTCTTTCGGTTCCTTTTCCTTCGATCTCTCTATCCTCTGTCCTCATGGGGGCACTCCTCCTCCTTTCTCCCTGAAGGTCTACATCAAATTTCAGCTCTTGTTTTTCTTTGGATCTACTTTTTTTTAGAGTAGTGGGTTTTGATATTACATGGAGTAGAAGAGAGAGGAGAAAACAAAATGGAGAGGGAGAGCGAGGGGGAAATAAAATTTCGAGAGAGAAAGAGGGGAACGAAATGGAAAGGGAGAGAAGAAGAAAATGAAACAAGTGAAAAACTCTTAAATGACATGGATAAGCCGGTTACACTCCGATTACACCAGGGAGTTGCATAAATCATTTTTCATTTACTACATATCCTTCTGTTATTGAATCATTAATATTATTTTGTTAAATAGGTCATGTTACCACCAACGATAAAGCGACATCTGTGAAAGGTTTAAAGATATAATTTTAAGAATTAAAAATGAAAAATTATTACAAAAATTAATTTAAAAAAAAAAAAGTCGCTTGGTGTCCCGGGCATGCAATAATTTACTTCACACACGCATGTGTGTATATATAATAAGCTAATAAAGATTAATGGAAAGAAGAACAAATTGCATCTATATATATTTAAATAATTAAATTATATATTACTTTATTACTCACAATTATTCAACTATTTCATAATCGATAGTATTTGGTTTAACCTTTTCTAGTGTCTTGATATTCATTCATGCCCATATGTATTTTCACGACAATATTAAATATTAAGTAAATATAATAAGATTTATATGAGTCGGCCGCCCAGCGATAACCGCTAGTGTAAAGGTTATTTATTTATTTATTTATTTATTTATTTATTTATTTATTAAAATATTTTCTTAACATTCTTAATCATTAAGAAAAAAATTTTAAAAAAATGTACAATTTTACTAATAATTACTTTCTTAATCATTAAGTAAAACATTAATAAAATAAAATAAAATTCATGAGCGGTACTAAGGCTCCGTTTGCTTACATAAAACTCTTATCTCATCTCAATCATTACAACTTTTTAAAATTTTTATACAAAAATATAATAAACAATTCAACTTTTTCAAATCTTATACTAAAAAATATATTCTAATAATATTTTAATCAACTATTATTTAAAATATCTCATCTCATCTCATCTGTACTGTCTATTCAAATCCAACTTAAGATTTACGAGCAAAATCATGGGTCATATAGCATTTTCCTTATTTATATATTCATTTACGTCATTTGACTCTCAAATTATACAAAATTCAAAATGGATAATTTTTCAAAACTTTGAAAAGGAGGAAACTGATTCTAATCACTCATTTAAGCAATTAATTAGGCAAATAATTATGTGATGCATATCCATTTCAAAAAAATTGAAGAAGAAAGCAAAGTCAAAGACTCATTAAAAAGGTTTAAAAATTAATTAAATAATGCAAGTGAAAAGCCAGAAGAAAGGGAGATATATAGGATGATTTCACCTTCTGTTAACGTTCACTGTCATCTACACTAGCATTTAGATTCTTTCTAGATTGGAAAATTTTTTGCATCAACCTACTGTTGAGGAGCATCCACAACACACTATATGTGTCATCATTCAAACCACTTACATAAATTTAAAATTAACAATTATGAAAAAAAATTAATGAGAGAAACACACAAATATAGAGATACATCAGGTGTGCTATGCATCAACCCGTGAACAGGGGCTGATGCATAGCATGTCTCTCGAAAGTGCTTTAAAATTAATAGCTAGAAGAGGGATATAGACGGAAATTAAGATAGTATGTTGTACGTAGAATTGTTACTATCATTTTTAATTTATACTACTAATTATTTTGTTCTTTTGACATGGCACTATAATATGGTACTGTCACGTAATTTATTAAAAATACAAATATAAAAAGGTAGAGAGAATTTAAGATTTTAATTATCTTCTTTTTATGGTTTCGGACGCCATTTTATTTTAAAAATATATTTTTTTTAATTTTTTTAATAAACCACGTTAATGGGACAAAATGAGTTATATAAATTTAGGAAAATCATAGCATTATTCATGTTCTATATAATACATATTTCAAGTTATCTAAATAATTTTAAAACTCATTTTATTATTTTTCTTTCATTTTAAAGTTCGAACAAAAACTTCAAAAGATGTTGATCAAGTGACATAATCTTTTTGCCCTACTTGAATAAAATTGAGTATTGTTTTTTTTGTTAATTACACTTTACCCTCTCAAATTTTTACTAAATTTACAATGTGTCTCCAAAAATAATAATTGCATCTAAGTGGACCACTTACTTTCAAAACTTACCAATCCCTAGATCCGTCTACCAGCAGCGTCAAATTTAATGAAAATTCATTGTAAAAATATAATTTTCATCTAATTTATTATCATTAACCATATAAATATAAAATAATATATGCTATTAATTAATAATAAATCATAAATCATTAACCATATATAAAATATTTGATACCTAAGTTACAAGCAAGTATGAATAATCTATGTACACAATGAAATTATTTGATATTCATTAACCATATATAAATTAATAAAAAAATTATTTAAATTACTAAATTAAAATTAAGGGAATTATTAATTTAGATTATGTAACTAACTCATTAAAAAAATATTTTACTATAATTATATTTATGATGTTGATAGTTACTACTTACTAACTTAGACTTTACGATTTAGTATGATTTATTATTAATAATATTATACATTTTATATATGGTTAATGATTTATTATTAATTGATAATATATATTATTTTATATGGTCAATGATAATAAATTAGATAAAAATTATATATTTACAATGAATATTATGCACATGAACAGCATGTACAATGAATTTTTGTTAAATTTGATGCTGCTAATAGACAGAAGGAGATGATTGATAATTTTTAAAAATAAGTGGTATACTTTGATATAATTATTAATTTTAGAGGTACATTTTAAATTGAGTAAAAGTTCGATAACATAAAATGTAAATAACCTTCCCTTTTCTTTTCTTTTTTCTTTTTTTCCTCTTATTTTGAAAGCCTTTCTAGTTGTGAGGTCATGGCTGATCGATGTACAGAGAGGACTCGTCGTTGGGTGGCTGCAGGCAGCTGGGTATCTTTTGATTCACCCGTTTTTTCTTCCCATATGTTTCCTATATGCATGAGTTGCACTTGTATTCATGGACGTCGACAATCCCATTAATTAATGTCTTACGTCGCGATGAATAGTTATTTCAACGTTTACGGCCTGTAGTTTTCAAAGCCTTAAAGAATAGTTATTTCAATGTCCACGCAAACCCATTCTCTCACCTCAATCTATATCCTCTTCGATCTTTTTTAATAATATTTCACCTCAATATATATTGGATCATTATCCTTACATTGGATCAACATCTTCTACTCTCTTTTTTCTTTTTCTTTTTTTTTATTCATATACTTTCTACAATTCCAACGGACATAGATGTAATATATAAGCTCTATAATATTATTGTTTGTACATTAATATACGTGCATTCCAATATGTATATATATATATAATTTCTCATCAATTACTATTCACTACTTCACATCCTACACTTTATAAAAAACACATTCACGTTTTATGAAAAAAAAGAAACTTTAAGTGTTAAGTGTGATAGTGAATAGTGATTGATGCATAGAATTCATCTTTATATATACAATCATATTTATAGATTACATATGTATCTTTCTAAATCTTATAAAGCATTTAGATAAAAAGAAAATTAGGGTTAATTGAAAAATCAATATTTAGGCTTTTATATTTTTAAAATTCGAGACCTTAGATTTTAACTTTTTTTTTTTTAAAAAACAAAAAATCTAAACTTCAAGGATCTCACAGTTAGGTAATAAGTTAGGTACATATGTTAATCTTTAGTTAAGAAATTAATGAGAATATTTCAATGTGGCATCATTATGCCACATGTCAAATTTTAATTGACTAAAGTGACATACTGATGACATGTGTCCACCAAGTAAAGGCTGACCACATGTTATCTAACTGGAAACTGATAGATATACCTAATTACGAGATTTTTGAAATTCATGTTTCAATTTTGTGAAAAATCTCAAATTATAAAAAGGGAAAATTCAAGTACAATTATCTCAAAGAATTATAAGAAATCCTAATTCGGTTTTGTTTGCATTCATTTTTGTATTAGAGAAATTCTATTTGCATGGAGATTGTATGTGCAAACTCTTCATTAAATGAAAAAAAAAAAATTATTTTGAGAAGAATATTATTGTAATTTTAAAGATAAAATTGACTAGATTTACACATACAATCCTTAAATAAGGACTGTACGTAACATTACTCTTTGTATTAACAGGCACGGCCAAAGCTAATAATTCCAACCATGGGCCCTTTCTCTCTTTAAATCATCTCCCTTCTTTCTAAACTCCCCAAACTTCAGAATCGACTAAAGGGGGTGAGAGTTTAGGCTCCTACCCCCCTCACTCATTCCCTCCCTCTCTCTTCTCCTTTGTCGTCTGTTTTCTTCTTATATAGTGTTTAGGTTTTATTTTTGTATTTTTTCAGACCAAATAAAGGGAGAATCACCGATTAAGACTTTTCAACATCCAATAGCCAACATGTGCTTCACGAGGTTACCTTACCGCCGATCTTCACAACCACCAAATATAGCCCCAATTGGAGTGGAGCGTAGCTCACAAGCGCGGGTCGAAAAATCAGAAGCTCGCCAACGCGTAGCCCTTACGCGCCACCAAGAAGCCCTCCGCCGCTGCAACGCACAACTGTTTCAGAACCGGCAACTTTAGATCTCTCAAGATCGACCGTTGGTTTTCCCCCCATCGGCGTTTTTGTGCATTGTTTTTCTATTTTTACAGTGTTTTCACAATGTAGTTTATTTTATATCTTGTCTTTCGTTTCAAGAAAATAAAAATCCAAGAACATAGTGCTTTCGAACCTTAGTCCGAATGGAATTGTCCGCCCATCCGCTTAGGCAGCACTTATGGTGGGGTTGGTGCTCAATACTCCGATTAGTCAGGTATAGAGTTTTGTTACTGTTAACTCTATCGTGGACAGAGTTGTACTATCTTTTAGACTTAGGATTTTAGAAATCTTTTGTCTAGACTAAACTATGTCAGTCATAGAAGTATGTTGGAAAGCTATTAACATTTGTAATTAGCTTATTTTTAAGTTAACTTTGTATGTCCTCGATTAATAAATGGAATGTGGTCCGTTACTAGAAAAAAAAAATATAAAAGGCACGACCATCATTACAAAAGGTTCAGCGCAATGCATCTATGACTAAGGGACTTGTTTGGAAAAAAATTTCATACCATCATCTCCTTTTGAAACATCACTTAAATATAAATACTTTCAAATTAATCATTATAATTTTCTCAAACTTTCAAATAAAAAATAATTTAATTTTTTCAAATTTCAAAATAAAAATAATATTAAAAAAATTATATTATAACAATATTTTAAATTTATAATAATTTTTATTCAACTTTTTCTCTCATTTATCAAAACTTCATAAAACAATAGGCCCACTTTGGATAGTGAAAGCGTTTCATCTCATCGTTACAATATTTTTAAATTTTCACACAAAATATAGTAAACAATTCAATTTTTTCAAATCTCAAAACAATAATAATATTAAAAAATAATATACTAACAATATTTTATTTAACTTTAAACATTAATCTAAAACCATCTCATCCCACTATCCAAATTGCACCTACTCAAACTATTTCACTATTATTTATAAACTATCTAACTACTATTCACAAAAATTATATCTCATCTCACTCTCCAATCATGTCCTAACAGTGCATTCAAACATCCCCCAAATCTTTACAATGCATTAACTATCTCCAACACATCCTCTTCAATTGGTTACATTTGGATGCTAAGATGATCTCAATTGATTTATGAATAGTAATGAAAAATAATAAATAGTTTATAAATTATAGTGAAGTGTTTTCAAACGTAGAACGAAGACCCTCCCTTTCTCCACCAAATAAGGGTACTAAAATTTCTAGTTTTTTAAAACAAGAAAAATGTCATTTTAAGGCCTTTACACCATATAATATCCACGTGATATAATTTGATTTATAAAAGAGTTTTGATGTTCATGATTCCTATACATTACACATCAAACTTATTTTAATTTTTGGTTATATTTTTTTTAAACTAATTGAATTATTCAACTCATCATCTATATACCACATATTTAATAAAAGAAAAAAAAATTATATATAGCATGTGATGTAGAGATAATAAATAAGATTTTTTTTAGAATATAGTATTCTTCTTAAACAGAAATGATATTTACATTTTCTCTAAAATCTCTTATTTGAATGATAAAGACAATTTGTGTAAGGACGTATAAGAGGTGGGGTCGGCATCTCTCTCATACACCCCTCCTATACAAATTATTTGCACGAATTTTGATCGAGATTGCATGAAATCTCCATGCGGGGCCATGTGAACTACCACTATTGAAAGGTCAAAGATCATATTATTTCAATAAAAAAACATGTTAAATCTTTCATTTTCTCCTTTATTGTCTTTTCTATGTCAACCTATCAATCAATTTAACACCATCACTCAATAGGTACCTAAAGTCAATTACCCATACCCTCCAAGTAATTGACCAAAGTGGAGATCAACTCCAAATTAGTTTCAATTTCATTTTGTAATACTGACATCCCAATATGCTGTCACCAAAAAGAGAGAATTATTAAAATCTCAAATTAAAATATTATTTTTCATATTTTGTTTTGTTTCTTATAAAAAAAACAGATAACAATTTTATTTATAAAGAGACTCAATACATGTGAAGTACATGATTTTTAGATATTTTTAGAGATCTAATCGGTCTGATTCGGTTCAATTTTAAACATATTTTAGAATCGAACCGATATTTACTGGTTTTGAGATTTGAAAAATTGATACCGTACCAGTTATACCCCTAAACCGATACTTTCGGTTTTACCAGTTCCAATCCAGTTTGATCCAATTTTTCTGGTATATTATATATAATAATATATTGATAATATATTGTAGTATATTATAATTTATATTTTAACTATATTATAGACTATAGTGATACATTATAGTATATTATAATATATAGTGATATAATATTAGTATAACTACTAATACAATATATTATAGTGATAATATATAGTACTTAAATAGAATTTTAAAATTTAATATTATATTAATTAATAATTTATCATATAATACAAAATTATCTTATATATAATTATATATAAAAATATTTTATACAATATAAAAAATTAAAATATATATATGAATCGGTCTAATTCGGTGTTAGAAAAAAGAAAATTGAAATCCGACCAATTTCGACCGATTTTGAAAAAAATAAAACCGGAACCGGTACCATACCAAACCCACATGTCAGATTCGGTTTAGAGGTTCACCGGTTTTTTTTTTCCTCCCTACATATTTCTAATGCCATAAAAAGATAAATATCATCAAATTATAAGATCATTGATGGATACGATTAATTAAACTCGATACTATCCAATTCACCCCTTTAGTTTTTGTAAAGTTAAAGTTTTAAAATATAATTCCTTGTAATCTAGTTACTACTGTTTTTTTTTCTTTGTACATGCGACATAAAAGCATGGGATTTTTTCTCACTCTCCTTTTATTTTTTATTTTTTATTTTTTATTTTTTGAGTTTTGTTTAGCCATGTTTAAAATCACGGGCTTTCAACCGAGTCAACTGCAGAAATTTAGGGAAGTCCCAATCAGCAAGGAGTTGTCATCAATTATTACACGTGTTGTGAAACCCATGACATCCACTTACAAATAAAGACAGACCCATGACATCCACGTATAAATAAAGTAAAAAGGTTTTTTCTTGATAAAATAAATAAATAAATAAAAAGGCCATAAAGCAAGAGACGAGAAGAATTTTAATGCTATCATTAAACTCAAACTCAAAATAGGAGCACAAAGAATTGGTTACAAAGATGTGAAGAGATAAGATGAAATAAGAAATTAATTAATAGTAATAAGATAATTTGTGAATAATAGTAATATAATTTAAATTAATTATTTTAAATAATGAAAGAGAAAAAGTTAAATAAAAAAATTATAAACTTAAAAGAGGGTTAAAATATAAAATTTTAATATATATTTTTTTTAAATTTAAAAAAGTTAAATTATTTTTTATGTTTTGTTTGAAAGTTTGAAAAAATTATAATTATTAGGTATTGATTAGATAAAAAAAAAGTTAAAAATTTCAAAATTTGAAATTAAAAGATATTTATTTTTTAATAGTGTTTGGATGTTGAAATGAAATGATATGAAATGAAATGGAATTCAATCAATTGGTTTGAAATGTTTGTAAAACCAAACAAGACTGCCTTCAAGGATTACTCTGGTTCAATTAGGGCTGGGCAAAGTTTCCATCTAAATTGATTTGAATTTTTCCAAGTTCAGTATTGTGACCGGAGCTTGGCCCCTAAGATCACTTTAATTTAAAAATAATGAAAAAATAGATATTGCTTTGATTTATTGAAAGGAAAAACACTTGCTCTAACTCAATGATCCATTTTAATTCTGAACTAGTTTTGAAAGAAAATTCTTTACACCACACTAAGAGTGGGCAGCGGGGTTTCGCACTCTGCTGCCTTGCCCCCATCCACCCTGCCCCACAAGGAAAACTACCAGCAAGGGTAGGGGCTGTCCAGCCCCAATGGGGCCCTGCCCTATCCCCTGCCCTGCATAATTATTCATTATATATATATATATATTATATACATACATATTTATAAATATTTGATTTTTACTTAATAGTTCAGGCAATACACGAGTCCCATATTTTTTAAGTGTGAGATTTGTATTGCATTGACCTCCTATATAAAGGTCATTAGGCTACACTATAACTTGCACACAAACATGTACTAGCAAATTTAAAATTTGTTATTAGTTTTAAATTATAGTCATTTTACAAATATAAATTTATAATTTGGGTCCAAAAATATATTTTTGATCATTTTTAGACTCATGAATAATTTTTTAGCCCAAATGGACTAGTAGTGGGTAGGGAGCGGGGCGGATGAGGTGTCTAACTGTACCCCTGGCATTCGAGGGGGGGGGGGCCCTTCCCCCGCCTCCAATGGGAAAGCTGCGGGGTGCAAACCCTTCCTCCCGCATAGTGCGGGATGAGGTGCGGGGAATGGTCCACCCCACCTCACACCATGCAGGTAACACTCCAACATTACACTACAATCTCACTTTCATCGCACTATGTAAGACATAGCAAGAAATACCCCGCTCTCCAACTTTAAAAATAAAATCATTTTTAGAAATATTTCATGCTAAGAACTTAAAATCATAATTGTTCATACATATGTTGTGACATGTATGACGTATCTTACTTATTATACTAGCCCACACACTTAACTATGTGTGTAAGGATGTGCACCGACCCCACATCCCGTAGCCGCAAGGAGAGCCGCTAATAGTATTCTAGCATACCATAATGGACCACGCTTACGTACGTAACTTGCACATCAACCCATAAACCGCATTGGTACCATGCTTCTAATGTCCATCTTATTAACTGCTATTAGTTTATCTTACATTTGATTTTATAAAAGTTTACGTGTTTTATGTAATGTTAGATGCATAATATATACATAACTATAATATGCAGAATGAAACATGATGAATGATGTGATTGCAAATATCATGACATGTATGATACGTAAATACTGGCTTTCAAAGAATTGGTTTTAACAATAATATATATAACTAACTAACGTATACTAATCTTAATTTATGATCCAGCTACTTACCTTGCAATGTTGCTTTCTAAAATTTTCGACATAAAATTGATCACAGTACTAGACTAGGTATCTTGGATTTGACTGCTGCACTTACGGAGGTTTAAGATTTTTTTTAAATAACACATGGAATGTAAGATATTTATAGAAAGATTTGGGGGAGGGTGTCAACAAGTTCAAGTTCGAGTTGGACACGATCTCATTTATGGGGAGTGTAGTATATAGTATTACTCAATTTCAGAATGAGTTGAGTCAAATCGGTAGTGTTTCTTCTGATCCTGACGATCTCTTGGATTAGGTTGGAATTAAAGGCCTAGAGAATATTGATAAATATATTTTTTCCTTTTTTCTGATAAATATCTTAAAATGATGAAATTTGCATATTGTCTTGTCTTTTTAGACCGATGATGATTTTAGAGTTATATGTCTTAATTAATTCCATTTATAAAATTAAAAAAAAAAAAGAAAAAAAAAAAAACTCAATTTTAGAAAATAAGTCGAAGGCTCCACCTCCTCCCTAGACCGTCGGTTGAGTGGGTTCCTCTCCCTTTTCCAGAGCTGCAAATGGATCATGCAGAGAGCCGAGAGGGATCGTTTTGGGGGACCAGGTGAGAGCTACTGCATGAAGGGGACTTGAGCAGCTTGCATGTACATATATAAAGGATAACTACATGCAAATTGCCTTTGTTTGTCAATTATCTTATTCTTCTTTTTTTCATCCTTCTTAATTATTTATATATTTATCAAATCATCATTTATCTAAAAAATTAACGATATTAAATAGATTTAATAATTTATATTTGTTTTAACACTCTCCTTCACATATGGACCAAAATTTTTCTCGATGAGTAGATCTAACACGCATATTAAATGAGTGTAAAAGTATAGTCTGATGAAAAAAATATAAAATCATCACTTATTCTAAAAGTTTAAACTGATATAAAAAGATAAATTTAGGTACATTATCCAGCAAATATTCTTCAAGCAACATGCCAGCCAATTAATATGGATCCATTCATGGGGTACTTGTCTCTCCAAATCATGACCTCTATAATTTGCATAACAAAATGACAAAGGATGTAGTCAATTCCATTATCACTTTTCAATCCTATTCTTTTCACTTTTGGTGTCTCCAACTCATAAACAAGTGGGTTTTGAGAAAAGTACGGTGGGAATGTATATTTTATGTCCCATATGGAAATTTTAGCTCTAAGTACTTTGGATCATACATCCAACGCGGGTGTGGTCCGAGAGATTCTCTCGATAAAGTCATTTGATTTTTTTTTTATATCTTTAAATATTTTTAAAAAAATCACAATATTATTAAAATAAATACTTCTTTAATCACTAAGTAAAAAAAAAAAATTGAACAAAATCCACTGTTGGTAGCATTCATCGGGATGAAAAGCATTATTCAAGTTGTCTTCAGTGCTGCAAGTGATGATATAATTAGAACATGTTGGGGAGTATATATCCTCTATAACCATTTTTTATTTTTAACTCTCAAAAGAAAAAAAAAAATCTATTTTCTTTTGTCTTGTTGGTTATTTTATTCTGGTCGTATGTTCTCTGCAAAACCTACCCGTCCATGCTGGCTCTCAGAGATTAAGCCAAGCAAACTAATAAAGATGAAAGAAGGAGACTTTTAGATTAAGCGTTCCATCACATAAAAGTCTCATAAAAGTAAAAGATTTTGTTTCAAAAAAATGGTATCGGGTAATATTTAACATATTTTAGCAAAGGGAAGTCAACCTAAACCTTCCTACGCAATAATTTACTATAAAATAATTAGCACACTATTTCCTGGTCTCAAATTTCTTGGAATTTTTCTTGTGACGTGTAGTACTCAAATCTTATTTTATTGTCCTTCTCAGCAAAAATTTTAAGAATAATGATATTATGTCTTTTATTTTGTTTTTTTATTTTGACTGTTCATGTATTTATTTATTTTATATTTATTTATTTATTGATTAAGGAAGTGACTATTAGTATATTAATATTTTTTTATATATTTTTTAAAAATATTAAAAAATTAGAAATTAAAAAATTAAAAAGAAAATAATGGCACGCCCAGCGGTGAAGTCACCCCTAGCAGCACTCAATTTAATTCTTCCTCTTTAGAAGACACGCTAAGAACTAATTAAATTATGCAAGTGAGGAGCTACAAGACAGAGATTGATAGATAAAATAATACATGGGTGACAACATGTATGGCCATTAGCCATTGGACGGTGGATGAATTTCTAGCTTAACCTAGTCTTGAACATAAACTATTAGAATAATTAAATTTACTAAATGAAAAATATTCAATAATCGATGGCTGATGAGATAAGATGAAATGAGATGAGATGATTTTAGATGAGTTGAATAAAATATTGTTAGAAAATTATTTTTTAATATTATTATTATTTTAAAATTTGAAAAAGTTGAATTGTTAATTATATTTTTTATGAAGATTTGTAAAAATTAAAATAATAAGATCAGATGAGATGGGTTAATTTGTGAGCGTTTCTGTATCCAAACGGAACCAAGTTAGCATATTTTGAGATATTGACAATAAATATAATCTTTAAAAGAGTGTTAATGTTAACACTTTGATCGAGCAACTTCATCTATGCTCATTTCCCTTACTGCAAAAATTAACCCAAAAAAAAAAAAAAAAACACGCAAGCAACTAATTTTACATAATTTTTTCTTAATTTAAACAACTTATATTATTTGCTATTTAATAAATTTAATTTGCACCATAATTATTAATTTAATTGGATATATTATTTTTAACATTATATGTTTCGTTTAATGATACAAGTTGTTAAATTTCTCATTTAATAATAACATAATTGAAAGTGAATGATATGAATCCATGATATTGGGTGAGTACAAATGTTCTTAAATATTCTCATACTATTTCACTCTTATTCACAAACTCATTAATATTCATAAACTATTCACTATTATTTCGCTTCTATTTACGGATGATATGAGATGATCTAACATTCAAACGAAATCTGATTATCATTTAAGAATAATAATATAGTAAAATAGTTAATGATGTATGAGAAAAAACTTATTTCTTCAAAAATAATATTGCATATATAGATAGGTAAGGATAGAGATCTTTTAATAGTTTGGAACCCGGAGGCCTAGCTTGTGTGAGAGAGGTAAATATTAAGAGAATTGTTATAAATATAAAGAGATTACATAAAATAAATTTACAAATTAATGTGGTTTTATAGAATCTATTAGATATATTTTATAATAAAAATAACTTTACAATATGACGTATCCCAACCTTCTTACGCAATAATTTACTATAAAATAATTAGCACACTATTTCCTGGTCTCAAATTTCTTGGAATTTTTCTTGTGACGTGTAGTACTCAAATCTTATTTTATTGTACTTTTAGCAAAAATTTTAAGAATTTGATCGTTGATGTATTTATTTATTTATTATATATTTTTATTTCTTGATTAAGTAAGTAATTATTAGTATATTGATATATTTTTATATTTTTTAAAAATATTAAAACATATAAATTAAAAAGAAAATTTTTCCTAGTGGCATGCCAGCGGTCGGTGAGGTCCCCCCTAGCAGCACTCAATTTAATTCTTCCTCTTTAGAAGACACGCCAAGAACTAATTAAATTATGCAAGTGAGGAGCTACAAGACAGAAATTGATAGATGAAATAATGCATGGGTGACAACATGCATGGCCATTAGCCATCGGACGGTGGATGAATTTCTAGCTTAACCTAGTCTTGAACATGAACAATTAGAATAATTAAATTTACTAAATGAAAAATATTCGATAATTGGGTTCGTTTGGATATTGAGATGAGACGGTTTTAGATGAGTTGAATAAAATATTGTTAAAATATTAATTTTTAATATTATTATTACTTTGAAATTTAAAAAAGTTGAATTGTTTATTATATTTTATATGAAAACTTGAGAGAATTGTAAAAACGAGATGAGATGAAATGAGATAGGTTGAGAGTGTTTCTGTATCCAAACGGGACAAGTTAGCATATTTTGAGATATTGACAATAAATATAATCTTTAAAAAGAGTGTTAATGTTAACATTTTGATCGAGCAACTTGATCTATGCTCATTCCCCTTACTCACTACAAACAAAAAAAAAAAAAAAAAAAAAAAAAAAAA
>QEOT01002454.1:370692-396669 GCA_003123785.1 Pterocarya stenoptera | reverse complement strand
TTTACAAGCCGGTATGGAAGATACACCATCCACACCATTGATATGGCAGGATTTGATTTGTAAGAGAAATTAATTTTCTCTTGCAAATCAAACCTTATAATGTCAAAGATGTGAAAGATAAGTCCTCCAAGTTGGCTATGGCAAGTAGAAAGGATCTTTCTGGTCTTATGTCAGTTGTTATATGTACTTTAGTTACCTGATGTAAACTCCATGCCACCAATCATTTTTCCCCATATTCCAGGGATATAACCGTAGCTTTCCCGAGTTTTGTGGTAACTTCAGAAGTTGAAGATTCAGAAATATGATACTTAAAACTTCAGAAAGGAGGTATCAACAATCTCGTGTCGGATGGCGAAATATTTTGATTTCCTGTTCTTTGATGAAACGTGAACGTTGGACAAAATCATGTTCAAGACTATAACCCCAGTTCAAAAACTGGAAGAGTAGTTAATCGCATGAAGAAGAGCCAACAACTAGGACTCTTTCAACAAGCTGTAATTCTCATTGCAATCTTTGAAAATTTATCTGTTATTCGAATGCAAAGTTGATACCTGTAAATTGTATGAACCAAGACTCGTTTGTTTTCGCAGATGAGATGAGATAAAATATTATTAGAATATATTTTTTTAATATTATTTTTATTTTGATTTGAAAAAGTTGAATGATTTATTTTATTTTGTATAAAAATTTGAGAAAGTTATAATGATTAGATAAAAATGGTTATAAAAACAAACGGGCTGAGATTAGAGTTCTTGTCTGAATGCTAGGATCTAGAGTTCTTGTCCAAACTCTAGTGGCTAGAGTGAGGGAGAGATGGACATAAAGGTGGTCTAGAACTTCAGGGGATTCAAATCCAAATTATTTAGTGTAAATTGCGTGTTTTCTATGTTTGCATTGAGAGATTTTGTGACAAGACAATAAAAATCAGCATCATTTTTTGGGTGGGCCGTGTAAATGGCGTGGTTCCATGCATACTCTATTTGGAAACATCCCTTTCTTACAATCTAATATGACTTCGGGAGCAATGTGTCAATGCATTTTACTATTGTGT
Source organism: Pterocarya stenoptera (assembly GCA_003123785.1). Classification (NCBI taxonomy): domain Eukaryota; kingdom Viridiplantae; phylum Streptophyta; class Magnoliopsida; order Fagales; family Juglandaceae; genus Pterocarya; species Pterocarya stenoptera. The sequence goes on along the minus strand of QEOT01002454.1, from coordinate 395,618 downwards.
TTAGAGTGAAAGTTTGAATTGAAAATGATATTTTATACGTCATACTATTATTCCACTTTCATCCATTAAATATGATGCGGCACATTTATTACCATTAAATGATTATTTATTGCATGTTTCTTTATCATCTAATGATAATTAATGTGTCACATATTATTTAGTATGATCAAAATAAGATGTGAGTGTAATATATAACATTACTTGGCGTTGATTAGTGAAAAAAATGTAGATTGGGTACCCGCATCCGGCCCACCCACCCGTTTTAACATCACTTTTTATGTTTCCCCGGCCCAGTCCTCAGGAAAATCATGCAGAGCCTGATCCACGAGATTTGATCAGTGGTGATCCGTGCCTCATGAAAATGAATGACAGCAAGTGAGAGAGTGATATGTCTGTGCCTCCAAAAATAGATAAGAACTCACGTGGAAATATTGACCAAAGTCACAAAGTGTAGTCTGTGCAGCCCCATGTTGTCAGTTTCCAACACGAATTCCAGATGGTCCAGGGACTAGCACTTTCAAATGAAAACCATAAAAAAGATTAACAGTTTCTCTTTGCAAAATAAGGAATTCCGGAGGATTGGGATTGCCAAAAAATTTGCACCAACGTAATAACTTATCTATTTTTTACGATCCTAGGTTCCACTCAAAAGTTAAACGAACAAGAATTCTTGCTTTAGTTATCAAATCAATCAAAATTATTTTTAGATCCTAACTTTTTGTATGTACGTAGATGAAGAGCCCTATTATTTCAGATGAAGACTAGTGTTGTTCATCGAGGGCGGATGCTAAATTGCTAATAATATGGTCAAATTTGACTTATGGTAGGGCATGATGTGAGGTATAAGAGCATCCTTATTCGGTTCTCTATCCCTCCCCTATCCCTATAATTTGGGGATAATTATAGAGTTTTGTCTAAAATCCCTCCCCATCCGGTTTCCCATTTTAGGGGAAATGTTTAAGGAATGAATAGTGGTTCCCCATATTTAGGGAACCACTATTCATTCTCCAAATCACTTTTATCAATATTTTATTCATTTTAATTAAATTAATTCTTATTTCAATCATCTACACTTTCTCTTATATTCATATTTATTATAATTTTAAATAATAATTTAAAAAATAATTTAAATAACTCCAAAAATATTTTAAAAAAAATATTTTAAAAATATTAAAAATAATTTAAATTCTATCTAAAATATTCATTAGAGTAATAGTTCAAAATATAAGAAAAAATATTGAGTAGTTAAATTTGTAAATGGAAGTGAGAGAAAAAAGTAATAAAGAAATAATAGAGAAATATTATTTTAATAGAATAGAGATAGGGATGAGGAATGGGATGTAGAAGGTTTTTTAAAGATGAGTAAAATTTAGAGAAAAGTTTTAGGAAATGCACTTTTTAGCTAAATTATAAGGAATTTTATGGGGAACCCAATGTGGATGCTCTAATGCATGGAGGGCTCATCCACAGTGTGAACAGTGAATAAAGTGCAAAATATATATATATTTGTTTTTGACAAGTGCAAAATATATGAAGGATAGAGAGATACAACGAATATTCGTTGTTTGACAATTATGCCCGTTTGGATTCGAAAAATGTTTTATCTCTTCTCACTCATCATTACAATTCTTTTAAATTTTCACACAAACATAATAAACAATTTAACTTTTTCAATTTCTAAAACAATAACAATATTAAAAAATAATTTTCTAACAATATTTTTTTTCAACTTTTATCTTTCATCTAAAACAATCTCATCTCATTTCTGAATCCAAAAAAGCTTAAAAACCTACGTGCACGGATCTTGAGAGGAAGGAGAATCCACAATATTTGATATATACAAGTTCTCATAGCCTCTTAAGACTTGGGCCTTTTGTTGCAGTCTTTTCATAACTCTTCTCATCTTATCATTATAATTTTTTTAAATTTTTACATAAAATAAGATAAACGATTCAATTTTTTCAAATCTCAAAATAAAAATAATATTAAAAAAATATATTATAATAATATTTTATTTAATTTTTAATTTTCATCTCATTTGCAAAAATAACCAATAAAGTCCCTTCTTACTAGCCGTATATTCTTTTAGTTGATGCATGTTGTTTTATGTTCCCTTTTCTCTTTATGTTTTCTCCTCGTCAACCTTTTATCCTCTCGTCCTCTTGAGCCCAGTGTCTTTGTTAGGCTACCCTTTATGCCATCCCAAAGCACACATGACATGACATGAAAAGTTTCTGTCTCTTCTCCTTTTGCATGGTGAGCTTTATTCTCTGGCTATGGCTAGATTACGTGGCTGGACACATTTTATACCTAACAAGTAGTACCCCGTTGCACTGGGAAAAAAAAAACCCACATCTTGCACTCTTTATCTCCGCCTAAACCAAAAAGAACCCAATGAGGCTTCTCTCTTGCACACATACTCACTGAAATGAATAATGAGTTACGTATATTCTTGTCATGATCAGAAGGCTTAAAGATTTAACTATCACATAGTTCTTCCAGAGCTCTTGGCTCAATGCTAATCTTTTAGCAATTGGTATTAATCACGAGTTCAAGTCAGGGAATGAATGAACAACTATAAAATGTCTCGATACTATGTTATAAACATATTTTCAAGTTATTAAATAGTGATAATGGATAGAGTTGTTGAAAGAGAAGTGGCCTCAGAGACGTCGTTAAAGACATCTCAAGTCCTATTTTATAACTTGCGCTACAAGAAAAACAAACATTTGTGACGGATTATTTGCAACGATAACGACTATTTGTGACAAAAATAAACTCATTTTAGTAGAAAATAATCATTTTTACTAAAAATAATTGGTCACAAATAAATATTTTAATTGTCTATGTTTTGTAATGTCACTGTATAGATCAGTGTCAGTTTACTCCACTCTATATAATACAAGCATCATCATTAAGGTAATCAGATTCCTTTAGAACATTAATGAGAACACCATTTTTGTTTTATTTTTGAGATTCTCAATTATTTCTCAAACTAAATGGTTCAGATTTTTTCATCTTTGCATTTTTTACATAATTTTGATCCTTAAGTATGCCCTATTTCTTGAACCGCTCTTCTTGGGAGTTTAGAACTACACAAAAATGTGAACAAGGGGGACACTTTCACAAGTATAGAGGATCAGACTCGACATTGAAAAGAAAAATCATATATGTTAAAAACTTGAACTTGGAAGTTCAAATGATAATAGTTTTCGAAACAGAGAAATCAAACAAAGAAAAAAAAAAGCCTCTCTCACATTTTCTTTCTTGAACCTACACATCTAGTGTTCCATTCCAGCTACTCTAACCCACAAGTGCTTCATCTGCATAATTTTTGCTGTTAAAGTTATTCTATTATTAAATCGGTGTATAGAGTACAATTTTCATATCACTTAAATGATACAATTCAATTTGTAAGATTAAAATTTTATAATTTATTTCTCAAATCAAGTTATTCAGTTTACTAGATGTACTCTATCCATCGGCTTGATAATATAACTTTTCTTAATAAAAAAATGCTAGAGTCACCGAGTGTTGAGTCCTGACAATTTTTTTTTTTTTTTACATAGTAATTAAGGAAGTATTTTTTAGTGATATTGTGAATTTTATTTTTTTAAAAAAAGTTTAAGAATATAAAAAAAATGAATGAAAAAAATAAAAATAAAATAAAAAATATTTTTATTCTTATCGAGACGGGTCTCGTGCTAGCACTGCTCTTTCTTAATCTACATAATTTGATTGACCATTTCCATCCCATATTTATCGGTGTGTTGGCTCCATACACTAATGTAACCATGTATTTTCGAGCTGCTGAAAGCCTGATGCTCAAAGCTTTGATGCTTCCCTTAAATCAAGAGTTTTTTTACTCCCTTAGAATGCTTTTGCCCCTCCTTAAGAGATTCAAGCAGTCTATTTCTTGTTTGTTGGCACAACCACTCGCATGGTAGTCCCTTTGGGCTCTGAAATTACCGGTTAATTTAGACCTTTTTGATCCATTTTTTTATAGATTATTTTCCTTTGGTAGCATTGTAAAAACTAGTTTCAAAAAATTGCTAACCTCATCCCCTATATGCTGCTATATGTTTCTAATTATCAGTAAATAGGTAAACCTAAGACCCATGTAATATCCAAGTGGGTAGAGAAGTTACAATCAGTTGATCAAATTATCTCCATCACAAAGAAGTTAATTAACTTTTAGGGAAGTTAGTTAACAACCCCCGACTTAAAAATAAGTTTTACGTATATTATTTTTGGAAGCGAATGATTGTACAAACAAAAACCTCTTATCTCTCTCTACAGTTTTCTAGAGCAACCATTAGATGTGTAAAAATTAAGGCTGTACAGGAACCGGCCAGACCGATAGTTTTTGATACAGACCGGCTGTCAGATTCAGGAACTAACTGAATCCGGTGAAGAACCAGTTGGCGGGTAAGAGGATTTGAGAGAAAACTAACGTGGGCGGTTCGGCGCCAGTTTGAACACCTGGGAAACCGCCGAACCGGCTGATCCCTTCTGTTTATATATTATTTTAAATATATGTTTTATAAAATAGCGTTGTTTTAGGGTCTGGGAAGATAAAAAAAAATTTACTAGAATGATGGCGCCATTTCAAAATGAATTATAACCCCCCCCCACCCCTCTTCTTCCCCCCGTATCATCTTCTTCCTCGCGAAAGACCTCTGCAACTTGCTTCTTCTTCAATGGCAGATGACGGCGCGAACCTTTTTCCTTCTTCCTCAGTTCCTCCTCCTTCACAAAAGATGCCGACGGTAAACTGAAAACCGCACCGACGCACTTCGAGACCGATATGATCGGTTTTCTCTCCCTAAACCCACCGTTTCGGCCGGTTCAATAGGCTCATGGATGATGTCGGTGGTGTCTCAGTTTTGCGTCGAAATCGACGCCGAACCCATCAGTGTACAGCCCTAGTAAAACTTAATTGGGAAACCAGAAAACCGGCCCGGATTGGTGGAACCGGCCTTGTTTTAGACCAGTTCCCTTAATTCCAAAACCGGCCGGTACCGATTTAGTTCAAATTCTATACTTTTTAAGACCAGATCGGTTCACTATATTATATATTTTAAATTAATTTTTTTAATATTATGTATAATTTTTATATATTAATAATATTTTAAGGCCTAATAAATTCTCAATATATTTATTTTGATAAATACATAATACATTAGTATATTAATTACATTTTATGTCCTAATACTAATACTATTAAAATCGAAAAATCAAACCGAACCGGACCGGAACCAGTAAAATTGGAGGTACCAGTTTAGGAAGGTAATCGGTGCGTAATTGATTTTCAAAAATGCAAAACTGGTGCATACTGATTCGATCTTAAATTTTGTCCAAAATCAGACTAGACCGGATTAGTTATACTCCTAACAACCGTATTAGATTCTTGATCTTAAAGTGTGAAATTATTTAGAAAATTCTAATGACCTCCTAAGTAACGCAAAAGTGCAATCACAACAATTTGATATGGCCTTTGAAACGAACGAAATCTAGATTTATATGAATTTCGCTCCACTTGTAATAATTTGAATTAGCCTTATCTAACATTAATATTAATAATTCTACCATAATTTAAAAACGAGATTTCTCTAAGTGTGATAACAAAAGTGTACGTGAGCTATACTAATGCACTTAAATAAATCAAATATATTAATGAATAGAAAAAAAATAATGGCAAAAAAGAGAGAGAATAGCATTAGGATGTAGTGTGGTGGACCGCCCAATACTTACCGTTGGACATATCCCTAGCACAAATGTGTAGTTTGTTTTGTTTTTTATTTTTTTATTTTTTTGTAAATATAATTTTAAAATTCTTAACTATTAAGAAAAAAATAAAAAAATAAAATTTTATTAATAATTACTTTCTTAATTACTAAGTAAAATTAAAAAATAAAAAATTTAAAATATTGGAGCGATAATATTGATAGGCTAATTAACATTTTCCTTAGAATGTGAGGATCATTGGGCTTGTCAAAGTCTTGCTTTGATCGCTAAGTTTCATGTTTAAAAGAAACGACTCCCTTGTTATTATGTCTGATAATATTTTAGAACATTTGCATTGAAATAGGTAAAGGTAAAGTCAAAATTTAGTTAATATTACATGTTTTGCCTTTTACTTATTTCATTCAAAATAGATTCTTAGATTAATCCATCTAATCTCTATATAATAATAAAATATTATTAATTTAATATTTTTTATTTTCTAATTTATTTTTGTCATATTTTATATTTATACTGATAATATATTAATTAATAATTATATTTTAATTAAATTATTGTTTAAAAAAAATCATATTTTAAATGATCATTTAATGTTAATAACTAAAACTTTTTATTAAACATATCTAAAGTTCTATATAAATATTTTAATAAGCATTAGAACTGGACTCATCAAATGAGTTCAATATTTAAATTTTGATAAAGTTAGTTTTAAAATTACTACATTGGATTCACCATATACACAAATCTTAAACTTTGAACTACAAGATATTCATCTTCATCTTCGAATTTGAAGATAAACTGTTCATAACTATCCGGATGATTTTATGCTTATTTGAATATTGCCGGTTGGACCAAGTGACTTTGAAGATGAACTTTATACTTATTTATTTTATATTGTTGCTCAAATCATATGAATTGGTAATTTTTTAAACAATTCACTTTACAAACTTAAGATTTTTCTATGAAAAATAATAATTTAAGTATCAAATTAAATTATTAATTAACATATGATTATTATAATCGTAAAATATAATAAAAATATTAAAAATATTATTATTATAAAATAATATTATATTATTATTTTGATGAATTTAATAATTAATCCAACATGGGGTATGGAAAAATAAAAATAAAAAATCAACGTGGTGGTGGCCGTTCCGTTCACACAAACAGGGAGCAAACCCTTGTGAGTTGTGGTCCTTCATCTCGAGCTACAGGTCTATCTACTGCGAGGCCAGATTACTTCGAGTACTCTCAATGGATTAATTAAAGTTAAAGTACATATTAGAATAAACTATTTTTTTATTATATAATAATAAAATAATATAAGATAAAAGTTTAATTATTTTATTTATATCAAATTTTTACATTAAATTATTCAATATATAGTAATCAAATAATATTATTTTAAAAAATATTTAATTTTTTAATCATTAGTTTATTTAATTTTATCATATTTTATCATTCTATCTATTATATGTGAATTAGTAATCATATTCTAATTAAATTTTTATTATTTCATATGAAGTAGATAAGAAAGAGAAAAGAGAAATAATTGATAAAATATGTATTTGATCTATTTACAGTAATCTTCAAATTTGAAAAATATTTTGAAAGTCACTGTAGCTAAAGCCCAATTATTTGAAATTTAGCTAATCCATTGTGATCATATTTTGTTCTCTAATAGTTAAATACTCAATAGATTTAACTTTTAACTAATCCATTGAGGATGCTCTAACAAATAGTTGGATAGGATTTTTTTAAAATAAAATATTTATTTTTAGTTACATAAAATTAAACTCTCTCATCTCATCTCATATAATCATTACATTTTTTTTTCAAGCTTACACACAAAATATAATAAAAAAATTTAATTTTTTTAAATTTCAAAATAAAAATAATATTTTATTCAACTTTCAACAAAACATCTCATTTCTTCTCATCTGAACTGCGTAGGCCTTACTTGTTTGGATAATGAAAATATTTCATCTCATCTAATCTCATTTCATCTTATCATTATAATTTTTTTAAATTTTCATATAAAATATAATAAACAATTCAACTTTTTCAAATCTCAAAACAATAATAATATTAAAAAATAATATTTTATTCAATTTTCAACTTTTATTTAAAACTATCTTATCTTATTTCATTATCTAGATTGCATCTTAATCTATCTGCATTATAAGGTGAAATATGATCGATGAGGAGATTACCATAGCTAGCCATAAAATTATTCTTTGGCTAATCTAATGTAGGCATTTTAAAAATAAATTAGGTAAATGTGGTACGGGAAAAATGANAAAAAAAAAAAAAAAAAAGAAGCCAAAGTACATATAGACTAGTGACCTCATAATTATCTCCATGTTAGCTAAATGACAGCACTGATCGATGCCCTTGACAACAACCATTAATTTAATCAAGCTACGGACAAGAACAATGATGATAACTTTGTTTGGGACAGTTGTCGTACGGACGGTGAATCCTGCCTTATTGTCTCGGATTACCTTCGTGGAACGAACGTGCCTAAAGGAGTGTCAGATGCACGCGACTTGCTCCCTAAATTCTAATTTGTGGATTAAACACTAGTCCAAATACTTTATTGCTATAAATAAAATAAATAAAAAAATGGTAAAGAAAACAGTTTTTCATTAGTTTCAATTACATTTGATTATCTCAAACTTCACCTTCAGCATTGAATATTAGGAAGACTTTCTTTTCTCTCAGAAAATAATTTTTTATTTATTTACTAATACATGATGAGATTATAAGCAATCAATAATTAGACAAAAACAATTATTGTAGAAATCGGTATTATTTACCAATTTAGTTCGTTTAGCTTTTCTTTTTTCTTTTACCAATTTAATTTTGTTAAGTTAATATAATGAGAAAGGATTATAGTTTTAGGACATGCAAGTCCCGTGCACTCATTTTAAAAAAATGGACAATTATAAAAATCACATAAAAAAATAATTTTTTTAATAGTAAATCTTACTTTTATTTTTTTGTGCTAAAATGAGTATGTGTGATTTGTACATCTTAAGACTATATATAACATTACTTTTATATAATTAGCCAGAGTAGCTTTGATTGTAAGACTTTAAACAACAGTCGATAATAATTGAAAGGTCACAATTTACCTACATTGGAAACCTTTCACTCAAAAACATATTGAGAGTGAAGTTGAATTCTCTTTCAAAAGCATTAATTCTCCATTTGATCATCATTTTTGCACATGAAATGATAGTTACTTGACTCTGACGCTTTTTTGGCTTAGGAAATGGTTAAATAGTAGTGATGCATTATTATCACAAGAGACTTGTTGTTTTGTTGGAGACTTTTTCTTTAGAAAACCACCAATTTCACTTGAGAGTAACCATTTTATATATAATGAGAATATATATCTTATACATTTAAAAATATAAGAGACAATCATGCTCCTAATACTATCCATGTTACTTAAATTTTTATGAATATAGTCATGATTTGTATATCTACATATAAACTATATAAAAATATTCACAAAAAACCCAAGTTTATAATTTGTTACGATTTGTAGATAAAGTTATAATATATAATATAAAGAATCTGTTTTGTCAAAATTAAATAACCTGTGAATGTGCACGTGCTCGCGCAAATAATAAATGAGCTATTCATGAACATTAGCTTGGCTCGTGTCCAAATAAAAGTTCAATAAGTAGATTTTGATTGCTCACTACTCGTTCAAACTCGACTCGTTCACACCCCCTTAAACATATTCAAACAATTTCCAATAGGGTGCTTGATCGTGGCACCAAGACTAAGGTTCATGGGGTTGCCTTCAATTTGGGAGTCTTACTTTTCTCAAGCTTTCTCTAAACTTGTGAACGATTTTGATAAAAGAGCATATAACATAAACAAATACAAGTTGACACTTTTGTGACGTGGGGGTGATGATTGTTGGAGTCTTCATGGAGAGAAAGTTGGAAGCATTAGAGGATAAAAGGAAGGACATAAGCAAATGAATAAAGAGATGTTACAAGTTTACGTCTTAGTTTTTTTTTTTTTTTAATCAAACATCGAAACTTTGTATTCATTCTTCTTCAACTGATACACTTTTATCCTTTAGAACATAGTATTGTATACCTATAAGGCATTCTTCTATCCAAATTCTTTCCTCATTTACAAGTAAAGAAACTTTTGCTAGAAAATGAGCTACACAATTACATTCCCTATAAGTGTGTATAACTGTCCAGTTAGATCTATTCTTCAAAACCCCTCTGATATCTTCAACCAGTTGACCATGCCATTCCCAACTAGATTCAATACCATTTACTGCTTTAATCACACTCAAAGCATCCCCTTCAAACACTACTTCTAATACATTCAACTTTGCACACAGCTGCATAGCACGCCAAAGAGCCTGTAACTCAGTTACTAGGGGAGTAGTTACATTCCCCTTCTGAGCACATAATGAAACCAACACATCTCTCTGCACATCCCTTATCACTACACCAATTCCCATCCTACCTTCATTAACCTTCAGTGCAGCATCCCAATTAACCTTCACTTGGCCTTCTGCAGGAACCATCCATCTACATAATCTTCTTGCCTGAGTTCTATCAATCTGGTTCCCACGTTCGCCCTTCAAATTTGTTTTCAAACACAAAGCTATTTCGCCTCAACCAGATCCTTCTTAGTACTACTGCCATTAACTCCTATTCTTCTCTTTTCAGTTTATTACACCAATTTGCCCATAGTTCCTGCATATCCCTTTCAGTAGATGCCCATTTCTGCACAGGCTTAAGATTATCAGCCCAAACATCCATAGCTCCACCACAACTCCATAGAGCATGAGAAACTGTTTCCTTATGCATCTTACAAATAGGGCAGTAGTAATCTTTGACAACCTTCATGCAAGACAAGTTAAACTTTGTAGGGAGGCAATTATTCATTGCTTTCCATAGTAACATCTTAACAACACTAGGAACATTTAAATTCTATAACACGTTCCAATTATCTGTACCACCTTTCGATACCTCCTTATTTTCTCTATTTTTCCCGCACATCTCTAAGTGATATGCACTTTTAACATCAAACTGACCATTCTTGGTATAAGCCCAAATTAATTTATTTGGTAGACCTGATGAGTTAATGGGTAAACTCCAGACAAGTGTAGCCTCTTCTTCACTTAAAATACCTTTTACCATCTCTGTTTTCCAGGTCTTAGTGTCCACATCAATGAACTTGTTAACCTTGCTTCAGCTACTAGTAAGGTTCTCGGAGTTTGAAGCTTGAAGGTAGACAGTTTTGGTATCCACTTGTCCCTCCAAATGTTGATACTCTCCCCATCACCTACTCTATACACCAACCCCTCCTTTAATAAGTCCAAAGAATCCCATAGACTCCTCCAAATGACTGATGGCCTATGACCTAGCTTTGAAACCAAGATTTTAGAATGCCTAAAGTATTTGTCCTTCAGGAACTTTGCAGCCAAAGAATGAGGATTTGTCAACACTCTCCAAAATTGCTTTGCTAGCAAAGCCTTATTGAAGCTTACAAGTTCTCTAAAGCCCACTCCTCCACCAGCTTTTGCAACCCCCATTTTTGCCCAACTCCTCCAATGAATTCACATCATAAGACTCTAAAATTGATGTTTCAATTTGGTATGTCTTAGTTTATGTCTTAGTTTACGTCTTAGAAGTTACCTCTAGTGTGTGCTTTGACCTCATATATATAGAGTGAGAGTTTAATTGATATGGCTTGCCTAATGGCTTGATCTTCTTCGGTCCTTGAATGGATTGTGGATTATTAGCACTTCAAATCTGCTGCCATGTTAGGCAACATTGATATCCTGGGCAATCCAGGCAATTATCTCGCTGGGATATTTTTCAGTAATCTTTTTTGTTACCTCATTAATTCATTATTAATGATAGTTAGATCATAATTATATGTCAGCACGCTTGTTGGTTATGACCTTGATTCTTCGTTAGGTGGGCTCGTGATCTTGGGCTCATGGGCCTTTATTGTGTGGGGGGTTTGGCCCACTTTCAAAGAGGATATTTGTCCCTCCATGTTCGATTTTCCTCATTGGGTTGCTTTGCTCAATATCTTTTTCTATAATTTTATCAATATTAATCCATAAGAAAAATGAAAGAGGAATGCATGATGTCATGCCCCCAAGAGAGATGAAGCTTAGGGGGGCCATGACCCCAAAGATTTTGATTAAATATTTTTTGACTATACATAATAATATTTTGTGTGAAATCTTTTGCCTTACGTGGGATCACCTCAAATCATTTGTTGTGTGTATCGGTATAGTCACAATTTACAAAGTCTTAACAATAAAAGAAAGTTGTAACCATCATGACTGTGGGTCGCAACTCTCAACATGGACTGTTTAAACGAGTAGTTGGATTCATAACTAATCCTTAAGCCAAGGCTTCGAAACAAGATGGAGGATATATAACTTTCTTGGAGATTATTTAACAATCTATATTGAGAAGAAAATTGCTTAAAGATTTAGTATGGATGCCATAACTGATGAATATAAAAGAGTGACGAGCTCAACTAGCATAATTGGTTATATTTTATTTTCTTATGTCAAACCTATAACTAAAAAATATGTATTTTTGATTACATATATGGAGTTATGTAATACTTTTTATAAAAAAAAAAATTACATGTACCTGGGTCCCCTAAATTAGATTTCTAGCTTTTTCCCTACCAAGCATACCATAGTTGGGAGGGTGATCAATATCATGTTCACGTTCAATTGTGATATTATATTTCTTATAAATTATTGTACTAAGTAAGATGAAGATAATTTCAGTTTTTATTTATTTTTCAGATAATTTATTTTTAACTTTAAGGAAATATAAATATATTTTATGAATCACTATGCATACATTGCTCTTACTAGGGCGAGCAAAAACATCTTGCACTACAGCGAGCAAAGAGTGCTTGCTAACCTGGGCGAGCACTCGAAAAGCACACATGTCCACCTAACCAAAGAGGGATCTTTCTTAATTCAATTAAGATCGTTTCATAGCAGAAAAAGTTCAAAATGGGTCCAAAAATCATTTTGAAATATTGACAAAAATATTATATTAGAAACAATATATATATAATATAACATTATTCAACTCCCTCTTAAAAAACATCTCACTTTTTCCTCTTCTTTTTACCACCCAAAGTGAAATCAATATATAGTAAAAGAAAATGCTAGGGAACTCGTTTTCCCTTCCCGTTTAGTGTTCCCGCTTGACGTGTAGAGGCCATTTGGCATCCATTTTTTTTTTCTTCAAACTCACTTGCCCTGCATGACTACCCCTCCCCTCCCCTCACCCAGTTCGGATAACCACAACCTTCTCTCTCTCCCTCTCTCTCTCTCTCTCTGAATTAGCTTGGCTCATAGGTACGTTTCTCTTTGCTTCGTCAATCTTTTTCCTCCGACTAGGTTATTAGGAAGTATATGAAACAAACCATTCAGAAAATGTTGCAATTTTAGGCTATGTTTGTCTTTCCAATATTCACAGTCTTGGGGTTTCTGCGAGACCAATTTAGAGCTAATTTTACAAGTGCAAATGGATATTGATGTTGTGTATGTGTGTTTTTATGCATTTTCCATGCTAGAGCTTTTTTTGGAAGTACCAACAAATTTTGGAAAATGGGGTTGAGTTTTTGTGACAATGTATAAGCACTACTGTGCATAAACTAGAATGGTTTTCCTTCCTTCACTGGAAACCATCAATTAGGGAGTGTAGATTTAGATCATTGGCTTAAAATTATGACAGTGTTTGCTTCAACATGAAAACCCACTTTCATCTTTAATTTTATTATATATTCTTCAAAATCCATATTCAAAAGCAAGGGAAATGGAGGATCTTTGTAAAGTGGGTTTTCACATAGACTCGAGGCAGGGGAGACGAATAGAGGGGAGGGGAACAAGGTGTTTCAAAAACAAATTAAATGACGTGTTTAACGGAGAAAGAGACCATGTCGATGGGTTGGGAAGCAACGTGGGATTAAAAAATTTAAAAGTTGTGCAACGTGTAGGGTCGACGTCAAACGGGAATCGAAAATAGGATGAATGAGCGGGGTCCGTAGCATTATCCATAGTAAAAAATGTATTGTTGTAGCTCATTCTTTCTCATACAACTACCCCATTATCCCATTAAGGCTTCTATCAACTACCTCACTATCGCATTAAGGCTTCTATCACGATCGTAATTGCTTTAGGATAATTCATTCAATCATTCTTCATAACTAGTGGCATCTGATATATTAATAGAAGGGGTGAATTCAACAACTTAGTAACTAAGGAAATGCAATACATCCAATAGTGAAGGTGGTCCTTTAAACATGAGAAAGAATGTTGGATTCATAACTCGCTCTTTATCTATAAAGAATAGATATTTTGACTGAATCTGATTTGCTTGAAGTTAAAAACATTGATAGTAATAAGCTTTGAATTATAGTGTAAAATTTAGACTATATTTGGTAAGTGAAATAGTCTTTCTTAGACTACTTCACTATTATTTACAAACAATTCATTACTATTCATAAATTATTCACTATTTTTTACTATTATTTATTACTTTTTCACTACTATTTACAGATCATTTAAGATCCTCTCAATATTCTTTTTTGAAATATACATTGTATTCATTCCTTAAATGTTTTCACTACAAACTTTGTCTTTTACAATCAAATGGTATACACTATTAGGGACTTCTTCTATCCAACAATGCTCCACATCCATCTGCAGTGCCAAATTAGCAAGATGATGAGCCACCTCATTTCCTTCCTTGTGAACAAACTCCACTCTCCATCGTCTATTTCTTTCCACTTTTTTTTTTTTTTAATGTCTTCTATAATCCGACCTTTCTATGATTCATCTTCATTATCATATTTAACAGCCTCAATTACCTCGTTTGCATCTCCCTCAAGGATTGCCTCATGGATTCCAAGTTCTGAGCACAGCTTCATAGTCCTCTATAGGGCATTTGCTTCTGCTATTTAAGGAGAGTTTACAAACCTCTTTGATTCACACAAAGATGCAATAACTTCCCCTCTGCTACCTCTTATCACAATCTCCATCCCTATCCTTTGTTGTTCCATGTTGAGGGTCCTATTGAAATTTACTTTATACAAGTTTTCCACTAGTCTTGTCCAGCTGCCACCTCTGCCCTTCTCCTTTTGCTGTACATTTCTCCCTTTCATCTGTATTGTACTATGGTATTCTTCGAGCCCAGCAATTGCAATCTGTACAACTCTACTTGGGCTATCAAAGTTGTTATCAAAGACAAATTTATTTCTCCTATGTCATATGTACTTCATTATTACCACTACACTTTCTAGATTCTCTGTTTGTATATGTGTAGACAACTCTTTCCATAGTTTTACAAATTCCTTATCATAGACTGGTCATTTTCTAAAAGGGTTGTTCTTTTCTCCCTATACATCCCCTGCAGCAGAACAACTCCATAGAGCATGCATGAGTGTCTCATCCTTAGCTTGGCATATCAAGTACTTAGCATCTTCAAGAATTTTTTTCTATTTTTGTTTCACCATTGTAGGAAGTATATTGTTAGCTGCCTTCCATAGAAAATGCTTTGCAGTACCAGGGATGTCGAGTCTCCATATGTTCCTCCGCATGCCATCCCTCTCCTTGAAAATTGAAGGATTGCATTCCCCCATTTATTGTCTTTGTTGCTCTATGAAGTAAGTACTTTTGACAATAAAAGTGTAATTCTTTGATGGATTCCAAATCAATTTATCTGTTGCCACATTTTGGCTAACTCAAATTGTGTAAATCGCCTTAGCCTCCTCCTCACTGAAAACAGCTCCTACTACTTCTTCCTTCCACACACCCTTCTACTCATCAATCAACTCACACACCTTAGCATCCTTTTGCAGTATTCTTACAAGTGATTGGACACAATGAGTAATAGGAGTAGGAAGCCAAGTCTGACCCCAGACATTTGTAGTCTTCCCATCCCCAATCCTCCATATCATACCTTCCTTCACAATTCTCAATGCTGACCAAATACTTTTCCATATCAGAGAGAGTGAGTTCCCAAGAGGTGGCTCAAGAAGCTGAGAGTGCTTAAAGTATTTATCCTTGAAAACTTTGACAACTAATGACTGAGGTTCCTTTAGTAATCTCCAGCCTTGTTTTGCTAACATGGCTCTATTGAAGCACTCAAAATCTCTAAAACCCAGACCCCCCTCAGCCTTTGCCAAACCCAGACTTCTCTACTTCTTCCAATGGAACCCCTTCTCTTTTTGATAATTGCAACACTAAAATCTAGACATAAGAGCCTCAACCTCTCTACATAGCTTCTTAGGTAGCTGAAATACATTTATTGTGTACGTTGAGATAGCTTGCAACACAGCCTTTATAAGCACTTCCTTGCCAGCTCTCGATAGAAAGTTGTTCTTCCAATTTTGCATGTTTAGCCAAACTTTTTTCTTAATACTTCAAAAAGCATTGTATCTTGATCTTCCAACTACTGCTGGCAACTCCAAATACCTCTCATAATTGTCACACACCACTACCTTAGCCTCTTGAAAAATTTTCCTTCTCACTTGAGTGGGTGTCTTCGCACTTAAAAATATTGAAGTTTTGTTTTTATTAAGGGTTTGCCCTGAAGCTTTTTCATAAACTTCCAACAAAGGATAAACTCTTTTCCACTCTTTCTTCAAAACTCTACAAAAAATACACAATCTTCAGCAAAAAGAAGGTGGTTAAGTCTCATGCGCTTTCTGCTCACTGCTGTGCCCCTTATGTCCCTTTCAGTTCTGATTTTAGCAGCAATTGGCTAAGTCCTTCTGCACAGATGATGAAAAGGTAAAGGGATAATGGATCCCCTTGCCTTATTCTCCTAGATGGTTGAAATCTCTTTCCAATATTGCCATTCACCAACACTAGGTAGCTAACTAAGGTTACACACAGCATAATAAGCCTGGTTATTTTCTCTCCAAAGCCAAGCTGTTTCAACACGGCTTCTAAAAAAGGCCATTCTACCTTGTCGTATCCATCTTGACTACCATAGTCCCTACTCTTCCCCTTTGTTTTGTTTTCATTGAGTGCAACATCTCATAAGCTATCATGATGTTGTCTGTTATAAGCCTTCTCGGGATAAAGACACTTTGGTTTGATAATATAATATAGGGCAGAACTTTCTTAATCCTATTTGCCAAGACCTTCAATATGAGCTTGTACAGCACATTGCAGAGGCTTATAGGCCCGTATTCCTTAACTAAAACTGGAGATTTGACCTTAAGAATAAGTGCAATGAGGGTATGGTTTAGGCCCTAACTCATTTCACCACCATTTAGGACATTTAACACTGCATTACAGGTGTCCTCCCTAATAATATGCCAATAGTTTTGATAAAAACCTGCTCCAAATCCATCTAGGCCAGGTGACTTGAGTGCTGACATTTGTTTAAGTGCCTCTCCCACCTCAGTAGCTGCAAATTCCCTTTCCAATATCTCATTCATCCCTGCTTTAACCTTGGCCTTAACAAGCTTTACACACTTCTCAATCTCCTCAATTGTGGGACCAGAGGCAAATATATTTCACTGAAATAAGAGCATAAAGCATTCTCTAAATCCCTCTCCCCCTTCACTAGCCTTCCTTGTGAATCCCTAATGGACTCGATGGTGCTTTTTTATCTTCTTTGATTAGCACATGCATGATAGAATTTGGTGTTTCTATCACCATGTGCCAACCAATGTTTTTTCACCCTCTGTTTCCATCTCCAATCTTCCTTCTCTAGTAGTACATTCAACTCACTTTTTATTTTCTTCATCTCTCCCATATTCTTTGGACCTTCCTCCTCTTCAAGGGTTTTTAATTTCTCAGTCAGCTTTCTAATGGCCCATTCTCTACATAGAATAGAGTTTCTGCTCCACATGCTCAGTGATCTTCTGCACCCAGAAAGTAATTGCTTTATTTTATTCAGAGGCCCATATAAGTATGTGGTCTTTGTTCTTTCAACTTCTACAATTCTCCAACAATCCTCTTCCATCCCCCAACTCATCTTATACTTGAAATTCCTCCTTTTTTGGCACCAACCCATCCTTTCACTCACAGTGAGGATCAAAGGCTTGTGATCTGAAACCCAAGTCATTTGAGTCTCCACCCTCAGTTCATGAAATTTGTAGGCCCAAACATGGTTGGCTACTGCCCTATTTAGCCTCTCCTTTACAAATGTTTCATCTTCATGGTCATTATTCCAAGTAAATTTGTTGTCAGTCCACCCTAAATCAGAGAGACCGAACCTCTCCAGTGCCCTCCTGAATGACTCCATCTGCCCCTCACTTATATCCCTTCCACCCACCTTTTCATCCTTCGCCACAAGCTCATTAAAATCACCAATAACACAATCCCACCTCTGATGGTGGCTTTAGTGCATAGAGCAATTCCCATGATTTTTCCGTCTAGCTTACTTCTGGATTTCCATAGAAACCAGTCATCAAACAGTTTCCATTTTCTTTTTCCTCATTAATCCACACACTGATATGCCATTGGGAGTAATTCATTAGTTCTACCTCTCCCTCATTCTTCCACACATAATTAAACCACCCCTTATTCCCATTGGCTCGACCATTATACACCCCTTCATCCCTAGTTTCCTCTACAGTCTAGTAGTTTTTTCCTTTTTTAGTTTTGTCTCCATTAAGAAGACAATGCTGGGCTTTTTCTCATTTGCTAGAAAACAAAGGGCTTGAACTGTTTGAGGGGTTTTCAAGCCCCCGACCGTTCCAACTAATGGTTTCATTGATCCTGGCGAGGCTGCCTAGCAGCTTCCGCCACTACAATTGTTGACAAATCACCCCCTCATTCCCTTCCACCCCATTTAGCTTCTTTTTCCCTTCACTCTCTCCTTCCTCCTCATAAAAAATCCTGCCCCCCACTTTTTCTTTGGCTCACATCTACATATATATTAGACAACATACCTTCATCTTCACACTTTCAGTTATATTTCTCATCTCCTCACCGCATATCTGTTCACATGAAAGAAGCAAATTATTACTGAGTCCCAAATCCCGCCATTAGTCCCTTCTCAATTCCATCTCCAATGAGATCCATTGTATCCCCCTTCATTGAGTTTGTAGTAGCCTCCTCCTCCACTCTAGATTTGTTTTCCTTCATCTTCCCCTCCACATTCACCACCTGCTCTTTTTCTGATGCTATCGCAGCTTTTTCTACTCCATTCCAACTCTATTCTCTCGTCTCCTCAGATTTGCTATTCCTCTTCTCATTCTCCTTTCTTCCAAAGTACTTCTTTCCGCCCTCCTCTGTCGTTATCCTGGGTCCCGACGAGTAAGATATTCTTCTTAAAACAGCCTCAACCCTAAGCCATGCCCCAAACTGGAAATTCAACCCCTCCCTCACCTCAATTCGATTCGCCTCAACCACACACCCTCTATCTCCATGGAGTATCCAACCACATTAGAAGCACATACGCGGTAACTTCTCATACTTCAGATTTACCTAGATACTGCGCCCATCCACCATAATTGTCCTTCCCCTTGCTATCGCTTTCAGCAAGTTAATTTCTATTTTCACCCTTGAGAGAAACCATCAAATGCTTGGAGGATGAGGAGATGGTTATCGAAGAGCCAGGGCCTTCATCCAACACTCTCATCTTATCAGCATGAGTTATGAATGTGATGATGAAAGTGTTACTTCCAACCTCTTGAAAGCTTGCCGAGAAGCTTATTCTCCACATCTTGGCCATCGTCGACTCAATTATCTTTTTCCCAATATGCCTCTCCATACACATTTTCCCGGTTAAGCTTCTATCTCCTTTCTCCTTAGCCACATCCACTGATTCTCCTGTCAACTCAATTCTTGTTCTCTCTTCCTCTGCTAGCCTCAAGTTCCCGTATAACTCCTCTAACACCTCCATTCCTTTACCTTTCGCCCCCATCTTCCACAAGATCTCACAGCAAACTTGCCCTTTGAAAAAGTTCAAGATTTTTCTTCCACCTCTGTTTTCACGAGAAAGCAAAGAGGAGACTCCTTGATTGACAATTATGGAAATGACATAGATTTCCTCAATATCTAAACGTAGCTAATGTATCCAAATTCCAAAAGGCTAATCATAAAAATTATTTTATTATTAATATTGTTGACAAGATTTGAAACTATTAGGAAATTTTGATCGAGACACTTCGTGTGCTATGATATACATTGATTTAGGTATCTTTGCCTTTTTTTAAGAGGTTTAAATTTTAATATTTAATGCTACAAACTACATTAAATATCGCTTTCATCTTATTATATAACTGATCATTTTTCTGTCAAAAATAATAATAATAATAATAACCACCGATCATTTTTATTAATTTTACGAAAAATCCAAATATTAATGGACACTGAAAATAGAATAAGGACGAAATTTCATTTACTAATTTGATGATCAACAAGAGTGGCCGCGTGTAATACAAACGGAGCAGTACTACAAAAATTCAACGGATAAATCGAAAAATTAGTTCATCCCAGAGTTCCTTCGGATTCAACGCGTTTCAGGTTCTCTATTAAAAACTCCAAGAAGACCCGTAAAGAGAGATCTTGCCCAAACTCCGATTGGAGAATCGATTCCTCTGCTTATTCCGATTCCTCATTTAAAGAAAGATTCGTTTTTTTTCCTAGGAATCCAGAATCCGGAAACATATCTCTCTTTTTCTTTCTCGCTTTCATGGACGATCTTTTTCAGCTCTTTCTAAGGTTTTGGTTTCAGTCAATTTCTAAGATTCTTCTTGAGAACAAACAGAAAATAAGTACTGGGTCGATTTTGCCCATTTTAGTTTTTATTTTTTTGGTATTTATGGAGAAAAGTGTTGGTTCGGTGCAGGTTCATATTCTATGATCGGATCCAGTTGATGATCTTCGAGAGCTTTGTTATAGAGCTGGTTCGTGGAGTTTCTTAGGAGGTTGGTATTGTTGAAATGTGTATCTAAGTGATGATTTTGGATTGCTTTTTCCTTTTTTGAAACTCTTTTCGGTTGTTGAGAAGATTTGGTAGAATTATTAAGACCTAGAATTTGATTATCGCGTTCTTCTTTGAGAGTAGTTTTGTTGTTGAATTGCTAAATTTTGTTTTAGTTGTCGAAACAACTTCGGAAAATGCAAAGAAAAAAATAAGATTCTTTGTGTAATGCGTTCTGACTCTAGTTTTTTGCGAGAGCTTGGGACTCTTGGATAATACTGTTTATGCTCTGTAATTTTCTGTTAGAAGTCATGATGAACTGAGCTATCGGTCTAAGTTGAGTACACATTTTTGTTTGTATCTTTTGTTTTTATTGGGCTTTATTAATGAAGAATCTTAGTCCTACAGTTTAAAGAAACTAAGATATAAGGTTCAATTTATTTCACTTCGTTGCTTTTCTCCTTAACCTTGATGGCTATAATCACATTTGGTTAGAATCACCTTTACTTTTACCAAGTGTTGTCCTTTTTGTTGAACTACATTTTCTTAAGAATCAAACTGAAGTGTATTATTAGCACATTTGATCGATTGATTTGTCACTCAATAATTTCACATTTTGCTTCAGGTTGATTGGCACTTGTTAGTGCACCGGTAATGCAATCAGTTGACAGGGACAAGAAGGAAAAGAAAAAGAATCTGAAGCGTTCAAGATCGTCTCTTTGNGGGGGGGGGGGGGTGAGGTTTCATCGACCCCATCATCTCATTACTTTGATGTGCTATAATGTTGTTGTTGCCACCAATATTGCCATTGCTGATACCATTTATAACACAAGTAACTCCTCTATCACGCCTCCTTCAACACCACTACTATGACCGCCTTCGCTCTTGGAATTATATCCACCATTGCCTGAATGGTCTCTGCTGTTATCCACTTTCTTGCCATCACCACCATCCTGATTCCTTTATTGGTTCCTCTAATATAGAAATCTTCAGCTTTATGACACCTTCAGCACTGGGGCTCTATTAGGATTTGTTACTAATTTATGGATGGCAGATGGATTTTTTGTATGCATGTTAACCTGGATTTTCTTTTCTACACATCTTATGACTTCATTTGATGGAGTTGGAACACATCTGACACTCAGCTCAACGCATATTTCATACATTAGTTAAATGTGACAACATGGTCTGCCTATCAGGAATCCATTTTCTCTTCTAATTGCAATTATTTGTCCCATCAATGCAGTTAGTGCTTAATGATCATGTACTACCCAAGCTCACCTTTTTCATTATTATCTTGGCATTTTGTCTACAGATGTTCTATTTGAACTCTTGCTAGTACCATGAGCTTGAAATAGTTTGGTTTACACTGATGATTTGTTCTTCTCGCTATGGACAGATTTATTTCCAGGATTTTTCGTCTTCAAAACCAGAGCTTAAGATTCCAAGTGCAGTGTGTTCACCTATTGTTGATCCACATCTATCTCCCGATGGCACAATGGTTGCTTATGTGAGGGATTGGGAATTGCATGTACTCAATCTCTTGCGCAATGAATCGAAACAGTTGACTTATGGTGCCAATGGAAGTTCTTTGGTATGTAAAATGCTGACATGGATTCAGATTCACACCTTGCCCCATTTAGCTGGAGTCATGGCAGGTTCATTATTTGTTCAATATATATCCCTTATATAGACAACATGGTTATGGTTGGGAACAAATGAAACATCTGTGAATTGGCCATGGCCCTGCTGTACCTCGTCTGTCCAAACTCATCAAAGAAATATGCTTTCATGTGCCTGATAGTATAATTTTGACATTTTATCTTCTCATTTCAAATTGTTTCAATTTTGTGATTGCGATAATAAGGTGATTTGTAGGTTTTCAAACTACAACTTATCAGATTGACAAAATGGTGCAGTGGTCTTTGTGGCTATTGTATTAGTGATTTTTTTGCTTTACTCAAAAGAGTATAACTTTTACTTTTCCTTGGAATTGTGTTGGATGGAACAAGTTAACCTTCTAGTCTCTTGAAGTTCTATTAAACTTTTTCCTTCTTGCTTATGACACTATATCCTTGCGTATTGCAGACTCATGGCCTTGCTGAATATATAGCTCAGGTGAGAATTTCATTTGATCTTCTTTTGCATTTTATAATATATAAAGCTAGGCAATTGTTTGGTTTCCTTCTTGTCAGTAGTTCCTGCTTCTGAGCGTTCAAGTGTCAAAATATTTTGCTTTCAGAAGCAAAAAAGAAAAAAAAAATTGTTTATTTGTTCGTATTGTTTATTTTTTGAAATAAAGTTGAAGATGTTCCTTATTGCAGGAGGAGATGGAACGGAAGAATGGGTACTGGTGGTCATTAGACAGCAAATTCATTGCATTTACCCAAGTTGATTCTGCAGAGATACCTCTTTTCAGAATAATGCACCAAGGTAAAAGCTCAGTTGGTTCAGAGGCACAGGAGGACCATGCTTATCCATTTGCTGGAGCTTCAAATGTCAAAGTTCGCCTTGGGGTAGTTTCTGCTGCTGGTGGTCCTATTACTTGGATGGATCTTCTCTGTGGAGGAGCAGATCAGGCAAACAATGAGGAGGAATATTTGGCTAGAGTCCATTGGATGCATGGGAATATTCTCATAGCTCAGGTTTTGAACCGTTCACACTCTAAACTAAAGATGCTTAAGTTTGATATCAAGAAAGGCCAAAGGGAAATAATATTGATAGAAGAACAGGGTACATGGGTTAATTTACATGACTGCTTCACACCTCTGGACAAAGGAGTCAACAGATTTTCTGGGGGATTTATCTGGGCGAGTGAAAAATCCGGATTTAGACATATATACCTACATGATGCAAATGGGACTTGCTTAGGACCTATAACTGAAGGGGACTGGATGGTTGAGCAAATTGCTGGTGTAAACGAGGCTGCAGGGCTTGTATATTTCACTGGGACATTAGATGGGCCTTTGGAATCTAACCTTTACTGTGCTAAACTATTCACAGATGGAATCAGACCCCTGGAGGCCCCAGTGAGATTGACTCGGAGCAAAGGAAAACATGTGGTTGTGCTTGATCATCACATGCGAACTTTTGTCGATATTCATGATTCTCTTGATTCTCCCCCTAGGGTTTCAATTTGCTCATTGGAAGATGGAAGCTTAATCATGCCTCTGTATGAGCAGCCATGTACCATTCCCAGACTCAAAGGGCTTCCACTTGAGCCTCCAGAGATATTTAAAATACAAGCAAATGATGGAACTACATTGTATGGGGCTTTATATAAGCCTGATGTAACAAGATTTGGGCCTCCACCTTACAAAACCTTAGTCAGTGTGTATGGTGGTCCAAGTGTACAGCTTGTTTGTGATTCTTGGGCAAATACAGTTGACATGAGAGCACAGTATCTACGAAGCCAAGGCATCCTTGTCTGGAAGGTTAGTATTTTCTGCATAAATATATGATTGCTTACCTGATTTTCATTTATTAAATTTCTAAAAGGTACAAGCCCATGGAGTTTGTTGACCTTAAAAGGGATAGAATGGCAAAGAAAGAAACATGTAGATGGTCTTAATTAGTTATAAGGAATTTATAGAGCCTCCATCTGTTAATTTTGATCTAGTTGACCAGAGTAGAGTTGAACTTCTGATCTACCTGTCACTAGACTTAAACATACTCTGATTATTCAACGCTGTAAAACTAATCATGCATATGATCATTTTCTAGTTAAGAGACATGACTGAACTACGACCAGAATTTTTTGCCACTCTCTTTGTTAGCTAGGGTTCATGGTAACTTGTTAGACATGGTGGCTTCATCTACATACAAAATGCAGAGGCAGACTAAGGAGAATGAATTTTCATCTAACTAGGTTTTTTTGTTCTTGGTTTCTTTCCCTGTCCAAAACTGGATGTGTTGCTTAGATATTGCAAATCTAACGCACTTGTCAAAAAATACTCCAAATCCAACCCCTTTTTTGGTCTCGTCTGGAATCCCGATCCTCCACATGTTTTAGGTGTCAAACATAAGTCTGGAGTGGATAGTGGATACTCCACTCGTTTTGTCGAACATATCGATAAAAGCTATCTTCTGCCTGCTTCTCGAGCAGGTCTTATCCAACATCATACTAATTTTGAGAAATTGATAGGTGTAAGGCTCATAATGTTTTATATTTTCTTAAAATTTGTACAGATGGACAATAGAGGAACTGCTCGACGTGGGCTTAAGTTTGAAGGCTCTTTAAAATACAAGGCT
>QEOT01002454.1:337672-370022 GCA_003123785.1 Pterocarya stenoptera | reverse complement strand
CATCGGGATCGAATTTATATGGAAGAGAGGATTTGGGACTTCATAGAGAGGAGTCTGTGAAGTAACAAGTTTCTGTTTTGTCACTCGCGCCGGGGGGGTGGGAGGGGTGCTCTTTTTCTCTTTGTTAAAGTTATTTCTTTTACTTTCCAAGGGAGATCTGTGTTTCAATTCCTTTTTATTATCTCTGTAAAATATGGAAGACCCGTATGGCACCTTTCAGCCTTTTGTAATAAGCCGTCAAGTAGATTTTGTGTATGAAAAAACCCCACATTATGGAAATAGGCGGTAAGAGCCACTATCAAATGGTCATTTCAATAAACTAGACTCCAACCAGACAGTTTCACATTTAAGGTGCTTTCTTTACACCTAGGAATGTGAATAAGAAGAGTGGATAAGGGTAATCATTCATGATTTCAAAATCATCTTTAAAAAAAAGGGTATTCGCCTCTCTACATGGGTATTCACAAACCCTTGAGGATAGTTGAGCTTGTATCATGGACTTTGAGGATAGTTGGATTGATAACTTATCCTTAGGGAGTTTGCCTATAATAATAGTTATCAGACGAGTATTGGGATGTCAACAGGCTTTATATGGGAGGTGTAGATGTCCATTCTATTGGGATGAAGTTGGAGAGAGAAAAAATTTGGGACTCGAAATTGTAGAAAGGGCTTGAGAAAATTGTGTTAATTAGGAAGAGTTTGCAAATGGTTTAAAGTAGACAAAAGAGTTATGTGAATAAACGAAGAAAGATTTTGGAATTTGAGATTGGAAATAAAGTATTTTTACAAGTCGTACCAATGAAAAGCGTTATGAGATTTGATAAAAGTGGCAAATTGAGTCCCGTTATGTAGGATCAATTCAAATTTTAGTAAAAGTGGGTCTAGTTTCATATTGACTTGCACTACCACCTGCCATGTCCAAGATATATAACGTCTTTCACATTTCTACGCTTAGGAATTACATACCAAACCCTTCAAATATTAGATTATGAGCCATTGCAACTTAGAGGAAATTTTTCGTATGAGGAAACCTCAATCTAAATTGTAGACTGCAGAGAGCAAGTGGTATGTTGTGTCACCCTCAAACTCTAGTTGAGATTTGACAGAACTTGAAGCGTTGGGACATGCAACATAAGGTCACATACCCTTGTTCATGATGGTTAAAGATGAAGTGCACCTAACATCCATTTGACAGTATCCGCAACGGATATTTTTTTTTAGCAATACAAAATGTACTAGAATGCTAAGTCCCAAAACATAATCATATACCATTCATATCCACAAATTCAAAGTCACATCACGAATCCAAATCAATCTGTGAATAGCATAACACAGTACTGAAGTTGTAACCCTTAGTTACATATAAACGTAAAACTAATCTAAGCACCAAGCTGCTCACGCAGCTCAACAATCAGCTTCCCAAAATAACTTTTGAAAATTGAAGGATTTACTCAATGAGCTTACCGAGGCTCCTCCTCAGCCTATTCGACATATCGACTATTCACTTGAAAAAGTTGAAACTTATTATTGCAATATAAAGTCTTAAATATTCATATGACTCTAACGGTGCAATTCGTTTCGTAAACTTATACTCCTAAATACCTTAATTAAATAGAAAGTCAATTTCATCTACTTTTCACCTAAAGAACTTGAAACTTATTATTGCACTGTAAAATCTTAAATATTTATATAAGTCTAACGGTGCAATTTGTTCATAAACTTATACTTCTAAGTGCCTTAATTAAATAGAAAACAAATTATGTCTCCATAATGGATCAAGATTCGACTATGCTAATGAACTAAAACCTAATCAATTGCTTGATTTGTGAAATCCTTTCGGGATTTTGCGACATTTCTAAGGTATAAAGATGTAACACCTACCTAAAAAGCCGTTAAGACTTAGTCATTAACTCCCTTAATCCTAATTAGCATAGGATTGTTTTTTTTTTTTTTTTTTTGTGCTTGAGAATCACACTTGGAGTTTAGTGAGAAGTAGTGGGAAAATTCTAGGATGTTATTTTTAGATTTATTGTCGAGAACCAATAGGAGATTGACACTTGATATCCTTAGTGGGCTAAGCAAAAGACTAAGAATGGATGGATTTAGAGGTAAGTCTAAAGTATTTTATCTTGGATCCTCAATTACTAATGATGTGATGGGCTAGGAATAAGGCATTAAGCCTTTAAGCCTAATTTAGTGATAGTAGAGACCCTTGGCCCATTTCTAGATAGACATACCATTTTGACTCAATCTTAGTAGGCCTTTGAGACCTTGTATAAACTCTCAAATCTAGACATAAGGTCCACTCAATAACCCACACCCAAAAGCCCACATCAAAGAAATTTACACATATGACCCATCAAGCCCAACAAGGCCCAAAAGCCTTCTCTCCCATTTTTACATTTCTAATTGAAGCCCATATACACCATACAATTGTTTTTCCTCAAACCCAAGTAATACCCCAAGCCCCTTAGGACTTTCATTTGTTCATAATTAAGTTTTAAACTTGAGTTGAGAGCATTAATCAACCTACACATTATTAGTGATCTCTAAATCATATTTTAAACTTGATTTTCGTTTTAATTATTTCTCATTTTTTTACCTGAACCTTACTAATTTTATTATTATTATTTTATCATTCTTATACTAAATTAGAAGATTAGTCTTGATCCAACACATGTCAAATGAGGCAAAGACATGTCATTGCCCAAAACATCACTTGGTGCATTGTACCAATTTATCCCCTAACACACACCAATTTCATTCTTTCCTCAAGAGAATTTTTGTCTTTAACTCCTCACATTATCCCCCTTAGTTCAGCTTGAGTGTTGGTCGCTTTTACCTCAAGGAAACCAAACCAAAGTTTCCAACCGGTTCCATTGGAGGCTTAGTTGAAGTCAAACCGAATGGCTTGAGTTTTTGTTACACTTCTGCATGTGGTGGTGGTTCCACATGCCACCTCCCTCCTCCTCCAATCCCCAAGAGCCCCTCCAGTTATCATGGTAAACCTTGACTCAAAACCACCCCAAGTAGAGCCAAAACTGATTGACTTTTGTGCAAGGCACCACTTGGTATCCACCCCCACTTCACCCTCTTCTTATACCTTTGCATTTTAGCCATTGACATAAAACATAGGGATGTAAGCAATGAAGTGAAAATCTACCCAGATTTTCATAACCTTACCCGGCGATATCATGGCATGACTCCATGCCTTAATTTTAATTTTATTTTATTTATGCACCAGGGTAGCCCTGCAATCTTAGCCTCCTTGCAGCACCTAACCTTGATGAGATCATGGTAGCATAGGGCACTATTCACATCTGCACAAGGATGACACAAAGCTGGAAGTTGCACTCATCACCACCACTATCCACTTGCACCAATCTCACACCTCTACATCGCTGTGACTCTCTCCCCTCACCCCTCCATTGAACACTATAAAAACCCACTCCACTCCCTCATTTCTCCAAACCTCTTTTCCAAGCCTTCTCTTAAAATCTTGAGAGCTTCTCCTCTCTTAATGAGCCATAGAGAGAAATCGAGTGAGGTTCTTCAGTGTTATTGAGTGAAGTTCTGTTGGGAGCTTTAAAGGGCCACGATTTTAAGTATTCTTGCCCTAATCCTTCTCTAGTATTAGCACAGTATGTTAGGTTTTAATTAATATCATGAGAATGATTTTTTATTGAGTTTAAATAAGGTTTAGCATGCTAAGTTCCAAACCGGGTTAGATTTGAAGTTTTGTTGGAATTAATTATGTTGGGTTGAATTTTTAGCCATGGAATGAGTTGGTATGATTTGATATGATTCACTAAATTCTTGTAATTATTTTTGAAGGTTTAAATTTGATGTTGAAAGCATGTCATAATAGGTTTTAATTCTATCTTGTGTTGATCATCTAAGCATGCATGGCTTTGATTAATTTATGCTNGAATTCTTGTGATTATTTTTGAAGGTTTAAATTTGATGTTGAAAGCATGTCATAATAGGTTTTAATTCTATCTTGTGTTGATCATCTAAGCATGCATGGCTTTGATTAATTTATGCTTAACTTATGAAGTTTTGATTTATTAATTTACCTAGGCTTGAATAATGAAAATTTAGAAAATCTTGTGATTGGGATAAGAAGGCAAAATGCATGATTTAATTCCAATTTTTAAGTCTTTTCTTGATTAAAAAGATTAAGAGATATCATGCATGCTTAAGGGTTAGTTTAATAGCGATTAAGGTCTTGAGCTATGTTTAAGTATTAGGATGAACTTGTATATATGACCTAAAACTAAGTTTTAATTTATCCCTAAGGTTATAATTTCTATTGGCACTAGATGAATTTGAGTACACTTGTATCCATAAAGGTGGAATAGTTGAAAACACATCTAGACCCCAAAGAATTTCATGCCACGGGTTGAATGGGTTTAACATAGTTTCATTTTGAATTTTACAATTCTAAGATCAAAGATGGTTTTAGAATGTAACAAATATGAGATTTATGAAGTTTGATTAAATTTGAGACTTATTTGCAAATAGTGAAAAATTAAGGTCATATTGGCAATTTTAAAATCCTTTTGAAATTTTTGTAAATTCCAATTCTTGAACCCTTTTGATTATGAACATCTTTCTTAGTAGTTCAAATCCTAACTTATTACAACTTTGATTACAACTGTTACGATTTTTTCAAACTCAGGTAGTTTGTAAGTTGGCCACTAACTTACACATCGATAAGTTATTTATGATTCATTAATAAATGTCACATTCATGTTATAATTGTCATTTTGAGCATGAAACATCATGTTATATAATACATTGAGTACATGAATACTTTCCTACATGACATGTGACATTTTCACAATTTTTAGCATATTGCATATAAATGTCATTTTCACATAAAAGCTTGCTACATATGTACATATCATGAAATACATTTTTTAAGCATCGCATGAAAATAATTTTTATCACGACCCCAAAGGTTAGGATGGGGGATTATCGTAATGAAATTCTTTTGTCCACTTTGGAATGAGTAAAAATGAAGTGATAACCTTTGGATTAACGAAAAACAGTCACCGAGCTTCGAATATGTTCTTTTTTAAAGAATGTCAGAGTGAAGTCAAATGTTATGACTCATAAGGCTAGTGGGTGTATATGTTATAATGTTATGGTGATGTTATGTTACCAATGCATTGAGAACAAGTCTGCAGATAGTGTAGTTTCAACATGAGTTCTACTACGGTCATCACCAGGTACTCACAGTGCATATGAGAAACTGTGACGATACCATACGTTATGACGTTAATATTATGATTAAATGTGACTTACTATAAATGATGAAATGTTATGATGAAAAATTATGTTTTTGGTAGTTGAATTGAAAAATGTTCTCTATAAGAAAATGTGTCTTAATTTTTCTGAAAATGTTGAAGAATCTGGATGGAAAATATATATTGATTTTTTTGCAACACATGCATTTCATATCATTCATCATGCATAATTTATCTTTGTACATGTTGGTTGTCTAATTAACTTACTGAGATTTCAAGCAAATTTCACCCCTTGTGGGCCCACTCGGAATGATAGAAGTTGTGTCAAGACCCGACAAGGACGGACCAGATGAACCAGTGGATCCGACTAATTGAAAGGAGCTAAATCTCGACAAAATATTAGGCCTCATTTTAATGTTTATAGCCCTAATCCTTTGTGTATTAGAACACATGAATCAGTTGATTTAGTCATGAAGACTTAATACAAGAATAATTGTACTAAGGATAGGTTTGGGGGCAAAGACAAGATAAGATTTCTCATCTCATCATTACACTTTTTCAAAATCCCATACAAATAATAAGCAATTCAATTTTTTCAAATCCCAATATAACTTTTTCAAATTTTAATTCTACTTTTTCAAATCTCAAAACTAAAAAATAATATTTTAAACTTTAAAACAAAACACAAAATTCTCATCTCACCTCTCAAACCTATCCTAAGATTATACTATCTTATGATTTGAACCTATGATTATTATGAATGACATTGGGATGTTTTTAGTTATCATTAATTAAATTTTCATTTTTTTCTTCTCTTTTTTGAATATTTTTTCTTAATTATTTTTTAAGCTTTTTTAAATAGTACCTGTCCTCTCTTTCCTTTTCAATCTTTCCTTTACACCTTTTCAAAAGTTTATCTAAGTTGTTTTATCTATTTTTTAATTTTTCTCAATTTCTTTATATATCTATTTACACATTTACCATTTGGGATTACCGGATTATAAGCTTAATAGGTTGATGATCCAGATGTATCATAAGAGAAATGCCTATATATAAAAGGTGTTGAACATGATATTGCAGGCAGCTTGCCTCATTTGCTCTGATTCTTTTTGGAGCTACAAGCTTAGACAATATTGGAATTGAACTTTCTCAAGTAAAATTTACAAGCTTTTAGTTAAGTTGGAAGGCACATTAGATCATGTACTGATCTCTACATATGTAGAAATTAGAATTAAACTTTGCTTTACACCCAATATTCATTAATCTTATTCTTCTGCATTTACATGCATGCCTGCAATTGATAATGATCAGCAATATATACTACCTGTTTATGTCCCTTCACCACACATGGTTGAAGACTCACGACCCTTAATTGTTAATGAAAGTGAAGATACAGCTTCTCCAATTGTCAAGTAAAGGTTATCCGGTCTCATAAGATCCCGAGCTTCATCTGCCTTCTGCAGTTTTTCCATAACCTCCCCCAGAGGATTCACCAAGATAAGCTGTGAAACCACATTTGAAGTATGAGCTATATAATTGGAGTTTTGACATATATACACATACATCCAGTACTGAACAAATCACTACTGGTTTAGAACGTATATATAAATATATATATAATGAACGGATAAGATCGAGTACTGAGGTGAATAAATGGACGGATTCTATCGATACAAGAGAGGTCATGTCATTACCTCAGCACCTTTCTTTTCCATTGCTTTCCTCAAATCCTTGAATAGAACGATTCCACTTGTGTCTATGGAACTCACAGCTGAAAGTGTATATATATTAATTAATGTTACATGCATGTACGTGTTCTAGTTTAATTATGACTTTGTTTGATAGGCATGCATGCAGCTAGCTTGGACAAAAACTGATAAATTAATGGCAGATTAGCTGGTATCGCCTCTATATTTGGTGGAAAGTGCATG
Organism: Pterocarya stenoptera; assembly: GCA_003123785.1. NCBI lineage: Eukaryota > Viridiplantae > Streptophyta > Magnoliopsida > Fagales > Juglandaceae > Pterocarya > Pterocarya stenoptera. The sequence continues at coordinate 362,839 of QEOT01002454.1, read as the reverse complement.
CTTGGATTTGCCAACTGGATTATTAAGAAGTTGCATCGATTTGATCATGAAATGGTATTCTCAAAAAAATTAAAAAAAAAAAAAATTGAACCCATGCATGCATGCTAAAAATGAATTTACCTGACAAATCCAAAATCACATATTGGAGGGTTGATTGTTTTTTAATATCTTCTTCCGCTTCATATTCTTCTATCCATCTCAAAATCCTTCGTAATAGAATTAGCCATTTATAGAAAAACATATATAAAAAAAAAAGGACCAAAATTAGTGCATAAACTGACATTATTTGCCAAAAAAACATGAAGAAAAATAAAAGGAACAATTAACTACCTTTCATTAAGGTACGTGATGTTGGCAAAATTGATGGGAGATTCAACGCTTAGAATGAGGAAACCAGGGACCGTCGTAGCTTCCTTGTAATGATGAAGATTTCGGTATATATCCGTCCCAGGTATTTTCCCCAACATCAATGTTTTTGGCCTTGTAATTTGCAGGAGGATCTTGAAAACAGATATTCCAACCTGCTCATAGTAATTAAGAACATCACCATCATTCCATTTCATGCTCAATATGAAAATTTCATATGGAAAAAAACACCCAGCTTTTAGTCTCTTCAACTAAATGCATTCATATATCATGTTACTACTTGTTTGAAAAACTTCATGTTATTATAAATATGAAAAACGAGCAATAAAAGTTGTTCTACATGTTGAACTTGAGCACTATAGAAGACCATATATAGGATTCCTTAAAGTTTTAAGAAAACCTTCAATAATGGCAAAATGTTGTGATCTAAACAACATGACAACTCGTTTTCTATGAGCAAATAAGTAGATGCACAGACTAAAGTCCAAGGTGATCAGGATGATGCTAAAAACTCTAGGAACAAGAGTAAGAACGAAAGAAGTTTTCCCGAGTGGCTTTTGTTGTAATTCTACGGTGTTTAATTATCCACCACAAGTGAGAGTTAATTTCTAACAAACCTACGAACTCCGACCTCTTTCAAAAATGAAAGAGTAACCAAAGAACTAATAATCTCTCAAAGTTGCAGGAACCATGCGTACACTTACCGCAATGGCAAGGCCTTCTTGGACTGAGATGAAAATAACACCAAAAAATGCACATAAAGTGACGACAAAATCGAACTTGTCGATCTTCCAAATGTGATATGCAGACGGGATATCGATGAGGCCAACCACTGCCGTGACAATGATTGCACCCAATACAACATTAGGTGTGTATTGGAAGAGAGGCATGAGGAAGAGGAGCGTCACCATGACTGTCACAGACATTACTATGTTAGACGCTGCTGTTTTTGCTCCTGCATTGTGATTGACAGCTGACCTCGAGAAAGCACCTGAATTTATTCAAAGTTTTTGTTAGTAATTAATAAAATTCAGATTAATGAAGAATAATATTTCTCACAAGAAAGTTTAGGAATTATAAGACTCATGAAACGGGTGGGACATGTGTGCATGCAGCACCTGTAGTAACGTAGCAAGAAGTGGAGGAGCCAACCATATTCATTAACCCAATAGCTATCATTTCCTTGTTTCCATCTACTCGGTAGTCCTTTAGAGCAGCAAAAGTCCTTCCCACAGCAATGCCTTCCTGTTTGAAACAAAATTAAAACAAAAATCGATTAGCATTTTGTGGCTATAAAAACCAGAAAAACATAACAATTAATATTGAATGATGGGAAAGAAAACGTACTGTGAGGGATAGGATGCCAGTAACCAGCCCTGTCTTCATTACCAATCCTAGGTGGATACCATGAAAATGCAACATATGCCATGAAGGTGGGTTCAATCCTTCTTGTAGTTTTCCAATCTACAAATCAAAACAGCTTAAAAATTAGTAATTAATGAGGATTTTTGTTACGTTGGCCGGCCATAAGTGAACCTCGGAGTCTCCAAATAGGAAGTGCAAATAGCTTACCACGCTAATGCCATGATGATTAGCCTTGAATGCAAATACTAGAAGGGTTGAGAGGATCACAGACACAAGAGGGGCTCCAGCTGAAACCCAGAACAGGTTTGGTTTTCTCATGCTCTGCATGATATATAAGATCATCACGCAACTAACACTACAACAAAAAAGAGATTTTGGGACGAATTGAAAATCGTCCCAAAAAGTGAGATTTAGAGATGAATTTTATATTTCGTCCCAAAAAGACGACGAAAGCTGCATACCGTTCTAACGGTATTTCGTCCAAATGCAGCAGCTTATGCAACAGTACAGGCCTCCAAGCAACTAATGGTTTTTTATGTACACATTTTGGGATTATCTATTTATGTACGAACAATGCTAGTTTCATGGTTGTTTATTTAGTTTGCACTTATTATAAAACTTTTGTGACTATTAAACAGTTTCTAATGTATTTTTTCAAATATTATGAATGTCTATTTATTTTTTATTACTGAGTTTAAATAAAATAGTTATCGTTCGAACTCCCACTTTAACGTTCGAACTCAATTTCTTTTTGTCCCGTTCGAACGAAAATTTCACCATGTTCGAACGGAAATTTATATTTATGCCGTTCGATATATCCGTTTGACGTTCGAACGGAAAGCTATTTTTTACCGTTCGAACGGATATAACTAATGTTTTCGTTGTTCAAACGTAGATTTAAATCGTTCAAACGTCAATTACGACCGTTCGAACGATATTCTGGGACGAATTTTAACCGTGACAAATAAGATTTTCCGTTCGAACGTGTTCCATCAAATTCATCCCAAAAGATATTTTTTGGGACGAAATGGTGATTTTCGTCCCAAGATATCTTTTGGGACAGTGTTATTGGGACGAGCTCAGGACGAATTTTTTTCATACCAAAAAATTTTTTGAGACGAAATTACTATAATTTGGGACGAAAAATTTCATCCCAAAAAGTAGTTTCTGTTGTAGTGTAATGAAATGTTATTATTCAATATTAGAAAATGAATTAAGTTGAATTGGAATGAAAAACTTATAAAAAATAATGAATAAGAAAATGTTTGTTAAACCAAACATGTGAAACTTTTACTTTTTTCTCTCTATTAAAGAAAGAAAAAAAAATAAAAAAGAAAAGATAACCGATATATATATAAAATATATATAATATATATATACGAGCGATTATATAAGGGTTTGACAGAAAATTATTAAAATGGATCAACAACTAGCAGCTAAAAGAAATACTTTTTTAAAAGTGTTATAAGTATTAAGAGATTATACAAAATAAATTTATAAACTGATATTATTTTATTTGATATATTAAAATATATTTTATAATAAAATAATTTTAAAATTTACTATATCACATCAAATTACGTAAAATTGTAAATTTACTTTTGTGGTATAATTTTGTATTTGACTAAGGACAACTTTAATCATGACAACAAGTGACACGTGTCCTGCATGCAAAACTTTCAGCTCAAATATGAGTAGTTGAAATTACTAGCTAGGATACACATATTATAAGGCAACCATGCATGCACCTAATTTTAGGTGTAGCATGATCGATATACGTACGAATTATTAAGGTCATCCAATAATATTATTAATGCCAATCACCATATATAAATTATTGTCGTTGACCCCACGTGTGTTTACTCGTATCGGACGGTTGTAATCCATGCAAGCTCCATGCAGGGCAGGCTCATGTGTAAGGAACTGGTGAATCATAGCCGTCCATACATAATTAATACATGAAGTACTACTGTATATGTCATGGAAGTATATATGTATTAATTGTCTTGGATCTGTACGTATATAGTATAATATAATATCTTAACTGGTTTTGTTACTTTAATTTTACGTACGTACGGTTGTAGTAGTTTATTTTTTTAAGAGGCCGGAAACTAATTAAACAGATATATAAATATATATTTTAGAGAAAATATATTTAAAATCATGAATTGTACCACCGTCGCGTAATTACTTTAAAAAAAGTGAATAAAATATGAGATTTACATGAAAAAAATTAATTTTTTAATAATAAATCTCTCTTTTTCAAAATAATTATGCGACGTTTACGCATTTTACGGTTTTATATAGAATTACTCTTTATTTTATTGGAGAGTAAAAGGATAGATCGAATAACATACAACGTGTCTTGCCACCAAGAGTAAGACGAGGAAGCAAAATCCCATCACTATGGTTTGCCATGACCACTGCACATAAAAGACGATGATCATCATGAACACGTCATGTTAACTACAAAAAATAAAAAGAGCATTGTTATGCATCAGCCTACACACCACACTATAATTTTTTTTATTTTTTTTATTTGTTTCTCTTATTAAATGTGTATTATATGGATGATGAATAAAAAAAATATAAATATTTTAAGAAGACTAGAATAAAAAAAATTGAAAAAAAAATAAAAAAAATTATAGTGTGTGGTGTGTAGACTGATACAAAGATTAATTCAAATAAAAAATACCAACATCATATTACACATACAGATTAATTCAAATAAAAAATACCAACATCATATTACACATACGTCATGTATAATTACCCCATCAAGCGCGCATCATATCATGTTTTTTCTTTTTCTTTTTTTTTTTGACGTATTTTATATGACTTTTTATAAGAAATCATTTAAAGTACTGCATCCACGTCGTATGAATATATATGATTAAAGATGACAACTTTAAGAAGAAATATATATATATATATATATATATGTAGAATTCTTATATATATAGATAAATATATATATAAAGAAAAAATCTATTGATCATCATCTTAATTCTCATCACTTCATGAAGTGGTATTAAATGATAGGTATATAATTGAAATATAATAAATAGTTTCTAATCGTCTAATGCTACATCATGAGATGATAAAAATTAAAATGATAAGTAGAATTACTCATATAAAAAAGGGAGTACTAATAATTAACAACTGTACGTAACATAGTACTTAGGTGCTATTATTAAGGAAATTGTTTTACGTTAATTAATACTGTTATTCATATATAGTATTATATATTAATGCTTCTTTCTATTAGCAAAAAAAAAAAAAAACAGGCTTTAAATTAATTACTTCCAATAAATAGACTCCGGGCTACGTTACTTTATTTGTAACCGTAGGATTAATTTTGGACTGTTTAATTAATGCGCCCGTCATAAATCCTGCGAATGAGATCTAAATCAAGAGATTATTACGTACGTACCTCTTTTATGTTGTGGAAAACAGAGCTTAAAACAGGAACCAAACCCATTTGTTTGGTAAAATGGGTGATTCCGAGGAGGCCTTTAAGCTGTTGCAGAGAGACTATAATAGCAGCTCCAGCCATGAACCCAATCAGAGTAGCTTTCGAGAGAAAGTCAATAATAAATCCAAGCCTGCAATTCATCCCAAAACAGCAAAAGTTTCAGCCTTCAATTTCTATATATTAACCCAGAAAACATATGCTAATATATATTGTTTTCAGTACTCTTCAGAGTATAGGGAGGGAAAGGATCAGGAGAAAAGGGATATGGAAGATTAAGAGCTAAAGAAAAGGAAAAGTTGATCATGACCTTAAGAATCCTAAAGAAGCTTGGAAGAGACCAGCAAAGAAGGTTGAAGTAAAGGCCAGCTGAAGAAACAAGGCGGGATCTTTGTTGGGAGAGACTTCTTGCATAAGCATGGATCCCAGTACAAGAGAAGCAATAGAAACAGGTCCTACAGCCAGGTCCCTAGAACTTCCAAGAACAGCATACACAAGTGGAGGAACAAAGCTGGAATCTTTATGTAAATCCAGGCAAAAGAAAAGAGAAAAAAAAAAAAAAAGAATCATGAATAATAAAACAGTGTGCTAGCTAGCTTTAAAGGTAAAAGAAGTATTATAAGCATGACCAAAAACGAGTACTACTCACAGAGACCCACAATAGGAGGTAGATTGGCAAGGTTAGCATAACTGATACCCTGGAACAATAAAAGCAACACATGATAAAGTACAAAAGAAAACAGGTTCAAATGCGCTAATTAGTTCACTTTTTACGACATAAAAGAGAATGAAATGAAATGAAAAGACAGAAAAAAGATGAACACACAGAAACCGAGATGATCAAGTAATTAACCTGAGGAATGGCTAAGCTAGCAATAGTGAGACCAGAAACAATGTCGGACTTAAAGAGTTTGAGGCTGTAATTAGGACCCCAGTTAAGGATAGGAAAGATATACTGAGCTCCAAGAATGAATTTGGTCTTCGATGGTTGTCCTTTGAATTGGCGCAAAGGGTCATCGGGGAAGAAGGTTTCCTTGAGCCTGGTCTTGAGCTTTTGTAAGGTGCTCCTAGGGGGCGGTTGGACAACTTTGTGTGGTTCCATCCTTATTTCCAAGCAGTGGGAGTGCATGCTGCCGGCGTTAATATTGGGCTCCATTAGAGAGAGAGATCAGAGAGAGAATTGGAATGGTTTGGTTCTCTTCTGTTGAGCAATCCTGACTCCTTTTATGTTCCTCTTCACCCCATCTGCTGTCAACCTCATGACCGGAGACCGCTAAAATACAAAGTAGTACTGGGCCGCTACATAGCTAATAGCAAAAAATGAAAACAATAGTATTAAACACCAAATATATATATATACATATATTATATATATGTGTGTGTATGTATATATATACACGTATACACACACATATACATAATATATATATAGAGAGAGAGATCAGAGAGAGAGAGAGAGAGATTTATGGTGAGCCGTATCAAAATAGCATAATAATGGTGGTTGAGCCCACTCACTTTTTTGGCACGTTGAAAAGGGCCTTACCTCTGTAAATTTACCCTCACTAGATGGTTTTTTCCTCTTGTTTAGTATTTGAAAACCCTTAAGAATTAAAGAGCAATAGCAAATGAAGATACGAGCTCAGTAAGAAAGAGAGAGCAGAGATCAGAGCATTGACAGTACATAGACAAGAGTGCCGTGGATATGGCTGTACATATGGCATTTGTGGCCATCAGAGACGGAATATTCTAGAGGATCCGGAGTGAGCATTCACTACTCTCTTCTTCTTCTTCTTCCTCTTCTTCTTCAGTTCTCTCTCTCTCTCTTGCACGGATATTGATGCACTTAATATCTAAGCTAAGCTGTTTATGAATTTTATGAGCTGGATGTTTAATACCGCTCAGAGATGGAAAAGAGGGCCATAAAAGTCGTCGGTAAGTTGTATTTGCGAGGAAGATCAAGCATTTACAAGCAAACACATGGCAATAACGTGGAAACGACACATGCATGACCTACCTACCAAAAGCACCGGCCCCGCACACCTTACTCATACCCTCCGGCAAAGAATAGACGGTCTTATCTTAGATAAAGATGTTTTGTTTTGAAATTCTGTAGATAAGAATTTGCTTGACGCGGCGAAAGAAGATGATCAATGTCAAATAATTAAGACTGATCCCTGTACTGCTCAGAGGTTATATATAATTTCGGTTCCCATTTCTCAATGGAAAATGCTAAGCGTACCGCTCTCAGTTCTGCTGGAGCGACCGCTTGCATTAGTATGGGTTTTTTTAACGTATTTTTTTGTAATTTTTTTATATAGATTTTTTTAATAATTTTAAATATTTAAAAAAATAAAAAAAAATTCATAATATAACTAAAAAGTATTTCTTTAATTATGAAATAAAATTTTATTTTATTTCATAATTAAGGAAGTATTTTTTAATATATTTTTTTTTACTTTCTAATTAAAGAAGTATTTTTTAATATTATTCTAAAATTTATTTTATTTTTAAAAATATTTATTGTAGCATGGTCCTTTCCCAATCATCCTACGAACATTAAAATTACGGTCTGCAGGCATCATGAGCATTCTTTGTTTTGGCTTATGAATATGGGAAAATGTCTGTGCGTGGATAATTGGCTCCAGCCTCCACACACACACACACACACACACACAAGTCGGTTGGCTAATTCATAAGTAAGTACGTACGACTACTGACCGCCATTATATATCAACCTTTTGTGGGCAGCTCTCGGCCGCCTCCTTTTTATTTATTTATACTTTGATACTTGTTAGGTTGAAGCGGATTGGAGCGTTAAATTGCACACCAATACTCACAAATAGTTTTTTTTATTAAAAAAAAATAAAGGAAAAAAAATTTATGAGAGAAGAAGAAAATCTTTTATTTCACAAAAATTATTTCTATCTTCAATTTATACTATTTTATTAAACGAATATCTTACATTTAACATCAGTGTGCGATTTGATATACGAAATCGTTTGCAAGAATATTTTTCCTTATACTTTAAGATGTTAGAAGGTGTCGTGTAGTTTTTTGGATTGATAGACCAGTTTCATGAAAATTCTTTTATATATATATGCGTGTATATATACAAAAATTTTATCCGTTTTACACACTCTTTGTGCACTCTATAATCGCTAGTAATATGATCATTTACATTATTTTTTTAATATAAAATAATTATTTTAATCAATTACATTAAGAAGGTACATAAAAAGTACATAAAAATAATTGTATGTAACAAATCCTCCTTTTTTTTCTCCTCTTCACATACGTAGGTTATACGTATAAACTTAAAAACGATTAGAAATGGATATATAAATATATATATATATATATTATATAAAGTAGGAAAAGATCAATTTGGGAAGGAAAAGCATCCAAGTCATATTAATACGTAAGATAGTTTTTTAATGAAATTATGGTTTTTCCTAAAAGTTTAAATTAATGGAAAGAATATTTAATTAAATAACATAAAATATAGAATCAAAATTCCAACATAATACTTCTGATCTCATACACAAATGAAATCATCACTTTTTAAAAAAGTTTAAATTAATAAATAAGACGTAAATTTTATTATTTATTTTATGTGAAAGGCGACTTTCAAATTGGGAGAAATTATAGGAAGGCACTGAGATGATCTGAAAAGGGCAAACACTATCCGTTGTACGTAGGTAGTTGCATAGCAACGCAATTTAGATTGTGGTAGCTGCACTACTACTTCCCGTTCCTGTGGATGTGGATGATTGCTTCCATGCATCATGATGATTGTGGACCAGATCAAGATCATGAATTAATCCTTGACAAGCACAAGTCGATCAGTTGACTTTAATAACATAAAAGTAAAATGAGAAATTCTATTTGCAGTCTCCAGCCACTCGGGATTGTATGTGTAGGTCTTTTATTAAATGAGAAAAAATATCATTTTGAGAGTGGTATTTTTATAATTTTAAAGAATTTTAAAGATAAAATTGTCTAGATTTACATTGCAATCTCCAAAATGAGGATTATACGTACCATTGCTCAAAAGAAAATATCTAATCTAACCCCAAATATTATTTAGAAAATTAAATGGAAATATATATATATATATATATACTTATTTTTCCTTAAAAAGCAAAAAGATGGAACGTGGGCGGCAGGATTCGAACCTGCGCGGGCAAAGCCCACATGATTTCTAGTCATGCCCGATAACCACTCCGGCACGCCCACCTCCATGTTAGAATTTGTCTTTAATTTAAGATATTGTAAAGACAAGCAATAAGGTTAGTCACTGAGATTGACATAACAGTGAATCTGAGATTGGACCAGGATAAAGAGATACGGGCAAGAAAAGCAAAGGAAAATTAAAGCAAGAAAGAGATTTTAGAACTTTGAGGAGGACCCCATGCCGCATATATGCACCTATTTGTTTGTGTCAAACTAAAAGTGTGGAGGGTGCACAATAGTGACATCACATTGGGGGGAACAAACTTTCTTAAAAAGAGGAAATTTTAACAATATTATTAACATATCCAAAGATTCATTAACCAGTCCAGAAACTATATATATATATATACATGTGTGTCAAGAAAAATATCATAACATATTTAATTCTAAAATTTTATTTTAATTTTTTTCTATTTTTAATGTGTTTTTCCTTAATTCGTCACTCTGTCTTTCTTTTTTGTGTGAAGTTTGCTGGAATATGAAAAAAGAGAAATACTCTGGCCACAAAGGGATTATACAAAAATAATCTCACAAATTGATGTGGTTCATCATATTATAAAATTACTTTTATTATAAAATAGATCTAAAGGATCAGATGAAACTGTATTAGTTTGTAAGATTACTTTTTACAGATGTAGCAATACTCATGAAAGAATAATGAAATAGGCCACCAACCATTGTTTTAAATTGAAGGCATTTTTATCATACTCTCGTTCCACTATGAAATCGTGGCATTGCCTATCAACATTTGATTTAAAATTAGAAAATAAAAAATGATCCAAAAACGAAGAAAGTTTCACATTTATTGAGATAAGTTAAATACGCAGCATATTTTACTATTTATAAAAATACTCTACACGTAAAACAAAGTTATTTGTTGAAAAAATGAGAATAGCTATATATATATATATATTGTTGAAATATAAAACTAAAACCTGAATTCCACATGATCAATATTGTTAAATAAGAACATTATAGAGAGAACCGTTTTTTACAGCTCTATTTTAAATTAATTGCGTTTTTATAAAATAAAATTATAAAAATATTATTATTTTATTAAAGTGTACGTGTCTTCCAATTAAAACATAATTATAAAAAAATACTGAAAAGAATGGAATCTTTGTGTAAAGTAATTGCATGTTCCATGCAAGAGATGATGGAGAACAAAAAGTAGTTCAGTCGCATTATGTGTGAGGATCATTCTATGGAGACCGATGGTCTACCGATGGAATGATTGATTGCTTTAGAAAATACCAAAAAATAATAATAATAATAATTCAGAACATTTAAGAAAAATGTTATTTTATCTATTTAATTTATTCTCTCATTTTAACGTCTCATATATTTTAATGTTATTTCTTTATTTAATAATTAAAAAAGTTATTATTAATGTATTGATATTTTTTTTATACTTTTTAAAAACATTTTAAAATGATAAAATAAATATGAATAAAAAAATAAAAATAAAAAATAAAAAATACTAATTTGACCCTGCTGTCACTTGAAACAGTGCTAGTCAGACGGCATAATAACACTGCTCCACATTTAAAAAAATAAAAACGAAAAATAAAAATACACTAACCTAGCATTTCTCTTGTGTGTGAAATGTGAATGCTAGATCAGATGATCTCACGCAAACGTGTTCAACAAGGAGAGAATCCTCCCAAGTCTAATTACGTAATTATCAATCATCATTCACACCAAGACAATCTCCATATTTTGGGACCCACTACTGTATCCCATAGCAATCAGCAAACCATTATCAATCACTCACGACCAAACTAAGTCCAATTAAAGAGGTTAATCATTAATCATATGACTATATATGCGTGTGTAATTGCCAGGACAAAAATTGAATTCGAGTAGGCTCGGGATATTTGGAGAATAATATGAAATGAGAATTAATATGTAGACAGTAGTGATATAGCTTATGAATAATGGTGAAATAATTTGAGTTATGCTATTTTATAGAGTTTTGGAAGATGAGAAATAAAATATTGAATAAAAATATTATAAAATTAAAATATAATTTTTTTAATATAATTTTTATTTTGAAATTTGAAAAAGTTGAATTGTTTTTGTCTTTTGTTCAGAATTTTAAAACTGTTATAACGATTAGATAATGATTAAATTAAAATTTTGAAAATTTGAAATTGAAAAGTATATATTTGAGAGCATTGATATTGGTTTCATCAAAGTCATCTACAAAATTTAGCTACAAGTACATGTTTTGCTTAAAACCAAAATCATTCAAGCTATAACCCTACATTAGATTAACCAAAACAATAATAATATATTATTTTTTTAATAATAATTTTTTTAATTTTTTTCATACTTTTCAACTACAATAACCATATGCTAATTAATAATTTAATAACCCAATATTTTATCTAGCATCCTAATGTGAAAGGCCCAACCGAGTAGTAAGAAAATGAGCAATGTCCCAATGTGAAGTTGGTGTATATTTTTTTAGAATAAAATAATTCTTTTGAAGATGAACAGTATATCTCCAAATTTGAAAAAAAAAAAACTTTAATTTGGTGGTATTGTAGCTCATATGTAGAGCTTCCTCATTTTGACTACTCCAATGCAGATCATTTTATTGATATTTAGCCAAACTTAAGAGATAAACTGGCATTTAGCTAAGCCAATCCAAGTGCTCTGAGTGGTGTTTAGATATTGAAATGTTATAAGATGAAACCATCACAAACATCCAAACAACTCCTTAAATTACCTTGGAGTGTACTACTTCTGTAGTTCTATGACGTGAGAAGGCTAGGCTGCCTTGTAAATTGAGTGGTTGATTGTCACACCACTTAGCATCCATATTTGTCTATCTTGTAATGATGGGATTGAATATATTTGATCTTTCTAAACCACATCTGAATAGATCCAAACATGTATATCTTTATGGACGGCAAAGATTCGAGCGAGCCCTTTTCATACGCTATATTCGATCGATTGGTACATGAGCTCATAATGGAGTTTTCAGAACGATTCTACCTCATGAACTTCAAAACGAGTACTATATATTGGCATTTGTTCCAGAATTTAATTTGAAAATTTTATTATCTCAATCACATCTATTATTGTAATGATCGATGCATGTTATTAAATATATATATATATTCCTTTTTGGAGTAAAAATCTGCATGAAAAATAAGTGGCACATGATGATGGAGAAAAGGTAGTGTCTTTGCTTGTTAAAAGATAACGAGCCACCATCGGCCAACACCCAGCTTTGGGAAAGAATATGATGGTCCTAAAGCAAAATGTACAGGTTTCCCTTATCTGGAGAACTCTTGAACCACAAAGAAAAGAAAATATGCTTTAGGGATGACAAAGCGATATTCATGATCAGTGATGGCGCGCATGCCAAAATGTGGCCCTTTGAATGTCAACCATATTTCAATAAGTGGATGAATATGCATGATCAGGGCCAGAGATTCCCCCCCCCCCCCTTCACTTTTTTGGTATGAACTCCAACCGTGCAGTTTGTGCTGAAGTATTTTGCATTCGAATTTCGCTTTCATCCTGAATTTATCTAGTTGAAAAATAATTAATTGATAGAACAAATCTTATTTTTCGACTAAAAGAAAAGAAATCTTGTTCATTCATTTTTCAACTAGACAGTTGGGATGTATACAGTAATACGGTCAAATTTAACAGGATGCAAAAAGTTTTTCCCAAGAACAAGTTTTGTGGCAAAAATCAGGCTTTTGTGGGAAAAAACCTATTCCCATAAAATTTTGCCGTGGGAAGCTCGTAGGATAAAACTCGCCTGAAAAAGTATTATAACCCACGAAAGATTTAAATCGTGGCTAATACGTATCTTTTTCCACAACACCTCTCACGGCAAGAGCCAATGAAGTTTCCCGCAAAAGTACATCCATTTTTGTTTATGCTCATGGGAATAGGAGCAATTACCACAAGAGGTATTGGTGGGTATTAGTATTTGCCACTAGAACATTTGGTGGAAATAGCTCCTTCCTTCGCCTAGCCACATTCCTGTCACAACAACGTCTCCGACCAGTTAAGTTCCAATCAAGTCAAGACTTAATACTGACCATGGTTTCCCAGTGGGTGTCCAAACAGATTTCAAGATGAGGCCTCAAGAGTTCTAGCAAAATGAGTGAAGGGTGTAGGTGAATTTGCAATTGCTACTAATGTTAGAGCATTCTCTACTAGTACTAAACTGCTCATTACTTTTTTATGCTTAGAAATTACATGCTGTGGTAAAATATAACTCTGTCCTAAACTCTGCTCACCAAGGACTTAGTTTACATATTTAAATGCACGAAGAAATAATTCCAATTCCTTTTTGACATCCAAAAATACGGTTAGTACTCTATCTAATCAAATGGTTGTAACTATTTGTCTGACCTCATCCTCGTCTTGTGTTTCCACCTCAAGGTCAGATGATGGGAAGCCCACACAAAGTAGTGCATACCCCTGCATTACAGAGGAAACAAACATAAACCTAACACACTTTTGCATGAAAAAAGGAGGAAAAGATATATAAAGAAACATATAACTACAAAAGACCCCATGCACGCACACAGTAATCTGCTCATATGTGCTTCTGCAACATAATGTTGCCACAAGGTCTTCCAAAAAGGTAAAAAGAAAGTGCCTCACATCTAATATAGGTTGATGACATCAGGGAGAATGTGCAACAAACTATTTACATTGAAACCCCTAGCATATCAAGCTATTTACACATGATGACCAAACTATTGATTTCATTTTAAAAACACTTCCATATCCAAACATATAATATATGAAAAATATCAAATCAAGGTTCTACTTCAAAGTTGTAAAATGTTCGTAACTTACCCTTGTCCAAATATACCATTGCATTTAAATCCATAAACCATGTAAATTCAAATCCATAAACCATGTTCGTAACTTACTCTTCAAGTTCCTCATGTAAATTCAAATCCATAAACCATTGCATTTAAGTAAAATCTAACATATTTGCCGCCCATACACATACTCAATTTATCAATTATAAAACTTACTAACATATTTGCTACCCATCTACATCAATCCAACACAATTACAATTTCAAAATTTTAATAAGCTTCATTTCATGGCACCACACAATTCCCAACCTTCACATCATTTTTCTTGGTTCATTGAAACCAACATATTCAATGTATAAATCTGCTCATATTATTACTTAAAATTTGTTTATCATTAAACTACCTTTACTTTAATTAATCAATGAAAAAATGCATAAGTTTTCTAAACTAAGACCCAAATCAAAGTGATATAACTAGTTTCTAGGTTATGCAAATGATTGCACAAAAACATTGCTTTTTAAGAGTTTAAACAGGAGCTTAAGCACACATCTGGAAATTTCATAAATGAATCTCTTGCTGCAAAATACCTAGTGGCCAGCCCTGAAAGCCCTTGCTAGGAAAAAAATCTAAAATTATATACATATATATATAGACACGCCTACATACAGGGCATCCAATTAATTCAATATTTAACTAAATCAATACGCACTCATATACATAACTCAATTTATAAGGCATATCAACATGCGTGTCGCCCATGTAATCCAATCCAACATAAATATACATATTATATCACCTAACACTTGAGTTCAATGCAACCCATTATACAAAATATAATCATCTAAACCTCATATTACATTCAGTATGCGGCAAATCTTAAAAATCCAACACTTACAAATACGTGGGAAAAATGTTGAGCAAGGGCTATTAGGAGGGGCTGAGAGAGGCGTTGGGTTAGGGGTGTCGAGTGCTCGGCACAGAAGAAAGGGAGTGGCGGAGAGGTGGGCTTTTGGCAGCGGATCTAGGTGGTGGAGACCCGTGAGAGAAAGAGGGAGTTACGGGAAAGGGAGAGATTATGGGGGAGCTGGGGGATGAACGGAGGGAGCCTGTGAGGGGCTGTCAGTGCCGTCGATAACTAACGGTAGTGGCTTGGGTGCGGGATGCGACGACGATGTAGAGAAGCCGAGAGGAAAGGAGGCTCGTATTGGGGGAGAGAGAGGCGTAGAGAGGAGGCTGGGTTCGGCGAGGAGTGGATGCCGGTAAGGTGGTGGTGGCGTGGCGCTGCAGTGGTGGCCGATGGCTGGGCTGTGGCAGAAGGAGAAGAGGGGGAAGAGGGGAGGGGCTCCGTCAACTGCAAGGGGGAGGGAGGAAAGAGAGGGAAAAGAGAAGTGAGGGGAAAAATAGAGAGTGAGGTTTAAATTTAGGGGCTTTATTATCTTTTGCGGCGACTTTTAATCACCGCAATAATACATAATACCGCAGTGAAAACCAAATAACCCATAAAGTCATAATTAATTCCTGAAATTCTATTTGCGGTGACAAAAATATCGCCGCAAAAACTCGACAACTTCGTCGCAACAAGCTTATATCCCACGAAGACATTAAATTTTTTTACCAAACTATTTGTGGAGATAAAAACTCACCGCAAAAGGTAAATTTTTGACGTAAAAACATTTTTTCCCCACAAACATTTACTTGCCGATAATATTTCATGGAAATAGGCTTGTTTTATTTCCCACGAAAGGTTTTCGTGCCATTCGGTGCTTATTTGCCATGACCGTGCGTCTTGGAAAAAAAATTCATGGCAAAAGGCCATAATTCTTGTAGTGGATTCCTTTCTTAATTTCAATGTTAAACAAGAGAGGAATGCTATACATGATCAGCCACTATTCACTAGGGGCTGATATGGGATGTTTTTCATAGGTATGGGATATGGAATAGTGAATAGTGGCTGATGAGAAGAATTTTTCTAAACCAGAACATCAAAACACTGTCGATATGATTAGTGTAGGTTGTTCCATGAGGTTTCATGGTTTCAAAAGATGTATACTCATTGTTTTTTAACAGACATACAATACTCAAGATTGGACATAACTCTAAATTATTAGGATATAAATTAAATAAATAAATTCATTTAGTTAATTTAATTAGCTTCAACTTTTGAAATAAATGATGCTTTAATATAATAATATCAATCTTGAGTTTGAATTTTTACTTCACAATCATATAAAGAAAGGTTATGTAGTGTTGAGAAGAGAACTAAAATTCCATTTAAAGTAAACAAATGGATACAGAAAGATTAGATCTCAACCCATCTCATCTTATCTCATCATTACAACTATCTCAAATTCTCATATAAAATATAATAGACAAATCAACTTTTTTAAATTTCAAAACAATAATAATATTAAAAAATAATATTCTAACAATATTTTATTCAACTCATCTAAAACCATCTCACCTCACTATCCAAGCGAGTCTGACCTTGCATCACACGGATTATATACAAGGATTAAGATGAGAACAAAATCAGCTTTGCTCGATGCAACTTCTATACGAAGATAAAACTTTAATTGCTAATTAATGACATCTTACCCTTAAAATGAAAGCTTAATTATGAGAAATCATTAGAAATTTTTTTATTGAAAGCAACAAAACCTGACTGAAGAGCTAATAGTACTATTGTTTTTAAGGGTATTCAGCTTGGAGTGAGCCCATCTTCGTAAATAGAAGAGGTCCCCAAAATACATTAAGTGAGTTCTACGACAGGCTAATCATTCAGGCATTATTTATCAAGAAGGTTAGAAAAATCAAGGCATTACCTAATTTACCAAATCAATGAAAAGATCAATCCAACTCATGTTCATCATGTGATCCCGAATCTCACAAAATAGAATGAAAGTTATATATAAAAGGGTTACGCGTGACCTACAAAACAAATCAAGTGTAACAAATTCATGTGTAGAAAGAGAATATATATGATTATTCACAAAAATTATGTAACCCTTTTGTGACATGAATAGGAACATATATAGAAAAGATCTCTCGTATATAGAGTATTTCTAAATTAAATTTCAATTAATTATGATCGGCAATCTTCAAAATATATGCCTCACGGCTTGACCATATACATGTATAAGCTTACGGTTTATAAGAGACCTCAAAATAACATTAATTTCAAAATAAAAATGATCATGTATGACAAGTACCTGCATGTTTAAATATAGATCATTATTATATGTTTTCTTTCTTTTCTTTTCTTTTCCTTTTTGCATACCAAATAGCCCCGCTTGGATACACAGATGAGATGAGATGAGATGAGATGTTTTGAATAGTAGTTGAATAAAATATTAGTAGAATATATTTTTTAGTATTATTTTTATGTTGAAATTTGAAAAAGTTGAATTGTTTATTATATTTTTGTATGGGGATTTGAAAAAGTTGTAATGATTGAGATGAGATGAGATGAGATAGTGGTTTTGTGTAAACAAACGGGGCCTTAAGTGTCTACTTCAATTTGGGATAATTACTAAATATGTTTTTTAGCAATTTAATATGAAAAGTCATGTAAAATCTGATAGTAGTGCACAAAATCGTACCACAGGTCAGAAAGGGAGAAAGAGTCATCCTAACTCCTAGAAGTTATTTGAGCTACAATGATGCAGTCAAAAATCCAGGACGGTGGTTTGGGCATCGGTATGATTTTTATATGTACATCCATATCAATAAATAATAAATGAAATGTAAATAAGAGAGACACACAAGTTTATATAGTTCAGCATAGAGCTTACATCAACGGGGTATTTACAGGGTAAATCTACTATAATAATAAGTGCATTTTACACTCTCGTAGTTGCTAGAATCTCACAGTACAATAAGAGTCAATGACCCCTTTAGCCTAGAAAATATAATACATCTGGAGTCTCGTAGTGAGGTTGAAGAAGTCCTTCCAGTGATCCAGCCCAAGCCGCCCAAATCTGATCCCCGACTTTGGGTAAAAAAAAGTTCCCTTTATTGAAAGCCTTGGGAGTGGTCGGTGAGGAATATCAATTTATGTCACTTCATCGTCTCCCTTTGCGTGTCTGAAGTCATTTCCTGAGTTCTAACGCTTTGTCTTGTCTTGTTCTCTTTTTCTTCTAATTTCCTATCATATTTTTTTTTTATAAGGGTCACCCAATAGACTCAGCCTGGTATATTTTGATCCTGCTATATTTACCCCCAACACTAGGTGTTTTCTTTTTTATGTTTGAGGCAAAAGAAGTTACTATTTTTTTTCTCCGATATTTGAGCCCGTCCTGTACATGACTTAGTCCCTGACCTTACGAATATTGCAACCAAATAATACTCAAAGGTGAAGACCAAACGACATGACTTCAACTAAAAAAGACAAAAGACTCTGGATTAGGCCAAAAAGCTGGAAAACACGAATTCTTTTCCTTTAATTTGACGGTCGTTTACGCACCACCTAACCCACCGGCCAGACAACTTACCATGACGCTAGTCATCTATGGAATGAGTAATAACAATGACAACACAATCACTGTGATAAGATTAAAAGTAAATCCCAAGGAAATTAATTGACTCATGAAGACTCAAAAAGGAGCTGTACGTACTGCTTAATTCTAGGAGATCAGTTGGTAAATGAACCTTGGATTCCACCACCCGAAAATGATCTTTCTTAAGCATTAATTTATAAGATATTACAAATTAAGGATGAAAATATTAATCCACAAAGTTTATATATTTCGCTTATAATTAGGTCTCATGATCATTCATGTTTGATGTAAATCACAACCAAACAATATTTATATATATATGGCCCATGAAAATGTGAGCAGATGGTGAATATATAATTGTAATAATTATGTGCACTAACAAATTAATTGTCAGCAAAGCTACATGCTACATGAAGATCCTCGTCATCATCATGTACACGGCAACAGAATAAATATTTATAACGAATTATTTATAATAAGAATAAATTTATTTTAATAAAAAATAATTGATAATAAAGAAATAATTTTCTTCTAGTAGAAGGTAATTAATTTTAAACGGATATGTAGTATTGTAATAGGTCTAATAAAAAAAGATAGTTATGAAGACCTGGCTACGTCCCAAGGAAATGACCTTGATTAATGGGTCATATATGCACCAAACAAGAAGCTGGTTAGGGCACCTAAACAATCAAATCAACCTACCTATATATTAGACCGATCGACAATCTCAATTAACAATCATGGGCCCTTATCCCCAAACATTGGTCAAACAGTTTGGTCATCAAATTACATATATCCACAGGCCAGAGACCAAGCTTCTCATTATCTGGAAGATAACATGCATGGAAGATGCTTCGATCTTCATGAAATGTCAAAATGCAGAGACCATTCGAAGATGATTACTACAAGAAATAAGGTTTTTTGCAATGATTTTATATTCGTTAAAAATAAAATCGCTATAAAAAGTTGTTAATTGTGGCGATTATGAAAATAACTCTTATACCAAGCGGCAAGCGGTGGAAAAAAAAAAAATCAGAATGTGATAAGAGCGGAAAGCGGTAGAAAACAAAAATAAAAAAACAAAAAAAAAAATCAAAATCAGGGGAATTAGAGAAAGACGGAACCAAAAGCAATCATACCCACGTGATGCGGAGATTCAGAAGCAGAGAAGGAGATTTCAAAAACCTGAAGGATCGAAGGCTCTCAGCAAGAAGACAAGAAAAAGCTCTGTGAGGGAGAGAGCAGATCAACAGTGAGAGAGAGAGAGAGAGCTTCGATGGAGGGGCTGGTGACCATTGGGGGACAGCTATGCCGGTAGCTGGAGGTGGTGCGGCGGCTGAGGTCGCAGCGACACTGGGAACCCGAAGGAGAAAGAACTTCGAGGGTGAAGAGAGAGGCAGATCTGCCAGAGAGAGAGAGAAGCCGCGAGGGAGGGGCTTTGCTGGGTTGGTCGGTGATGGTGGAGGTGGACGGTGACGGTGGGTCGATGGCGGCGTGCAGTGGCAGCTACATGGAAGTGTGAAGAGTAGAGATCGGGGGAGAGAATGAGATCGAACGGCACTTGGGGAAAGAGAGAGAGGGAGGGGAGGGGAAAAAAAGTGAGGGAAATACTTCTCGCGCTGAGTGATTAAAATTCTAGAATTTTTACGGCTAAATTTACATTGCTGGAAAAAGGGTTTCTATTGTTTTGATCATTTGCGCCCATCAAAAACTTGCTGCAAAAATCACTTTTGCAAATTGCAGCGATTAAAGGACTGCGGCAAAAAGCTTTTTAATGTTCCAATGATTTTTTTCATCGCAAAAAATAAATAATCACTGCAAAAGACCATTATTTATTGACAGTGAATATATTCGTCGCAAAAAGTGAAAAAAAGTCGCTGCAAAAATTCAATTCTAAAATTTTATGTAAAAATATTGCAACGATATAAAAATCGCCACAATTAACGACTTTTTACAGCGATTTTATTTCCAACGAACATAAAATCATCACAAAAAATCTTATTTCTTGTAGTGATTCCTCTAGAAGAATCTCATTTGGAACATCTCACCTCACATCAAAATTTTGTATCCACTTATTTACAAAAAACAAAAAAAAAAAAAATGGTAGAAGGTTAGCAATTAATAATAGGTCAAATGGACGAATGATGCAGAGATATTCTAGATAAAATAGGGTGTTTTGATACAGGCCAGAGTCTTGGATTTACTTGTGCTTGGTTAACTGATTAGACTGGATATTAATAATTGATTACTTATGCTGTCAAGTGGGCCTTTTATAGGATTATTTTACAAATAGGTCCATAATAACTTTGAAGTAATTATTGGGTGCTACTTACATCTTATCATAGGATTCCATGTCAATATAAATTGATGTTTACATAAACAATTCTAATTATATGACATCTAGTGATAAAATAAAAGTATCATGTCATCAGCAAAATGTGGGTCTTCTTGAAAAATACTGTGAAATTTTAGTGCAATATTGGAGGAGAGCCACCTCGAATAGAAATTTTTATATTTCTGTTTTCGAGGTTTACCATTATCTTGAATTCTCATGTTAGACTTTAGGAAAGGCCCATTGAAAGACGGACAAGTTTAAAAACTTTCAAGCAACGTCCATATCCAATGGTCATCTTTTTCCAAAACTACATATATACATATATATATATATGTTTTACACTGGACAGAAGCCCATCGCATAAACCCTAAAGCCCCATGAACACGCACATAGAACCATCTTTTCTTTAAAACCACATCGAGCATTCCTCGCCCACGAAGTCAACTCACCAGCTTCGGGCAACGAGCACAAGCGGGGAACCATCCAGACATCATGAGCAGGTAAGTCTTTGCCCGCCCCAACAAGACACGTGTACCTCCCCATACAAGTCTTTCTAATGGGCAACCTCCACGGCACGTTGCATGGGCCATGCAACATGCACCACCAACCCCGATCAAAGAGCACAGGGCACTTGGACACAACTTCCATGCATAAAGAGTCTCCAGCCATAGCTTGACCAACCAAGTTTCTCAGCCACGTATAGAAGGTGACTCTATCGATAGAATTGCTCAGCATGGAGATCCTCAACCACGACGATGACGGAGTATTGAATGTGCTCAGCGACATATTGCATGTTCCATTCAACGTTCCATATCTTTATTCGCCCACAGTGATGATCGAAGGCCATGAGCCCCTCGACCCTACAACAGTTGCAAATAAAGTATAGAAGAATAGCAATGGATAGTCTTAGTCAAGCAAAAGTTGGAAACAATAATCGCTCTACCTTTGGTTTTCTGTGGAAACCCCCAGAAGCATGGTCAAGCTCTAACTCCCTTCGTAGCAGCGCGGTTGAGCTCTGTCTCCCGACGCAACAGCATGGTCGAGCTTTGTCTCCTGCCCCATCAATGCAATCGAGCTCTATCTCCTGCCACAGCAACTCGATTGAGCTCTAGCCCCCATTGTCGCAGTGTGGCCGAGCTCCATCTCCCACCCCTGCAGCACTGTCGAGCTCCATCTCTCACCCTAGTAGCACGGTTGAGCTCTGTCTCTCCCCACTAGTGCTGTCAAGCACATGTCTTGTCAAAGTAGCTAAGTCGATGCTCAGTGCTCGCACCGACGAATAACGGAGGAAAAAACTGTCCTAAGTTTCCCATCCCTCCTCGCCTCAATGTGATCAAGAATATCTCCCACCAAAGCATCTAAGTCGATGATCCGCGCTTGCACTGAAGAACGATGGAGGGAACACCTCTCTTAACTGTCTCGTCCCTCTTCACCTTAACACGGTCAAGCACATCACCCACTAAAGCAGCTAAGTCGATGCTCCATGCTTGCACAAATGAATAACGGAAGGAACACCTCTCCTAAATGTCACATCCCTCATTGCCTCAATGCGGTCAAGCATATCTCCCGCCAAAGCAACTAAGTCGATGCTCCGTGATCGCACCCGACAAACAAATGAGGGAACACCTCTCCTAAGTGTCTCATCTCTCCTTGCCATCCAGCGCGGTCAAGCACATCTCCCACCTGGTTATCTAAACCGATACTTCGTGCTCACACCAGCAAACAATGAAGGGACCACTTCTCCTAAGCGTTCAATCTCTCCTCACCACCCAACACGGTCAAGCACATCTCCCATGTGATTATCTAATCCAATGCTCTGCCTTCGTACTAGTGAACAATTGAGGGAACACCTCTCCTAAATGTTTCATCTCTCCTTACCTCAACGCGGTGGAGTCATCTTTTGCCTAGCAACTTCAACAACAAACATTGAACGGTGACACTTGTGCTATAACCGTCGCCAGTGAATTACCTCCAAGAAGTAGCTTCTAAGCTCCACAACCGCCTCACCCGGTTTGCCTTCAGGAACGAGTCATCGGGCTTGGCAACCGCCTAAGATGGACCTAGGGGTTAACGGACTCTCTGACCACTTAAGCACAGGTTACCCCAAATAAACTCTAACAGCAACACTAAAATGAAAACATCAAACAATGATTCACATCAGGGGCAAGAAATATACTACAACCAACAATACGCAAACAATCACAAAAGTATGCACACTCAACATTCAGATGGTTACGTCCTCGAAGGCCCTTACTACAAATTTCATTAGTCTTCTCGAGCTTCGTGCTCACATCCAGTACAGTCGAGTACATCTCTTGCCTAGCTCTCCAAGTCGATCTTCGCGCTTGCACTTAACGTGGTTGAATACATCTCCCACATAACTCTCCAAGCTGAGCTCCGCACTCACACCTAGCACCATCGAGCCATCTCCTACCTATCTCTTGAAGCCGAGTTTCGCACTCACACCTAGCTCAGAGACCTTCATCGCTTAACACAAACAAACAAAAAATCAAGGTAAAGCTCCCATAATTTATTTTGCTAAGAGTTTCCACAAGCATCTCTATCACAATTTGTCTTGAAGATTCTTAAAACTTTCTTATTGAACAAATGGGCCTTAAGAATCGCAGGCATACTGTAAAGGGAAAATATACCAAGCCCAAGATGGAGGGACTAGTCCATTAGAAGACCACCATTAGGATACAAAAGGGAGGAAAGGACAAAAGTAACAAAGGAAGAGACAAGGAGGGGACTAGATAAGAGGGGAACTCAGACATAGAAGATAGAGATGACAGGAAAAATGAGAAAAGAGAGAAAAGTGTCAAACACGCAATGAAGTTAGTAGGGATAAAAGGGATGAAGTGATATAAGCCAGATTCTTCAACTATCATTGACAAGGGCTTAATAAATGGATAAGATCAACTCAAGAAAAAGGGAATCAGGGTGACTATTACAAGAAGAGAGAGAGGGCTTCTTCTTCGACCTCCATACAACTTTATTTTATCTTTTTTGGATGGAAGGGTTCCAGCCCCATTTGTACAATGAGGTATAAGACTGTGAAATACTCTCATTATAGTGGATTTTTCTTCAAACCACCTGTGGACATAAGCCCTATACCGAACCACTTAAATCTGTATGTCACATTCTCTATTAATATTTGTTGCCCCTATTTTCTATTTGCTTCTAGGGTTGTACGTACGGACACTATACCTTCGGTTAGGACCACCTTCATAGGCTTCAAACAATACCAATCAGGGCTCAGGCCGCCACCTCAAGCTAGAGATGACTCTTCCTCTTGTTCCGGTCTATGGGGACGATTTACGTCCTTAACAACTAGAATTGTGCCGCCCTTGTGGACTGTCGTGGCTAGGGTGGTTGGTGGTCACTGCTAGTTCCCCCCCCCCCCCCCCCCCCTTATTTNTGTTGAGGACGAAATAATTAACAAAAGCCTTAAGTCAGTAGGGATGCATTGCATGCACTGGACAACATGGATGAAATGGCAATTTAAGAACAAATGTTTCAATGTTTCCACGGTTGAATTGCAAGTTCGTTCTGTCTCGCCTTCTCGTGACAAAAAACCAATTAAAAGACTTCAAAATACATGAAAAATTCAAACTTTGGCATTAAGGAAATCGAAGACCTCTTTAATTACATTAAATTAACCTCTCAAGTAGTCTTATTTCTAAATAATTTATATCAAAAGTATTATATTTACGGTACGTTATTCGTGTTATTCATTAAAAAGCTAGCGCACATATATACTGTTAATCTTAAGTGAGCTATAGCACAAAATTTGTTGACCAAATTTACCGATAAAGTTTCCTACAAATTAAGTTGGAGGAAACTTCTTTTAACCCATCTATATTCTCAAGTTCGGATTAAACTCCTCTTTAAGCATATACTAATATGACTTCAATCCCCATAAATGATAGATGATAGATACTCAGGAAGCCATGAACATGCTTCAAGTTTAAAAGATGATTATTGGAATGTTGTCATGTAGGGAACGCTGCCTTATTTGCCAAGTTACTCAAGAACCCCGTATGTTTGCAAAGTAAAACTTTCTTTATCCCCCATCCCCACCCCCACACCCCCCCC
>QEOT01002454.1:273441-337505 GCA_003123785.1 Pterocarya stenoptera | reverse complement strand
GGAGTGAGATGAGATGAGAATTTTGTGAATAGTAGTAAGATAGTTTATGAATTATTTAGGAGGTTTTGAGAAATAAAATAGAAAAAATGGAATATAATGAGAATATTATTTTTGTTTAGAGATTTGAAAATGTTGAATTGTTTTTTATTTTTTGTTTGAAAAAGTTGTAATGATTAGTTTGAGATGATAATTTTGTATTTAAGTGAAGTTTAAAAAGGAGATGAGATGAGAGGATAATTTTGGGATATAAACTTTTTCCAAACAAGCCTAAGAAACTCTGACCCATGATATGTAAAATTATAAATAGTAGATCAAGACCTCTTGAAAACACAGCAAAAAAAAAAAAAAAAACAAATATTTGTGACAAATTATTTACGACGAAAATTGATTCATTTTGATAAAAAATTGTTATTTTTGTAACAAATAATTAACAGCAAAGAAGCTTTTTTTTTTTTTTTTTTTTAGGGAGAATTTTTTTTTAAATTCTAATACCCATACATAATGCGAAATAGATAAACTCAAAATAGTCTTTTATGTGGAACAATTGAATAAATTTAATAAAACCTAATATTAATAATTCTCAATTAGTCAACGCTTGATCAAATTCTTTTTTTTTTTTTTTTAAGCATGTCAAATTCGAAGCTTTGCAAGTTATAACCACAATTATCGCAAGTAAATATATAAATAAATCAATTTTATTTGACTCGGTACTATACCTCATTAAAAGGTAATATGTTTAACAAAATACATAAACCTTCTCTTGTCTCTAAACTATTATTGTTTACAATCACCCTACAAACTAACAAAAAATTGCATCCAATCCCCTTAAAAACTTGTCATAAATACCATTGATTAAGAAAATTAAAAAATAAATAAATTAAAAAAAAAACAGAGAAAGAAACACGAAGAGTAAAAAACACGAAGAGTAAAAAACTTGAAAAAGAAAATGATAGGTAAGTTTACAAAAACTATTAAAAATCATTTAGAAAATATAAATACAAAACGTGAATAATTTTTAAACAAAAAAATAACTAAAAAACTTAAAACTGAAAAATATTTACTTTTTCAATTTATATTTTTATGTTATTTTTTAAAAACTATTTTTAATTTTTTTTAAAAATGATTATTAAATATGTTACTTTTATCGTTTTAAAGAAAAATGGATATGTTAATGACGTGTTTCACACACCTGGATATGTTAATGACGTGTTTCGCACACCAATCACCCGGTTCAATCACTTTGCAACAAGTGGAGCGGCCGGGGTTGATGAAACACCTCTGTGCCTAACTCAGTTTTTTGCTCTTTAGAGAGAATTTATGTATATGAGAGAACGTAATAGTGTAATTCTAACTTAGTGCTAGCTTTTATACTACCTGCCGAGGTGGTCCCCTGTATCCCATGTTAGAGGTGTCCATCTTTCATACGAGGCACCATGTCATTGTCTTTAATGCGGCATGGCCTCCCCAGGCTGCGTCCTTATGGCAGGTTAGTGAGTGCGGCCACCTTCCATGTGTTCTATTAGGGGATAAGGGTTTGTGTTGTGCACTTTGTCAAGAACAGGGGGCTTTATCATCTGTTTCGTATTTGTCCTTAAGTGAAGTGTGGCCCTGCCACTACGTGCATGTGCGGAGCAGTGTCAGAAATGTCGGCATCCCATCACTCCATGTCTACTTTCTTCCCGCGCAGGCCCTGGGCCTCCTCCCCCTTTCTCTGACTTGCAGACTGACTACACTTTGGCCGCTAGGCCTCCTAAGATAAGTTAGGCCCAGCCCGATAGGGGATGTAAACATTCATTCCAGTTACCCTGCAAATTCCTACAGCACGCATATGGTGGAAATTTTTCCTTTCTTTTCTTTTCTTTTCTCATCTTTTTTTACAATGCCTGACCGTTTTTAACGCCTAATGAATGGGTTGCCTGTTGTGCACGCTTGTCCATTGCCCCATGTCTGAAGTTCTGCCTGATGGCCTGATCCCTCCCTCGTGCAACGGAAATTGTAAGATCTGCCCCCCTCACTTTGCTTCTGGTGACACCTGTCATTCTCCCATCTAGGTAGTCCAGTCACCGCAGTTACCTATTTAAACCTACACCACTACCTCTTTTCACCTTCCTTTCTTCGCACTTCCCTCGTTCTAGTTACAATCTCCAGACTCTCTCACCTTCGTGCTTCCCTGTTTCATTCTTCCTTTGATGCCTTGCTGCGTCGTTTGGTGCATGGTCCAAGACCATGGGCAAGGATTACCTAGAGCTCACAGCTAGGGAGTTTCTCTTTACACATGGGGTGCGGCGGCTTGACGGCAACCTTTGCAGCTTCCATTCCCAACCTATATATCGGGTTGCCTGCCTAGAGACTTATTTCTCTCATGTGAAGGACTAGTTCAAGCGGTTCTACTTTTTGTCGAGTCATGGTTGGGAGTTTCCCACTGGAAAGGCTGCTCGTCTTGAGTTTCCCATTCGTGTCATTTGGGGAGTCATTATGGACGACTCCCCATAGATCGGTTCTTAGTGTCTCTAGATCGGTCTCGTTTTAGTGGGCAACGCGTCTCGAAAGGTCATTTGCTTCTCGAGACTAGAAAAGGCCCTCCAATCCTTCGAAGGGAAAGGGAAGAAGTCGGCCGAGGAGGAGCAAGAGATGTTGGGTTCCAAAAGCAATAGCTCCGAACCCACCAGAAAGCCTCCCCTAGGCAGTCATCCCACTACCCGAGACCAACGGCCTACCATGGGTCACGTAGGAAGTTCTCGGCCCATCCAACTTCCCACTTCTACGCGACCGACATTCCCTTTTTCTACCTCGTCGGACAACGTGGGGCTGGTGTAGATACTTAGCTGGAGGAATGAGGAACTTAATATGGCCTTCCTTGATCCTGCTTTGAGGGAATCTCGTGTCGACTACCCTACCCAAGGACGCCTAGGAGATGGCTCCCTTGCTCAATGCCGATGCTAAAGCATGTGTCGCATACTTCAAGACAACAGCCAATGCCAAGGCATTGACATCTCTAGGCAATGATGAGGATGCCCGTTCTCCACACCCTAATCGATCCACATAATCATCACCAGAAGATCCCCTAGTCATAGATCTAAGAGAGGACAGGGCCTCAATCCCCGATTCTCCCTTCAGCGCATCTTCATTGCTGGGCGAGCAGTAGGTGATGGACATCGATGGGCATTCCCTAATAAGTCTCGAGCTGGAGTAGTCAGTCGGTGTGGACGTCCTAGCGAACATCATGCAGGTTCCACCAGTGGCGCCCAAGCAAGAGGTTTCGGCCATAAGGATGCCAAGGTTACACTTGACTATGAGCCGGTGGTTAATGTAGGAACCCCAGAGGGTCATGGGGTCGCAATGCCTTAGTAGGAGATTACAACTGGCCATGAGGCAGAGGAATCACTTGAGTAGGAGGCAGCCGCTAGCCATGAAGTTGAAGGGTCACCTGAATTGGTGTTGGCGGTCAACAAAAACGCCACAAGAACATTCTGGCTGGCATTGGGAGATAGTGCCTCAGGCGACAACAAAATCCCTCCCGAGTTAGTGCTTGGTGGGGGTAAAGCTTCTTCTTCCCGAGTTTGTCCTTCGCCCTTCTACAAACTAGGGCACTCAGGGTAAACCTCCAGAGCTGGCAGTAGGGGCTCCAAGGACAGGCTCAAGCTTTGATAGAGCTCAGGCCGAGGCCATTAGTCAAGAAGCCAACAAACTCAAAAACGTCTTCTCCTCGATAAGACATTTTCATTGTTGTTTACTATGGCTTGCCACATTCCCTTTTCTCTAATCATGCTTTACTTTGTCTTAACTTGTTTGTCATGCTAGAGAGTAGACCAGTTAGCGGCCTTTATCGTAGACAAAAGTGGGGAGCTAAAAGAGGAGGTTCGGGCTCTACTCTCTCTCGCCACCCTTGCCTGTAGGGAGGTTCGCAAGGCGAACAGGGAGAAGGAGGAAGTCAAGGAGGACTTTATTCAGTTGTACTCCAGCCAAAAGAAGAAGAAAAAGAAGATCGCCAAATTTTCACTAGGAAAAGATCTTCCTCCGAGACGACTTGGCTAAGTCTTAAGAGGAAGACGAAGAACGCCTCCTTGAAATCAAGCTTCTGGAGGAAAGCGAGATAACCTGCGCGACCTACTAGACCACCAAGAGGTGGAGTTGGAGGAACTCCAAAAATCCTCCAAAGACCTCCAGGACGATAAGGACAGGAGCAGCATAACTCGAACGTGGGGTTAAAGAGGTGAGGACCTTGGAGTTTGAATAGGCTTCGGCTAGAGGCGAGCTGCAATTGCAAGACCTGCAGGTGAAGGCTCTGGAGTCCGGGTTAGCCACTTCCCATGAAGTGCCAGTCTCCCAGGACCTAGAGGTCAAAGCCTTGACGTGTGAGTTGGCTAATGCCAGGGGGTTGTCACCCATCTTTAGGCATAGATGTCAATGGCAAAAGGAGTTTACAACCGGGCTTGGGGTAGCGGCTACAAAGAGGGCCTGGAAAGGCTGAGGGACCACTTGTTGGAAAACCCTCTAACAGACTTAAGGATGCTCTACCTGATGTCTCTCCAGTTGGACCACCAAGTACTACGATTCGCCAACTCCCTAGGCAAGGACCTGATGCCCAATGCTTTCCCAAACACATCCCCTGGCTCTTGAATGTATATGTATATTGTTTCTTCTTCTCTTTTTAATGTAAATGAAGGCAATAGTTCTTAAATGTATATATATATATATATTATGTATATACACAACCTTTCTTAGTGTACGGAGACATTCTTGCATTTTTTTTTGTCTTGTTGCATTTCTATATTCTTGTCTTTGTTCACATGGGAGGTCGGGCATTCAAGGGACTTGCTCCACTTGTATTTGCTTCGCGACTAGTCTAATAACCCAATTTGTATCTGATGGTTAGGAAGTCAAGGGACATGCATCGCTCGTCTTCACGACGAGTCTAGGGACCCATATTGTACATGTGGGTTGGGCAATCAAAGGACTTGCACCACCTGTGTTCACGGTGAGTTTAGGCACCCGGCTTGTACGTGAGGGTAGGATAGTCAAGGGACTTGCACCACCTGTGTTCACAGCGAGTCTAGGGACCCGACTTGTACGCGAGGGTAGGGTAGTCAAGGGAATTGCACCGCCGGTGTTTCCAGCAAGTTTCGTGACCAGACTTGTACACGAGGATCGAGAAGTCAAGGGACTTGCACAGCCAATGTTCATGGTAAGCCTAGGGACCCAACTTATTCGCGAGGGTCTGGTATAAACTGCCCATGTTTGTGGCAAGTCTAGGGACCCGTCTTGTATGCAAGGGTAGGGTAATCTAGGGACCTGTTGTTGGCATCCTGTAAGAAGAGACATAAAGTTTGGAGAAATCGTAATTTTATTCAACTTCTCCAATGGTTAACAATATCATATTTCAAGCGAAATACTTTTGTAAGTGCTCCGCGTTCCATGAATGTGTAGTTCATTTCCCTTGGAGTCCTTAAACTGGTAAGAGCCCGGCCTATTATTAGTGGTGATGATATATGGTTCTTCCCATCGTGGCCACAACTTCCCCTCTTCTTGCGTGGTTATACCCATATGCCTTAAGACCTAATTGTCCACTTTAAAGGATCTGGGTCTGACCTTCCTATTAAAGTAGTGCTCGGCATATATTTTGTTGATTGTCATCCTCTCGCCTCCTGTTTCCTTTCTTCCAATCGGTTTAAGTGTTAGACCTTGTAAGTCGGGATCCCTACTTTCATTGGTACCATAGCTTCGCTTTCATAAGTGAGGGCGAAATGATTTTCTCCTATTGGCTTTCAGACAGTGGTCTAGTACACCCATAGGACTCTAGGGAGTTCCTCCCAATTTCCCTTCTTATCAGTCTTCAGTATCCCAAGGAATGCCTTGTTGGTTCATTCAACTTGTCTGTTAGCCTATGGATGACTTGGGGAGAAATATTTGAACCTTACTTCCCAACTTTACACACCAGTTGTGATAGTAGCTCGAATCAAACTGCCGCCCGTTGTGAGTGAGATGCCAAACCTGCAAACCATGACCTTTCACAAGAATCGAGTAATGTTATTTGCTGTAATGGTTGTCAGGGCTTCCGCTTCTACCCGTTTGGTAAAATAATCCACAACAACTACGAACCTTATGCCCCCTTTGCTCGGGGGTAATGGTATGACTAGGTCGACTCCCCACTGTGTGAACGGCCAAGGTGACATGATTGACGTCAATGTTTCTAGCCAGCAATGTGGTATAATAGCATACAGTTGGCATTTCAAGCACTTCCTGACAAATTATTCCACGTCTTTGAGGACGTGTTGCCAATAGTACCCCGCTCTTACCACATTTGCGGCTAGTGCTTTCCCGTCGAAAAGATTCCCACATACTGGCCGTGATACATGTATTGTGCCTCCTTCAGCGACATGCATCTTAGAAGGGGTGCTGAGAAGCCTTGCCTGTACATGACCCCGTCTATCAGTATGAAGCGTGCTACCTAGTTTTTGACCTTTCATGCCTCCCATTTTTCTTTGAGAAGGTCATCAGTATCCAAGTATTCTATTACTTCTGGTACCCATTTTGGTACCTCGACCTTATCTCTATGACTTCAACTCCCATAGCAGGTACATCAAATGTTTTGACGACTGTCTATTTTGATAAGGGGAGTCCTATTGACCCAAGGCGGCTCGTGCTAACTTGTTGGTTTTCTGATTCTTTTCCCTTGACACCTGTTGTTTATGGAAGTACTGAAAATGGTCGCGCCTTTCCCATACTAGTTGCTTAGGCTGTTAATCGTCCGGCCAAAAGTGTTTCGTACTTTGCCTCATTGTTGGTAGTTTTGAAAGTGAGCTTCACTGCATAGTAGTGCTCTTTTTTGGAGTATGTGGTGATGCGCACCCCTAATCCCCCTCTAGCAAAGCAAGATGAGCAATCAACAAAGATCTATCAGGGCTTTCCTACGGGTGCAACTTGGATTTCCTCAAGGAAGTCGGTGAACTCGGCTATGAAGTCAGACAGTACTTATCCCTTTTTAGCATTTCGGGGAAGGTGGTCGATGTCGAACTCGCTCAGTTAGATCGCCCAATTCATCAAACGGCTTGAGGGATGTAAGACTTTCTTTAAAGGAACTTCCATCAGTACCTT
This sequence comes from Pterocarya stenoptera, assembly GCA_003123785.1. NCBI lineage: Eukaryota > Viridiplantae > Streptophyta > Magnoliopsida > Fagales > Juglandaceae > Pterocarya > Pterocarya stenoptera. The sequence continues at coordinate 330,410 of QEOT01002454.1, read as the reverse complement.
GATCGAGTGGGCTTAGAAATAAGAACTCAAAAGTTGTGTTGTCATCACTAGTGTGAAGGCTCGCATGTCCATCCGGGGGTATCTCGCCTTCGCTCCTCAGAATGGCCAATTGGTGTAGTACACCGAAAATCTATTTGTTCCCCAGACCAAAGTGTCTGAGATAGTGTGTAGGGAGATTGCCAGGTACACGTTTAAGGCCTCTCCCGGCTTTGCTTCGCTAAGGAGCAGTTGGTTGGCCAAATACTCATTGAGCTTCTTGAACGCACGGTCACATTTGTCCTTCCAGGCTTGTGCCTCCCGTAAATCTCCGAAGAGCGATAGGCATTTGTCCATCGACCGAAAGACAAGTCCATTGAGGGCGGTGATTCGTCCAGTCAGCTTCTGTACATCATTTATGCTCTAATCTTTTCCAAGTTGACTTTTATTCCTCTATCTAAGACCATGAAGCCTAAGAACTTGCTCGACTCCATTCCAAAGGCACACTTTGCTAGGTTCAATTTCATTTTATACTGGCATAGGATGGCAAAGGCATCTCCCAGGTCCTCTAAATGGTGCTCGAGCTCTTTCCTTTTGACGAGCAAGTCATCCACGTAGACCTCCATGTCACGGCCTATTTGATCTTTAAACATGTGGTTGAAAAACCTCTGGTAAGTTGCCTTGCATTCTTGAGCCCGAAGGACATGGCCTAATAACAATAAAGCCCTTGGTCTATGATGAACGTCGTTTTCTCTTCATCATCCGAGTTCATTTGGATCTAGTTGTATCCCAAGTGAGCATCCATGAAGCTCAACAAGCAGTGGCCCACCGTGGAGTCCACTATTAAGTCGATGTGTGGCAACGGGAAACTGTCCTTCGAGCAAACTTTTTTCAGGTCGGTGAAGTCGACGCACATCCTCCACTTTTCGTTTGACTTCTTTACTAGCACCATGTTGGACAACCACTTCGGGTAATGTGCTTCTTGGATGAACCCCTTTGCCAGTAGGTGGTCAACTTCATTGGTTATAGAGGCATCATTCTCTGCACTAAAACTTATGCGCTTCTGTCGAACTTTCTTAGCCTCGGGGTCCACACAGAGTCGGTATTCGATCACTGCATTATCTATCCCAGGCATGTCTTTGTGGGTCCAGGAAAACACATCTCAGTGTTCAGTCAGGAGTTGCTTCATTGCCCCTCTCATCTCCAGCTCCATCTTGGTCCCTGGCCTCACAATGTTCTTGGGGTGGTTCGAGTTTGGGGCAGCTAGCTCCAATGGCTCGTTCGGCTCCTCCTGTCGAAGGGTTTGTTCATCCCTGAATTTTTCTTTACCCCTAACGAAGTCCGAGGGTGGTGGCGAGTCCCTACGGTAGGTCGGCCCTTCAATCTTTTAGACACCTCCCCCTTTAGTCTTAAGTTCTTATACGTAGCGCTCTTGCACCAATTCTTGTTCGCCTGGGCTTTCTCCTACACCTGCCTCCGTTGGAAATTTCATTTTCAAGTGATAGGTCGAAGCCACCGCCCATAGGCTGTTCAGCGTTGGCTGCCCCAAAATGGCATTGTAGGAAGACTAGGGCCTTCACCACCAGGAAGTCGGTCATAGTCGTAATAGTGCGGGGAGCTTTGTCAACCAAGACTAACAATATTATGAAGCCCACTAGATGGACTACATCTCCCGAGAACCCCTTCAGAGGCATGGTGGTCGAGCGCAAGTGGTTTGGGCTGATCCTCATTTTTGTGAAAGCATCCCAAAAGAATATGTCGGTGGAACTATCGTTGTCTATCAGGATTCATCGGGTTGTGTAATTGGCCACAAGTATGGTCACCACTAGCACGTCGTTGATGGGGTAGAGTGTCCCTTGCAATCTTCCTCGCCGAATGAGATGTAGAGGCATGTTGAGGCCTTATCCGCTTTGCTAGGTACTTGGCTTTTATATTGCCTACTGAGGTGATCCCCCGTATCCTATGTTAGAGGTGTCTGTCTTCCATATGGGGTACCACGTCGTTGTCTTTAATGCGGCGTGACCTCCCCAAGCTGCATCCTTGTAGCAGGTTGGTGAGTGCGACCACATTCCATGCGTTCTGTCAGGGACATGGGGTTGTGCCATGCACTTTGTTAATAACACAGGAGCCTTACTGTGACCCCTGTCCACATTCCATATCTGTTCTTAAGTGTGGCATGGCCCTTTCACTACGTGCGTGTGTAGAGCAGTATCAGAAATGTCGACGTCCCATCTAAATTAACTTCATTCTTAAACACAAAATATCAAAATCTATACAAAATCAACTTATGCTTATATCCAACAACCCAAAAATCAAAATATATAAAAACCTAGAAATTTTAAGAAAATGTGTAGTGAAAATGTTACCATTTGGTCAGGGAAAAAAAAAAACATAAAAAATTTAGATGGTTAAATTACTGTTTACTTACATATATGGGCAATTATAGTATCTCATAACTCATATGATTATACTTAGCTATTCCAATGTAGACCAGTTCTTCTACAGCTCGGACAAATTTTAGATAGTCATGCAAATGGTTAAATCAATTCCAGTGCACTAAGGTCAACATAGAATCAACAAGAAATGTTTTTTTTTTCTTCCTTTAGTAAACTATTGAAGATGTGTCAAGTTTTACATTACAACGACATTGTCGTTTTTATGTATTTGTATTTTCAATAGCACTTTTGTAAATAGGTTAATGACAATTTTGTAATATTTGAGTAATGGCAAACTTGTAAATATATATGTGTATATAAAGGTAATTGTGCCTACGAGAATAGATGAGAGTAGCAAAAAGTCACTTTATCTTTTTCTTTGAAGCTGCGATCTAGAGAGAAATGGAAACGGTTTTTTCAAACCCTAGTTTTATCAAGATCAAATTGGACTTTGAGGAAATGATCAAGTGTGTTTTATGGTGTGGTTTCGTTAGAGGATAATACAAGGAAGCCAATCTATATTTTGTACGATGGTTGTAAGTAATTGTAAGCTCAAGTTATTTGATGTATTCTTCAATAATAAAGACTCCTAGACTGTTCCTACCGTAAATGTAGACCATTAGGGTCGAACCACTTAATTTCTTGTGTTGATTTCGTATTTTTTTTATTATTCTTACTTTTATTTTGATATTGCATGAGTATACACTGTGATTCGGGTTTTTAATGTGTTTAAATTAGAGAATTAAACCGATCACATTAATCATATAATTTTTTGGTGATTTGGTTGTCTGATATTCAATATTAATTGCATATTACAACCAATTACGTTAATTTAGTTCTTTAAATATTTATTTGTAAGAGGTTTAATGTAGAAGAAATTTTGTTAGAATTAACACAAAACATATTTTTCCAAAATAAAATTAAAAATTTAATAATTAAAATTGGTGCTAGAAGTTAGAAATGCAACTAAAGTCAAAATTCACGCAAATTAGGGATTGGCTATTTTGGTGCATGGTCGGTTGGGTTTTTAATTTTTTTTTTTCATTGGTATTATTATTAAATAATTTTGATATTAGTAAATGTCTAGACATTTTTTTCCCAAAATATATATCTATTTAATATTTATTCATCTCAGGGCATGAAGGGTCACGGTCTTAACTACGTAGTTTAAAATATAAATTATTAATTTTTCTCAAGAAATAATCATTATTAATTAGAAGAAAACGGGCTAAGATCCAAGCAAGTGAACACAACCCCACGACACGACAACTCCCATCCTCTGCCAGTACGGCACGTCTGTCTGCCACCTTTTTTAATTGAATTTGGTATCTTTTCTTGGCCGTTACTACAAGTTTAAAGTTGAGATTGTCATTCCTGTAATTCTTAATTACTCGTTTCAATACAAAAATATTTTTAATTATTTCATCTCATTATTATAATTTTTTTTATATTTTTATATAAAATATAATAAATAATTAATTATTTTTAAATTTTAAATTAATAATAATATTATAATAATATTTTATTCAACTAATTTAAAATTATCTTATCTTATCTTACTCTCTAAACAAATTCTAAAAAGGAATATTCAAAATATCTTATTCTATTTAGATACCTATTTTATTTAAATTAGAAAAAAATATCTCCTATTTATTACATCTTGATTGAGACTACCTAGACAACAAAGTAGTATATAGAGTGGTGCTATTCTGCACCCTGAATAGCATCGCTCCAATTGACCATTAAGCTAAATTAACCTTTTTATTTTTGTTCAATTTTTTTATTTATATTTTTTTCTCATTTTAGAATATTTTTAAAAAATAAGAAAATATTATTACACTAATAGTCACTTTTTTAATTATTAAGTAAATAAAAAAATTAAAATATATAAAGTGTCAAAATGATAGAATAAATTGAGTAGGCAAAATAATATTTTTCTAATATATAAGTGCTATTTGAAAGTCTTTACAATTTATACCATACATTATTTACATAACATAATTTAATTTGTAAGTTTCAAATTTTAAAATTTATCTTTTAAATTAAATTATATGTGATATAAAGAAATTTAAATATAATAATTATTATTTTTCAAAGTTACGTAAGTATCTTTCGTTCACTCATGTAAAGTTTATAACTTTCGTATTTAATATTTGGGTTTACGACAAATTCAGTACCTCGGTTTTGTCGGCTTGCAAAAAAATATTTTTGATTTTTTTTAATTCGTACGGTTTATACTTTGAGAATTTTAAAATTTTACAATTTGTATATTCCATCCATTAATCATTGTCGGTTAACGGAACCTTTTATCACGTGGCAAACATGACACGAAAAACTTTTAAGTTGAATAGCTTTTACTTTTTAAAATTATTTTTTAAAGTTAAATACATTTTTTAAGTTATATTGCTTATTTTATAATTTTTAAGTCGAAACTAAAAAATATTAATGAGAATAACATGTGTCCTCTTTTGATTCGCTAACACGTATCATTTTATCAGAATATTATTTTTTAATATTATTTTATTTTAAAATTAAAAAAATTAAATTATTTATTATATTTTATATAAAAATTTAAAAAAATTTATAATAATTAAATAAAATAAAATGAGACGAGATAGTTTATATAACCAAATGAAACCTAATAATTTTTGGTAAAATTGAATATTATTGAACATAAATATATTGTTAATACTTTGTTATTTTTTTGGTCGGCAGACTGAAGGATATCTTTTTCAACTAAGATCAATGTTTTAACTTTCATATTTTTATGGCTTGAACCACTAAAAATTCTCGTGTTGGAGCAATATGTGTTTCGGTTCGAAATTGATATAAATGACATTTTTGAAATTTTTTTAAAAAGTGAAGACAAATTGATAATATTTCTAGCTCCATTCTTTTTTCATTCCCTGCCCTAAGTCAATGTTCTAAAATCAAAATGTATACATGTTAGTTGGAGCAATTCCGTTATAGATAGTCAGTTTTGTGGACGAAATTGCGTACATCGATGACGTGTTGCGCTTGTTTTATTAAAAGAAAATATGAAAAAGACAAAGAAGAAGAAGACATACTAGATGACAATCAACCCCCACGTCTCCCCCATTTTTGCACTCGATGGCTCTCTGTCACTCTCGTTCCTCCGCCTGCAGTTCGGATACTCTCTATTGCCACTAACATCTCTCTCTTTTGGGCTAGCTTTCGATTGGTCTCCTCTGCCACATACATCTCTCTCAGATCCCGACTGTTGTCCTCTGCCACGCACGTTTCTCTCTCTCTGATTTTGGCTTTCGAATTCTCTCCTCCACCACCGACGTGAAGCTATTTAAGCAAGTGGGAATATGGGTTTTTTGCTACATTGGCTGAAATAGGGCATCCAACAGAGGAGGGGAGTGGGGATTGTGCCATTTCTGGGAGTGGTTCATCAAGATTGGAGTCCATGATCGAGAGCTTCATGCCCATGGATTTTTTCTCTTTGAGACTAGGGACCAACACATTAATGTTTTTGAGCTAAAAATATCCTAGCTTTCCCATGGACCCAAAGTAATAAGACATCAAGCTCTCGAGTTGATTTGACAAATGAGAGAATTTTGGATACGGGTTGACTGAGTAGATTGAGTTGGTACTCTACAGAAACTCTAGCAAAGGTTTGATAACTTTCTCAATTAAATTGTATGAAGCACATTATGGGTGCAACAAACAATTGAAAGGAAAGCACAAGAAACTTTGATTCTTTTTACAAACCCCACCTTGTCAGAGACTGATAAAGATTCTTAAGACATGAAGGACCAAATCCAGTTTGTGTTCTTTGCCTTTGTTGCAAAGCATAGTGTCACCCACAACAATGGTGGTGATTTTGGTTGCCGGGTAACCATGGTGGTGATTTGGCTTTAATTAAACTGGCACTAATGGATCTTCAATGGAAGAAACCAAATTCGAATTGTGATGATCCATATAAAATGCTTGTCCAAAATTCAAAAGAAATGTCGAAAGAAGAAGACAAATGCCAAAGTAAAAGTGGGCTTCAAAGATCTTTGAAATTTCAAAAGATCCCTCCTCGTGAAATGATAACAAAAGAAGGGGAATTGGGAAGCCGTCTGTGAAAGGAAAATTTGCTAATAGAAAAACATGAAAGTGAAATGGAATCCTGAAGTCAAAGAATGAGAGTAACAAAGAAGAAAGGCAAGCATTGCTTGCAATGGAGAATGGCACGTTGAATACCATTAGGTTGCACCCATAACGAATCGTCTCTCCTACTTATTGGCCGTGTCACTATGATTGAAGCTGATGCAAATTTGCTCTTCCTCAAGTGCTTCTTAGTAAACGATATTGTCACCGGAGATGAAGACAGTGAAGCCGAGTAAGACTTCCGAAAACTGTAACTTTTCTTTATCTTTTCACTGATTTGCTTTTCCTCGCCCCGCTGTTAATTTCGTCTCCCACTCAAAATAAAAACGCCCCATTTTTATATTGCAAGTGGCATGCTAGGTTAGGAGGTGCGCAAAGAGAGTGCGCAAAACCGACTTCCTTTAGATTTTTCCTAACTGGAGACTTGGATCTCTCTCTCATTTTATGTTTTTGATAGCGAGGTACTTTTTCAAATTGTTTACAAGTGGGAACTATAAAAAAGAAAAGTAAGTAAAAAAAATTGATAGAGACAAATGCATGAACAAAATGATTAATTATTTATCCTCAATAGGAATAAATATATAATTGACAATTTTTTTTTTTAATGGGAGTATTTGTTGCCTTGGTTAATAAAAAAAAAAGTGAATTGTGGAGAGAAGATTGAACTAGGATTTCAAAAATGTTTTGCCTTATTTTTGTTGATATTCATCAAAATAATTATTTCTTAGATGTTAATTTGTTTTCTAGTCATTTTGAAATCTAGGGTTTAAATATATATATAATTATTTATGTAATAATTATTTTGAAATAGTACACTGAAACGTATTAATATCGAAATATTTTATTCTAGTGCCATAATGAAAATGGTAACAACTCATTGGAATGTAACTCAAAACTTTGGTTAAAATATTTTGAAGCCATATTATTATAAAGAAACTGAAATATACACCACTATTTTACAAATGTTTAATGATATAAAATTTAATTGAAGGGTTAATGAGGTATTCTTAAATTTAATCATAATGTGAGGTATCTCGTTAAATTATATTAATTTTTAAACTTATTATTTATAAATATATTTGACTAAATATTTCTATGATTCTTAATATTGAGATTTACCATAAAAGGAAATTTGTACTGAGTGGCCAATAAGATAAAAATAATTAATGCCAAGAGTCTGATGGCCTGGTGGCATATGACCCGATTCTCCAAATAAAAAACCTGAATTCGAAACCCTCAACTTCTTATATAAAAATAAAAAATAAAAACAACCTTTAAAAAAGTGTCATCACATTCCTTCTTTCATTGAGTGAAGGTAAGGTTTTTCTCTCTAAGTTTCCTAGTAAACTTAGAGATATCTCTCTCAGGCCTTGGTCTATGAATTGTAGTGTGATGGCTGGTGATTTAGCAACAATGTGTGAGGGGTTGAGGCTAACAGAAGAGGAACAATAGGAGATAGAGGTAAGTTATGCAGATATCTTATCTTCTATCTCTAAGAGTAACAAGTGCATTATGTCTTGTGCTATTCTGGTAAAGGAATCAATTGAGGGGCGTTCATGTCGACCTTATCAAGAGTTTGGCAGGTGGAAGGTAATGTAGTTTTCAAAGAGGTGAGTTGGAAAAAGTTTTTGATAGAGTTTAAGGAGGTTTCTGATAAGAGAAGAGTGTTGAAGGGTCGTCCATGGTCTTTTGACAAAACTTTAGTTTGCATGCTTAATTGTGAAAAGGCAGAGTCAATGCAGGAGATGCAGTTTAGGCATGAGCCCTTCTGGGTTTACCATTCGCTGGTATGACTCAGGTAATGGGTGAGAAGTTGGGTAGTTCTTTAGATGATGTTATTATGGTGGATGCTGTTGACAATGAATCATGTTGGGGTAAATTTTTACGTGTCAAAGTGATGCTTGATATCACCAAACCCTTGCTAGAGGTAGATTTCTATCGGTTGGTGACACTAGATATTGGATTTCTTTTAAGTATGAACGGATGCCAAATTTCTGTTATCACTGTGGTTTGATCAAACATTGGGCTTGGATGAGGGCTAGTTCTAAGAGTCCTCATAGCAGTAGTTCACAGTCAAAGACCTATCATGTTCATGGAGGCTCCTCTGAGCATGGCCGTCGGGAGACCTCAACTGAGTCACAAGGTGATGATGTTATTTTAGGAAAGTCTACTAAAGATGGTCATAATTCTTAAGAAGGTACAAGTTTGGGATGTGGTCTTAAGAATCCTAGAGATATTGGGATTAAAAAGCAGATTGGGGCTTTGTGGTAATCAACATAACCCCTCACCAATTAGGCAAGTGAACCAGAATCAGGATGCTATAAGGGAGAGGGGGTCTATATTTGGCATTAACAAATAGACGTGGTCCTTATTTGACCTGGTCAATATTGCAAAGTTTGAGGGGTCTTTATTTACAGGTCGAAATAGAGGCTCCAAAAAACAGCTGAGCTGTAAGAGAAGAGCAAGGGCTAGGGGTTCAAGTGTGTTGGATCAGGTCGAGAAAATTACGATGGATTTGGACATGGTTTCACAGCCCAAGAGGAGGAAACCAGTGGGCTCAAAGAATGTTAAAACTGATAAAGGGCATAAGGGGTCTCAAAAGGTTAAGATGATGGAGATCAACACTTAGGCAGAGGCTGTTGTGCAGCGCTGCCAATCACCACGAAACTTTTATATTGGAACTGTAGAGGGCTTGAGAACCCTTGTACAGTTAATGAGCTTCACCTTTTGGTGAAGGAAAAGACCCACTTGTGGTGTTCTTATCTGAAACAAAGTGTAGAAAAGAACAAGTAGAGACGATCAGAGATAGGTTGGGTTTTGAACAAAGCTTGTAGTCAATTGTATTGGAAAGAGTGGAGGTTTGGCTATGTTATGGAAGCAAGTGGTGAAGGTAGAATTGCAGTCTTACTCAAGGAACCATATTTCTTTGGACATGGAACACGAGGAAGGGTCACTTAAGTGGCTATTTTCTAGTTTCTATGGGAACCCTACAGTGGAAAAGAGGAAGGAGAGTTGGCAATTACTGACAATGCTTAAACCTGAAGATCAGAAGGCATGGTTATTCATGAGAGATTTTAATGAGATTATAAGCAATGAGGAGAATTCGGGTGGTGCTAATAGGCCTTTCTCTCAAATGGAAAGGTTTAGAGAAGCTTTAGAGTTCTCTAAATTCAGTGATATGAGCTTCCAAGGTTCAAAATTTACTTGAAATAATAGAAGAGATAAGGGTGAGTTTACAAAAGAAAGGCTTCACCAAGTCTTGGGTAATAACTACTGGTCAATGATTTTTGGAACAACTGATATTCAAGTGCAGGCAGCTCAAACTTCAGACTACTCTCCACTTTTCATCTCTTGTGCTAAGGAGGGAGAAGAAGAGAGTAAGAATGTTAAGATATTTAGGTATGAGGCATGTTGGTCTAAGAGACAGGGTTGTAAAGAGATAATCAAGAGGGCCTGGAGGTCATCAGTAGGAGGTGGTCATTCTCTTCACTCTGTTAAGGGTGGTCTATAAAGGTGCAAGAATCACCTGAAGAATTGGGCTAAGACTTTTGATGGCAACTAGAGAAAGCAGATTAGTTTGAAGAGATCCTATGAGCTCTCCATGTTCTGATGGTTTCTTAGCAAGTTTCTATCAAGAAAATTGGGATGAAATATGTCATGAGATCTTTTCTACTGTGAAGGAAGTTCTCTCCTCTAGAAAAAGGCTTAGCAGATATTAATAAGAACTTTATTGCATTAATTCCTAAGAAGAAAAATCCAGTTTTTGTCTCTAAATACAGTCCTATAAGCTAATGCAATGTCCTCTACAAGATTGTTTCTAAAGTGTTGGCAAACAGGGTGAAGTTGATTGTACCAAGTCTCATCTCACCATCACATCATTGTTGGTTATGAAGCAATGCATTCGATGCAACAAATGATAGGGGGAAAATTGAAGGCTATATGACACTCAAATTGGATATGAGTAAGGCCTATGACAGGTTTGAATGGAGCTTTTTGGTAGTTGTTTTGAAGAAGATGGGGTTTAGGGAGGAGTGGTCAGCCATGATCATGGAGTGTGTGGGTTTTGTACACTACTCTATTCTGATTAATAGCACACCGCAATAGGTGTTTCATCCTTTGAGAGGCATAAGACAAGGGGATCCCCTATTCCCTTATCTATTCATATTGTGCTTAGAAGTTTTAGATTCTTTGCTAGATAAAGCTAAGGAGAGAGACTTCATTTCTGGATTTCCTTTTTCTAAGGGATCTTTATTGGTTAACCATTTGTTTTTGCAGATGATAGCCTACTTTTTTACAAGGCTAATGTATTGGAATGGAATAGGTTGGCCAAATTACTAAATTCATATGAAGTGGCATCAAGTTAAAGGCTTAATATGGAGAAGACTGCTGTCTATTTTAGTAAAAATACGCAGCTTTTAGTTCTATTCCAGAATTTATCAGAAACAGAATGTATAATTGGAAAGTTAGATTTTTATCATAAGCTGGCAAAGATGTCTTATTGAAATTTATAGTGCAGGCTTTACCTACTTACTGAATGAGCATTTTTAAATTGACTAGAGCTATATTGAGTGCCATAAACAAGTTAATGCATAAATTTTGGTGAGGTAGCAGGGGTGACAGATCAAAGACTCAATGGCTCTCTTGGAAATAACTTGGCATGGCAGAAGCTGAAACGGGTTTAGGATACAGAGACTTTGAAAACTTTAATCTTGCTATGCTTGCAAAGCAAGGTTGTAGGATTATTCAATAATCTCATTCATTAGCTGCTAGAGTTCTTAAAGCAAAATATTTCTTTAGAATTGATTTCCTGAGAAGTAAAGTTGGTAGCAATGTATCCTACTTATGAATGAGTTTTATGGCAGCAGAACATGTATTGTAGGAAGGCTTGATATGGAGAATAGGAAATGGAGAAACTGTGAACATTTGGAAGGATAGATGGCTTCCTAGTCCATGAACATTTAAGGTGTAGTCTTCTGTGAAGGAAGGGTATGAAGGGAAGTTGGTTTGTTTTCTGATGGATAAATCTAATGGGGTTGGAACACATTTTTGCTGAGAAATCTCTATGTTGCTGAAGAGGTGGCAACTATTAGTAGAATCTCTATTAATATTAGTAATGCTCCTGATAAGTTGATTTGGAGATACACAAAATATGACAAATTTACAGTTAAGAGTGCCTATCACCTTCTTAGTGAAATGGAGGCATTAGACAAGGGGCAACCTTCTGTTAAATCGATTAAGAGTGAGGTTTGGGCTAAGCTGTGGAGATTAGGAATCTCTAATGCAGTGAGAATGATGCTTTGGAGGGCCTGTCATGAATCCTTGCCATCAAAACATAACTTGTACAAGATGGAGATTTTTGACTCTCCTCTATGTCCTATTTGCAAATTGAAGCCAGAGTATAATTCATGCGTTATAGTCCTATCCTTCTGCTCAAGATGTTTGGGGCTCCATTTCTAGAAAGTTACAGAAAATGCAAACAATGGATACTAATTTCTATGAACTTCTATCATCTCTATTCCTACATTAAGTGAAGATGATCTCGCTATCTTTGTAGTCACTGTTTATTAGGTATGGAAGAGAAGAAATGCTTTTGTTTTTGAATGAAAGTTTCTGTCACCAAGTTCTATTGCTCAGATTGTAGTTCAAGTGGTAGGTGATCACATCAGAGGAATTTTGCAGCAAGTGTCAATGCTAGGCTAGTAGAAACTCAATGGACAACTCTTCCTCCCACCATGCTAAAAGTAAATTGGGATGCAGCAGTTGATCACGTAAACTGTAGAGTGGGGATAGAGATTATCATTAGAGATTATGAAGGGAAGGTGGTGACATCTTTGCAGTCAAACATAGGATTATTCCTAGAGGCAAAAGTGGTTGAGGCAGTTGTTGCTCTAAAAGCAGTGATTCTATGTGATCAATTGAGGCTGAAAAATGTGATCAATGAGGGAGATGCTCAGAATGTTGTTAATGAAATCAATGGTGTAAATGAAAGCTGAAGCTTACTAGGCATAATTATTCGAGACATTCAAGTTATGCTTCAAAATTTGCAGCAATGAAAAGTTATTTTGTTCCTAGAATCTTCAATAATTTTGCTTATTGTATGTCTAAGGAAGCACTTAAACTTTCTAAGGATAACGTTATTTTGGAGGGAGTTCTAATTTGTATCCAAATAATGAGGTAATAAGTTGAATAAAGATTATTCTTATTTTAAAATAAAAAAATAAAAAAAATTAATATTGATAGAATTCAAATTTCAAATAACTAAAATTCTTGAAACGTAAAAAAAGATTTGGTGTTAAACCTCGAAATTCACCACGAATTGAAGATGAGACGCGAAATTCAATGAAACAGAATGCAATTACAAAATCTGGACAAAACCGTCTGCATATGCAATATGCAAAGGAGATGTCATTTCTCAACATATTTCCTGCCCGAAAGGAAAATACTTTCCTTCCAAACAAACACCATCCGTCTTCATCAATCTTCACAGCACGTGCACCCGCAACTCTCTCTCTTTTCAAATCATACAAACGTTCCCTTCTCTCTTTGTGTCTCTGCCATTTGTTCTCTCTCTAAACATACAGGTCAGAGGAAGAGAGAGAGAGAGAGAGAGGTAGAGCGAGCAAGCCAGATCATATGACGACGTCGTAGAGAGAGAAAAGGATGCACGCATATAACAGGCTACCGAGCAGTGGTCACAACACACCGTCCCCGCCCGCGTCGCCGCTCAGGTCACCCCGGTACCGCCGTTCGAAGGCGGGGAGGTTCGGGCCGGCCCAGCTTCAGCCTGGTCGCACACTGCCACAGCGCCTCGCCTGGCTGCTCCTCTCCGTCCTTCTCCGCCGCCAGGGCATCTTCCTATTTGCCCCTCTCATCTACATCTCGGGTATGCTCCTCTATATGGGCTCTGTCTCCTTTGACGTCGTTCCCGTTATCTCCCATCGCCCCCCGCCCGGCTCCGTCTACCGGAGCCCCCAACTTTATTCTAAGCTCCGACCCGATATGGACTCCGACAACTCATCCGCCGATGCGGTACGTTTTCAATGCTACTTCTGTTATTTAATCTGAATTGTGATGCGTTCGTCGGGTTTTTGGATGTGGGTACCATTTCGTATTCGAAACCAATTAGTGATTTATGGGGAGCTAGATGTGGGTGGGGTTTGTATATTGTTTTTATGGGTGAGTTCTGGTGAATCATTGGGATTTGTGAAGTGGGCCGGTTAGATTTCCTGGCTTTCCGTTGGTACACGGCATTACACTTTGTTTGTTTAATCTCATTGCTTAGAATTGTACAGCTTCCGGTCAGTTATTACATGTACGGTTGTAATTGTATCGTATGGAATTCGTTCATCTCCAGTACTGAGGATAGAAGAGGAAGGGGAATCCATCAAGGTTTTTGGCTCGCAATAAATTTAGTGAATCATTTATTAGCTTTGAGTTCATTTATTTCATATAAATCGAGACACCTATGTCTTATTTTATTGCTGCACTTCAAACTGTTACGGCTGGGATTGCTGGGTTAGAATATGAATGTGAACCGGGGAAATCTGAAGGATAATATTCCGGTGTAATCTTGTAATTGATGTCCAGTCATGTATCCATTTTTTCCCATCTAGCGAGATATACCTTGAGTATATAGCTATTTCTGGAGAGAAAACATCCATAGCATTCCTTTTATCAGATTTAGGTAATGGTTAATATTTGATTCCAAGATCATTTGGATAAGCATACAATTAATCGTTTACTGAGGGTTGCTCATCCATATGTTGCCCTATACCAAGATCCATTGCTGGAATAATGGCTTTCAAAACCTGATGGTTATTCCTGATCAACATCAGTCTCTCTTTGCCATGTTGTTATTAGATATTGTTCAGTCTATAGATTCTTTTCACAATTTTAGAATACATTGCTCGTGTGTTACTTAATGCTGACATAAGCCATCACATCTCATTAGATATCAACTATATGGAAACACGCTTATAAAGGTGGCGGGTGGAGACCATGTACTAACAAGTCTTTAGGAGGTATGGAACATGTATATTACTCTGGAGAGTTCATGATTATCTTTCCTTGCTCAATTTATATGCATACAGGCTTTCATTTTTTACTTGATTGATAAAAAGCAGTATACTTCCTTTTTTGTATCAGTAAATAAGAATTTTATTAAAAAGCAGTATACTTCTATAGCCGTATATCATATTTAAAGTTGACCAGTTCTGGTTGTTAGTGCTGCCTTTGGTGATATGTTCAACTTTCCATCTCTTCAATCTTTTTTGCTAACTAATCTCTTCAATTTGAGAAATATCAATGCACTTTCTTGTTCTCATATTGCTTTTATTCACTATTTTCACATGATCTTTTTGAAGTGAATATTACAAGCCTGATATAAAAAGAAATTTCAAGCATTCATTGTCTATCAGAAATTCAGAATGCAACTGTTTGTGGATGCAAGAATTTTTCTTTTGTACATATGATTACCCACCATCACACTGTACGAATATTGTCTCCATACACCAGCCCATCATGGTTGGTTCAAACTTTTGCTATTGCACTGCTCTCATTAGCACTATTGGCAGCATAACCCACTGTCATTTGCTATCATTATTGCTTCTGCTATTGCGACTGTTTTGACTTCCATCTTGGACAGACCTTCATTTTATTTATTTTTAGTTGTATCAGTAAACAGAACCTCATATTATTATTAGAACCGAAAACACTTTCGGATGTGGATTTTTTTTTTTTAAAGTTTATTGAAAAATGCAAAAGCAGAAGCAAACTACACGGATGTATGCAAGAGGAACACTTGATTAGAAAAAGAAAAATATATAAGTTAATCATGATAACTCATCACATTCAAACCTATAGCAGCTGCTCAGAGAAGTAGAGTAGTGAAGAACAAAAACTCAAGCTTTTCCACTGTCTGCTAGCGGTCTTCAAAATATCTATGGTTCATTTCCCTCCAAATGCACCACGTTACACAGATAGGAGCAATCTTCAACATTGCTGCAGTTTTGTGTGCTGCCATATAACTCTCTACAGTTTGCAAAGAGTTCTGCTAATCTTCCTAGCATAACTGAACCCATCCCAACTTTATCAAGAAAGTCATTCTATAAGGCTCTTGCCACCTCATAGTGGGAATGTGGTGGTCTACAAATTCCATGCTATTTCTGCTCATACAGCAAGATTCAGCCACTATGATATGGCACTTCCTTAGGTTATCCATGTGAGGATCTTTTGTAAGGAGGTTGTCCAAGCCAAAAAGGCTAGTATTAGAGGCAACCTGGCTCACCAAATACTCCTCCAAGGGAAAGAGTTTCTGTCATGAGGTAAAAGGATTTGATAGAAAGAACAAACTGTGAACTTCTTTTTTCTAATGTGTTCTACCTATAGGTCCTAGTGATAATCTCATAGAGCACAAGAACTGATAAAAAAAAAAAAAAAAAAACTTGTAGAGCACAAGAAGTTGGAAAATTTTGTGAAGGTATCTACCTTAAGATTACGGGCTGCTCTAAAGAAACTGACATTCATGGATCCTAGAATGTATTTAGATGTTCTTTTGTATACTTGTTGTGTGCACGGGCTTCGCCTATTTCATTTGTATCAATAAAATTTACATCTTATTTATCCAAAAAAAGAAAAGAAATTGACATTCCATTAGGTGGCACCTCTAGAGAATTTCAGTAGGTCTGCCACTAAAGCTTCATGCACTCATGCAATACTATACATCTCTAAGAAATCTTCTTGGAGGGCCTTGTCTCCACACCATAAGTCATGCCAAAAATCTAATCATATAGCCATCATCAGCCTCAAGTCTAGTCTGACTGGAAAAAACCTCCCATCCCCTTTTGATATTTTTCCACAATCCCACACTCTGACTCATGTACCTTATTCAAATACCACTTTATCCAGTCACAACCAAGCTTGGAATCCACTACGTATTTCACAAGGCCTCTCACTCATGTTGGTAAAGCCAGAGCCACTTCCCTAAGGCATGATTAAACAAAAGGAAATTTCAAATTTCCAAACCTCTATCAGAAAGTGTAGAGCACACCTTAGCCCATTTACTGAATAATAGCTGAACTCATTACCTAGCCCACCCCATAAAAAACATCTTATAGTTTCTCTATTCGATTGGTCACACTAGTAGGGGAGGGGAACATGGATGGGAAGTGTGTAGGCAAATTGGAGAGAATACTCATGATCAAGGTTATTCTGCCACCTTTAGACAAATACATCCTCTTCCAACTAGTCAATCTGAATTCAATCTTTTCAATCACGCCATACCCAATAGACATGGCCTTAAACGAGGCTCTAAAGGAAGACCGAGATGTATCGTAGGCAAAGAAGATACCATGCACCCCAATATGCTAGCTAGACTTTTCACATTAGAGACATTTCCTACAAGAATCAGCTCTAACTTGGCCAAATTCTCTTTCAACTCAGAGGCAGCTTCCAAGCATAAAAAACTAGAAAAGGGTCCTCAAAGAGTAGATGTAGCCCTGATTCACCCTGCTAAATATCAGAGTATCATTGGCAAACAATAGGTGAGAAATGTTAAGTACCCCAAGATTACATACCCACAGAAAAGCCAGAAAGAAAACCTCCATCAACAGTAGCTGTTATCACTCTATGAAAATAAAAAAATAATAGAGACGGCAGATCATCTTGTCTTGATCATACCAACTTCCCTGGATATATTTATACAAATCATGTATTCTTTATTTCTATCCCCTGCCTATTCAATATTTACAATATGCTTACATATATCATGTATGTTTGCATAAAAGTATTATGCATGAGTAAAGCAGTCCTATAAGCTGGATACAATTTCAAATCTGAATCTGTGGTTGTTGTGTACATTATTATAGGTTTGCCTGATACAAATGGTTACATTTATGTTGAGGCGAATGGTGGCCTGAATCAGCAAAGAACGTCGGTTAGTTTTACTCCATTTTTGCTTCTTTATATAAGGACTGCTTATTTGACAATCATTCTGACTCATTTCTCTACATGGTTGCTGATTCTTTGTAGATATGCAATGCAGTTGCTGTGGCGGGATACCTTAATGCAACCCTTGTAATCCCCAATTTTCATTTTCATAGCATTTGGAGAGATCCTAGGTTTGTCAGCAATTATGTTTCTTTGATGTTCGCTTGTGTGTACTGGGTGCCTGATATGTAGTTGTAGTAATTATAAGTATAATTTCTCATATAGAAATATAAATTTTGAATGGAATTGGATTAAAAATTGAATATGCAACCACTATATCATTCTTTATTAGGTACTTTGATGAATTGGATTCCAGTAAGCAGTCAAATGGTCCGAGTATGTTTGGAATCAGTTACTGCCTCGCAAATTGCAAATAATGTAGTATATGTTGTATAGATTTTCAGGTTTGGTCAATACTTTAAGAATGCACTCGAATAACAGCATCATGATGGACATGGTTCTTGATTACCTTATTACTGAATATAAACTGCTAAGCACATTATAAAGGCATATTTAAAAGGTATTCTACTCATGTAACTTATGTCTCAGAATTTATTTTGGTCTCTGAAATTCACTTCATGGGCTGAAAAATCTCATAATAGAATTGATATATTTTGCTTTAATGTTTAATGCCTTTATTTGGTCCATCTAAAATGCAATGTGCTAATTCCCCCTTCCCCTCCCCACAAAAAAAAAAAAAAAAAAGGGAAGAAAACTGAAGACCATTCATCTGCTGCATGTGTATAGTGGTTTCTTTAATGCATTGGAAGTTATTTCTTTAGTTTTTGTTAATATTACTTGAAACTCTCGTTCTTTGATTCACTTATCTATGGGCACTATTTTTTTTTTTATAAGTAAAAAGAGATTTTATTAATGCAAGTAGTTAGGCATAACCTAAGTACACAGGAAGTATACAAATGGAAACACCTAAATACAAGCTATGAACTAGGAACTAGCAAAGTCTAATGCTGTGTTTGGGTAGACTATTATTTAATATTTTATCATTACTTTTCATCTACTTTTTACCACTATTCATTACTATTCTATATTTTTTCATTAATTTTTCACCACTTTTTCACTACTATTTATAGATCATCTCACTATCCAAACATAGCCTAAAAAAGGAGCATTTAAAATATCCCCATTTAGTACAAGAGTTTTTGTCCAAAAGCAAAGAGTTTGAAAGAAAAACTCTCTAAATTCTCCCAACGAATGTTCTTTGTCATCAAAACATCGTACATTCCTTTTTTTTTTTTTTTTTGATAAGGAAAAATATTATATATCTCAATAAGAGTTAACCAAATATTTTGGACGGATATAAGAAAACATCTAACCCATACTAGAGAGCTCCTAAAGACCCAAAAAGCCTGTGAAAAACTATCCAAAATACACCAAGCCTAAATTGGAATAAAAACACACCTCTCCAACCCCCACCTCTTGTTTCCCGTAAGAC
This sequence comes from Pterocarya stenoptera, assembly GCA_003123785.1. NCBI lineage: Eukaryota > Viridiplantae > Streptophyta > Magnoliopsida > Fagales > Juglandaceae > Pterocarya > Pterocarya stenoptera. The sequence continues at coordinate 311,438 of QEOT01002454.1, read as the reverse complement.
TAATACTCCCCCTGAAATTCCCTCTACGAGAATGTCTTCATGATGCCCTCCCTTTAGTCTTCTCTTGACTTGAGCTACCACTCTTAGCGTCATAGTTGATTGCCCAAGAAAGACTTTTTAACTCTTTGCTTTTCTTAAAACTTGTTTTGGTTTCAACCGAGTGGCTCGCCTCTATCGTAGTGAGTAGTGCTTTAAATTGGTCTTCACATCCTCCATGTGAGCCCCACGATATGCTGAATCTTGTTAACTTTAGGCAGAACCCAATCCGATGGTGAACTTGCTATATTGTTTATTGGAGGGAGAGAAACCAGGGGAACAATATGATCCCCAGACATAGTACCCAACTGCACTCTCGACCCTAGACATTTCTCCTCACAAGACACCAACGACAAACCCATAATTTCCTCCCTGCCAAATCCTGCATTCAAATCCCGAACCTTCTCAATAGCTAAAAGGTTGCTGCCCATTGTTGCTGTCACCATTAAGGGTTCCTCCCCTTCATCGACGAAGACAATGCTTGTATGTGCTCCACCCCCTGATGATCCTTTCTGTGCTACTTTATTAGACCCACTGCTCCCCTAGGAATCATAGAACAGGTAGGGGAAGCACTACTTTCTGTCACTCCATTTTCATTTTCCAAAGTATTGAAGCTTCTGGAAGGACCCCATCTTCAACTGAAAAAGTACCAACCCCATTAGCAATTGGTGACTGACGGCAATCAGACGACAAGGTACCGATGTACTGAGTGACACTGGTGAGAACAGCGATGCAGGTGTCCACCGACCCCATCTGTGACAGCGTCGAAACGCCCTTTGCCGATGCACTTGAGGCCTTCAAACCCGTATGATCTACTCCCCGGCCCCCTTGTTCATTTTAGACCCACCACCCAAACCCACGACTAGGTCTGGCCCCTTATCTACTTTAGTCATGAGATCACTCACATACTCCATAACTCCCATCAATTGAGCTTTGATAGCCCACAAAACCCCCTCCACTTCTCCCAATGTCACCTAACAGCCTTTGTCCCTTTGATCGAGAAAGGCCTTCCCACTTTCTTTCCATCGACAAACTCTCCTCTGTTTGCATGCTTCAGAATAGCGGCTTTGGACCTAGTAACGCTTCAAATGGACTGCAGAAAACCTTTCCAACCAGCAGAAAAAAGCAACTTTAGTTGGAGCCTAAGATCTCCAAATACACTTCAAAGGGAATTGGTTGACACATTGGCATGTCAGCACCTTATAATAAGAACGAATAGAAAAAATTGAATTTCTAGCATGTTGCCACAACATTCTATCTTCTCTTCCCTGCACCATTTTTATGTCATACAATCTACTGAAAAAGACTGTAATAATCGGCACTTCCCAACCATGAACATCTCTAATAAATCTCACATTCCATTGGGGAATATTATTGGAAAATGATATAGAATCAGCTACAGTGGCGTCTTTATCCCTCACCATTCTAAAAAGGGAAGGAAAAGCATTCTTTGAGTGCCAAATCTCCACATCAAAGATCATGCCAAAAGCGAATCCTATCTCCTCCAACCTTAAACAAAACGTGGTTAGCAAATTCCCCGCACCCATTCCGTATGTACTTCCACAAGCACACACCATACACACTTCTAACTGCATTAGAACACCAACTCCCCCATGTCCTCTCCCATATTTAGCATCAATAATATTTTTCCATAACGCATCCCTCTCTAATTAATATCTCCAAAGCCACTTACCAAGAAGGGCTTTATTAAAAAGCCTCAAATTACGGATTCTCAAACCCCCACAAGTAATTGATGAACAAACTTTATCCCAACTTACAAGATGGAGCTTCCGGTCATCCCCAAGACCACCCCCAAAAAATTATGGAAGATTATTTCAATTCTACTAGCCACGCTAACAGGGAAAGGAAAAAGGGAAAGAAAGTATGTTAGAAGATTGGACAATGTACTTTTAATCAAAGTAATTCTTCTCCCTTTGGATAAATAGATCTTTTTCCACCTAGCCAACCTTTCTATTTTCTCAATCACACCATCCCAAATCGATAAAGATTTATAAGGGGAACCCAAGGGAAGGTCTACATATTTCATGGGAAGAAATGAGATCTTCCAACCCAAAATGTTTGCCAAGTCCCTAGTATTTGAGACAGGACCCACTGGAACAATTTTTGACTTAGAAAAGTTGACTCTTAAGCCTAGAATAACTTCAAAGCATAATAAAAGAGTTCTCAACGATCAAAGGTGGTCATGATTAGGGTCACTGAAAATAAGAGAATCATTAGCGAACAGAAGACATGAGACCTTGATACTACCATGAGGGACTCCTCCCACCAAAAAACCCGATGAAATTCCCTTCCACAGTTGCATCAATCATACTACTCAAAACATCTATGAAAATAATAAAGAGAAAAGGAGACAAGGGATCAAGCCTCGAGAACTAGTGAAAAATCCAACCGGGGAACCATTCACCGAGATCGAAAATCTGATGTAGAGATACAATGTCTATCTAGGCACACCATTTCTCTCCAAAGCCATGTCTCCCAAGTAAATATAAAAGAAATTCCTAGTTGACATGATCAAAAGCCTTTTCCATGTCCAGCTTAACATGAATGCTAGGAACTCCCTCGCTAAGTCTGCTTTCCAAACATTCATTAGCAACTAAAACTGAATCAAGAATTTGTCTCCCCCCTAATGAATGCATTTTGATTTTTTGAAATGATCTTTTTGATCACCACACTCATACGATTGGCAAGAATGTTCGAAATGATCTTATAGACCCCATTGACCAGACTTATAGGAAGGAAATCATTTATCTCCACAGCCCCCACTTTTTTGGGAATAAGGGCAATAAAGGTGGCATTAAGGCTTTTGTCAAATTCATGTACATACAAAACTCGATAAAAACCTTCATAATATCCTCTCTCACTATTTCCCAACAATCTTGGAAGAAAGCCATAGAAAACCATCTGGACCTGGGGCTTTATCACGTACCATCCCTCTAACCACATCAAGAATCTCCTATTCCTCAAAAGGTCTCTCCAACTAGGCCACAAAGTGCTGGTCAACATGCCCAAAAACCAGCCCATCAAGTTTGGGTCTCCAAGAGAAATCCTCCTGGAAAAGCTTCTCATAAAAAGTAACAATGTGATCCTTAATATCCAAAGGACTTGAAATAATAGTATCCCTAGTTCGAAGTTGTTCAATGGCGTTATTTTTGTGATGAGAGTTCGCAATACGATGAAAAAATTTAGTGCAATTATCATTCCTTCAGCCAGAGAACCCGAGATTTTTGCCTCCATGAGATCTTCAATAAAGAAATCTTCTCTAGTTTAGCAACCACCTCACATTTTCTCACTCTATCCTCCGAAATTCCACCCATCACCTCTCTATCCTCCAATGATTGCAGCTGTTCAAAAAGAGTCTTCCTCCGTTCATCCAAATTCCCAAATACTTCCGCATTCCAAATCTTTAGATCAAATTTTAAGGCTTTAAGTTTTCTAGCTAGAACAAAACTTGGGGAACCAAAAACTGATATGACGACCACCAAGCCCTCACCCTATTCACAAAAGCCTCTTCCTTCAACTGCATATTTTCAAATTTAAAATATGTATGCCCTCCATTAATATCCACACAATCCAAAAGAATAGGAAAATGATTAGAACGTAGACTTGGAAGCTATTTCTGATATAAGTTAAGAACAATTCTACTAGGTACAAGAGGGAACCAAACCGCGTACCAGTGTTTTCAATTAAAAAAAAAAAAAACCAAAAGAAGATCTTTCACCTGCACCTTCCTCCAAAGTCAGTTTTAGAGCTGCACCTTTTATCTCCCAAAGAAGAAATGGTCTCTTGCTTGCACCCTTTTATCACCCAAACGTTGGCAGTGGGGGCGCCCACAGCGACTCCAATTCATCCTCCGTCGTCGATTTCCACTAGCCTTCAACCCAAAGACTGCTTGACGTCGACCTCAATCTTCCTCCACCAAAGGTTGCCTGATTTCTTCAAACTCTACCTGATCACAGACGAAGATTCGAGTTTTCCGGATGTTAGATTTAGTATCCGAGTTTATTTCTTAGTTTTTTACCTTTGTTTTGGGTTCCAATCGAGATAGAAAGCAAATCTCGTTAGTTTGGAGAAAGCTAGCTGACTTGTTGAACGGATTCGCTGATGATGATTGCTCCATCTTTGGACATAGATAACCAAGCTCTCCCTTATTTTTGCAATTGAGATATCTATCTAGACTTCTCACTGTTGTTCAGCCATTATTGCTAGTACGTGTTGTATGTTGCACCTTTGAAAAGAAAATTAAAGTAAAAAATTTTCTTGCTCCATTATCTCTCTTTGTTTCCCTCGTTTGGCAATTCTAATGGAATGCACATTCAACTGGTGAACCAACATTCTTGTTTCCAAGCACCCAAACAATTGTTAAAATCGAAGTCTTTTGAGAGAGAAGGAAATTAAAAAAAAATTAAATTTTTGTTTTGCTCATTTTCGTTACACCCAAACACGGTTTTTACTATTTTTGGTTTCCACACGTTAGATTTGAGGTTGTGCAAGAACGAAGAGACATGTCGTCGGCATTTTTGCTTTTCTCATAAGCTCTGCCCAAACGTGTAGTTTTTGATTGGGGGTGTTTATGATTAGGGAAGTCTAGGTGATTGCGTCACAATAGAAGCCCGCAACACAGAGGAGGAGCTTTGATTTGCTTTGCTTTGATTTTTATTTTTTCTGTCTTGACGGGAATTTTCAAAGCAAGAAAATGAACCGTTTCATTAAAAGAAACTCCATGTCAGCTGGTCAGTGCACTTTGGTGCACAAAAAATGCTTGCAATAAGATTTTTCCAATTAGGAAAATGGACCTCCCAAGAAGAGGAAACCAAAAATCTGTCTAGTCTCGACCATGACCTCCCATTAGACCATGTGAAATCCCCTCCACTCATAGGAAGATCAACAAGATTCAGTTCAAAAATAAGATCTGAAAAATCAAACATCACTGAAGAGAGAGAAGATTCACCTGAGCGCTCATTAGGGAAACAAATAGTGTTGAAGTCCCCTCCAAAGCACCAAGGAAGATCCCAACAACTATATAGTCCAGCCATCTCATCCCACAAAAACTTCTACTGCTATCTATATTTGGGGCCATAAATACCCGCGAAAGCCCACTCAAAACTATCATCCACGTTTTCAAAATGACAAGCCACCGAAAAGTCCCCCACTAGATCTTCAACCAATTCCACTACCCTCCTATCCCACATAACAACAATGCCTCCTGAAGCCCCTTTAGAGACCAAAGCGGACCAACCCACATAGGGACAACTCCATAAATTATAAATAAGATTTTGATCAACTTCAACTTAGTTTCCTGTAAACATATTACATCCACCTTCCATTTTCAAATTAAATTCTTCACCCGGAGGCGCCTATGGGAATTATTCAACTCCCGAACATTCCATGAAATGATTTTTCGATTCATAAGAGACTAGAGACAGCCCTCACCTTGCCTTTGCCTCTAAGCACACTCCCATCCCGAGCATCATAGTTGATTGAGCAAGATAATCTCTTCAATTCCCTTTCTTTTTTATAGGTGGATTTAGACAAAGATGGGTGACCAGCTTCCATGGCTATGAGGAGAGCTTTGAACTACTCTTCGAATCCTTCACAAGAAATCCCCACACATTGCTTAATTTCATCAACCTTTCTAAGCACCCAGTCAGAAGAAATATTGGCCCATTCAAGCCCTGGATGAATAGAGCATAAAGGATTAGGATTTGCATCAAATTCATTTGAACCATCTGGCCCATTAAGAGGAAAAATAGAACCTTCCCCGATAACCATTTGCAAATCAAAGGCAGCTGACTGAGTATAGAGAACCCCTGAGACGAAGTGACCAGGAGATCAACTAATATTGTCCATCCTTTCCACATTACACTCCCCTTCTTCAACATCATTACCTCCACCTCCTTAATAAAATGGGAGGAGGAGGATGGAGAATTTGATCTCTCTATCAAGTTATTTGAGCAGGAAATGTTGTCCTGAGCCTCAAGAGAGGCTTTTTGATTATTTTCGAGAAAGATCCCGATTGTTGGAGGAGAGACCATCACCAAGATACCCTCAGAGTTGTTGTCTGAGACAGTCGGTCCTTTCTGTGGTGGTTCCTTCAAATTATTCGAATAGATTTTGTTATCCTGATCCTCGAAAGAGGCTTTCTGAGTACTATCATGCAAGATCGAGTTCGCCGGAGAAGATACCTTTAGAGAGTTTGTTGGAGCCCGTAGGTTCTTTCTGTGGTGGTGGCTGAGCCCCTGGGTCGATCGTAGCCTTGGGCCGAAATTGACGATGAAGGGAGGCCTTGTTGTTTGCCTGCCAAATTGTTGGCCTGAGAGGAGCCCTACGATCAACCATAGAAACATGCCCAGTAGAAAAGCCCATCTGCTAAGATCCATTTTTATTACAACTACTAGAGCACCCAGCACAGCCCATTCGACCCAAGCCCATGATAAGCTCCAAGCCCGTGTCAATTATTTTGATCCAAGCCCATGATGTCCCAGAGCGACCCTTCAACTACTCCGAAGGTCTGCAACACTTCGGGAGGCCAATCGTCACCTCCCTCCTTACTGTTGCTTGGCCGGAGCTTACCAAACTTACTGCCCATATTATTCATGCCCACCCTCAAAGGACCTTTTGATCCAACGACACCATCACAATCACCTTGATTTAGATGAGAACTATTATTTACCGGCTTTTGCAAAGCTGAAAAGAAATGACCTTCCCGGTAAGGAATCAGCCCCGTTGATTGGCTTCTTCAGTACCTCCGCAAACAATCCCTTCGGACCCAACACTGCTTGAGCACGAGGAGATGAATACCCCCTTTAGAAACTAACACTTTTTCCCTCTTGAAACATAGGACATGGAAGCTACCTCTTTCAACATTGTAGCAAAATGCCTCCAGCCCTCACCCTTCAAACCTTCCTGAATGGCGGTAAAACCACGCCTCACCTCTTTCCCATACTCAGGCAATGTCAAAAAGTGGCCATAATTGTTATGGTGATGCTGGGCAAGCAACACCTGATTCCCATTACGTCTAAACTTGTAAAAATTTGACGGACCAACCAACGCACCACAAGCAATCACCACAGTGGCCAACCAATCCACCGCATAAACATCCACAATGATGAACTTAACAACCTTACGACTTTTCTCCGTGATCCACCACCACTTATCATTCTCACGATGGAAATAAAAAATACTAGAGTCAATGAACAACTTTCTATTAAATCCCATTGCATTACCCAAACAGACAAACAGACTGCATGAGAGGATGGCAAGGGTATCTTGATTAGAATTCAATACCATTTATGATGCATATTAATGTCATGTGAGTTGTTTCATTGGTGATAATGTAATCCCTATGTTGGATATTATTTTAAGTTGGTGGCTTTAATTGTACATGGGTAATGATAGTATAATGATAAGAATGAAGTGTTGGTATATTTTAGCTATTTTGTGCAATCCTTCTTTTTGTTGGTTTTGATAAGGAGTGTTTTTGTGCAATGTAAACTACTTTACGAGTCTAGAAGCTCTTTACAGTTAAATATATAGTGAGATGTGGATTTTGCAGTTCCTTTTCTGTGCTTTTGCTTGCCCATTTTGACAAATGCTATAGCGTGACTCTTACTATTGTGACATACTCTGAATCTACAGATGGATTTGTCCTTGGGAATCCATTTGATTAATGAATTCGATGGGTTGAAAAACTTCTGAACTTTTTAATTTCTCGTTTCATATCTAAAGGGCTGGTAAAGATTGTTTTTTGGGTTTTTGAACAGTTTGTGGATGAGAGTAGTTATTACTTTTTTGGTTTTGCACAGTTCGTGATGATTGTGCTCACTATATATTGTTAAGTCATCCATTCAATATCACAGTTTTTTTATACCATCTTGTGTGCTTGGGCTTTGCCTATTCATATCAATATAATCGTTTACTTATAAAAAAAAAATATCACGGTTTGTTCATCAGGACTTCTATGGTTCCATTTTACATTTTGTTTTAATATTCGAATGTAACCTATCTTATACTTTAGCTTTTCCCTGACAGCAAATTCAGAGACATTTATGATGAAGATTATTTCATCAGTAACCTGGAAAATGATGTACGAGTGGTTAACAAGGTTCCGACATACATAATGGAACGGTTTGACCAGAACATGAGCAATGTTTACAACTTCAGAATAAAAGCTTGGTCGCCCATTCAGTATTATAGAGATGCAGTGCTCCCAAGGTTACTTGAAGAAAAGTGAGTTAAAATATTGAAATTTCTGTCTACTTGCCTTTTTTATTTTATTTTTTATTATTGCGAAAGGTTGTTTAAACAATGGAACTTTATCATTTCCTATATTAGTATTAAAAGAATATGATTTTCTGAGTTGTATATGTATGCTGTTGGTGTACGTAGCACCCCTTCCCATAGGGATGCCACGTCATAACATTAAATAGCACTGGATAAAGAGATCCATAAATTTTAATACTTCGAACTTAACTTAAATTCTTATTACAAACACATTTTCAAATGTAGCAAACTCAATTAAGCTAAAACTAACAAAATATCCTTAGTATTATCATTGTAATTAAAGCCTTACAACTAATGCCGGGATAACCAATCCATACCCAAAATCATATCAAATCCAACCATGGCAAACACAATCAGATTGATGGGAAGAATTTTCCCTTGAACTTCTTTTAGAGAATCCCCAAGTACAGAATTGCAAATAAAATGCTCTCCCACTGGCATAGCAATAGACAAAGCACATTAAGGTCTTCCACTCAAACATGCTTGAGTAATTGCTACACATTGCCTAGTTTCATTCTATTCAATAAAGATTCTTACTTAAAAAAAAAAAAAAAAAATTGCTAAAAGTTACTTTTGATTATACTGGTCAGTACTCACCTGAAGATTCTCTTCTGTGATAACCGCCCTATCCTCGAATTAAGCAAAGTTCCTTATCTTGAGTGCAATGATGCTGTCGAAAATCCTCTGATTCAGTCCCCCTCATACTTCTGTGTCTTCAGAGACTCATAGAATCAGGTATGTGGAAAAGCGTGAAAGCTCAATAAACTTTGGGACATATTACTGCAAAGTCATTTGCCCCTGCTTCAAATCAGCAAACTGTTGGGCATTGGCCTCTCTAGCAGCCTAGGTGAAGAAGTGGTAAAAGACAGGCTGCTTGAACCTTGCGCCCAAGTACTTGGTAGTTCTCCACCCACCTCCCATTGACAGCTCTCTTGTGGAAGTCCACCACATATTGGCCACATCAGCGAGATTGAGGCACTAAACTCCACCTCTTGCTCATATATGCAATTGAGCACCTTGAGTATTTTCTCCATCTAACCAATCCATTTCTCAACATCCATAACAACAAACTTTCCATCAAAGGTTGGGGGATATCCCCGTAGCATTCCTAATCTCATCTCATCTCACTATCCAAACCTTACTTACTAAAAACCTGTTATATACTTTAGCAACTCGATTAAGATGAAACTATCAAAATATCCATAATAACATCATAATCAAATCCTGACAACTATGTGTCAAACACTTATTATAGCTTGACTAAGTCATGGTCTCCAAAACTTTTTTTTTTTTTTTATAAGTAGGAAGTTTGGCCTGCCATCTCATCCTCATCATTAGTACCCGGGAAATTTAAAACATAAACGCAAGATTAGTCGAATTCTCAGTAAGTAAAGACATCATACATTAAGTAAGATTAGAATAAGTTTATTTTCAATTAACATATAAGTATTTTATAAGCTTTCCCACCTATAAAAAATAAAAATAAAAAAATATAAGTATTTATAAGATCATTTATTATATTTATAAGCTTCGGACCTACGTATGCAGAGTAAATCCCGGTTTAGTGCACTGCACCCTCGGATGTTTCTCTACACGGAACTGGTTAAATCGCTAGCTTTTCACCAGGGGGTGTGGCCCCAAATGATTGTTTCCCATGAGGTGTTGAATCTTGGACCTTGAAGGGAGTGATATCCCAAGACCAAGACCTTCACTACTTGGGCCAAACCCTTGGGGTTAAGATCATTTATTATATCACAAAGCTTTTGCTTTAATCTCGGGTGGCCAACACACATTTACACCCTCCTAATAAGTGCTGGTGATCACAAGGGCCGGGGTTTTGTTCTGATGGCCAAAGGTGGAAATGCCTCTATGATATGGACATCTCTTGATAAACTAGGTTCACTTGGATGGACCATTCCAGCAGACCATACAAGATTGTGGCTCAGACCACTATTGTTCTGGTGCCACTGCACATCAATCTGTAGGCCAAGAAAATATTTCGAAACCTGCCCATGCATTCATATTTACTTCCTTTTCTTTTCTTTTGATGTGCTTTCTTTGTTTTCATCTGGTTTTCAGAAGGTATTATATGTATTCATAATGTTTTCGTGGCATTTCGCATAGAGGAAGCATGCATATAAAATCATTTACATTCAACTTTTTTTACATAGTATTGCATGCATAAAGAGGGTTACCAAAGGAAGGCTATATAACATCTTAATACATGGAACAATTTTTAGAACATATCATTCACATTTTAAAGAAAGGCTGGTTATGATCATATCTACTTATCTTGCTTTCTCACTTGCTAAATGTCGACACTTCTTTTGCAACAGAAGAAAAAAATTTGTAAGCATTACTAGCAAACCCCTTTTTACTCATGCGGAGGTTTGAATTCCTTTTTATAGATGTTTTTTTTAATGAAACCCAATCTGCTTTCCTTTAGTTAACCATTGTATTATTGAAGGAAATAACTCACTTGCACATTGATGTTTACATCATACTCAGTGGGTTGGCTTGCTTCCAATTTAGTAAGCATTTGACTTGTTATATGCATCCTAATGTGTTAAACCTGACATGACTCATCACCAACCATTATTTTTTTTATTGGTAAGCAAACTTTTATTGATCATAAGATATTAAGAATAGATAAAAGCTTTAGTTGCCTTATTTGAATATGAATTTGCTTTATTGATCATAAGAGATTAGTTGATTGAATATGAATTTGCTTTACAAAATTTTATCGATCATAAGAATAGGCAAAATCTCTAAAAATAAGCTTAATGGGGCTTGGCATTCATGTATGTAAATCTTCTAGGAGTCTCCCTTTTTCCCTAATTGCAGTGAAGGTAATATTTCCATCTATAGGAACTTGGCAGAATTGCACAGCAGTCCCAGTTAGGCAGGTTTTTATCCTATATGAATGTCTTAATGAATCCAATATGCAAGATTTTCTCTCAAATCAACACTTCAGGAAGTCAACACTAAAATAATCAAGCAGCAAATATTCAAACAAAACATTCAATTCAGATATGCCAATTTAGGGTTCGAACTACTCGGGTACGAGGCTGTGTTAGGTGGTGATTACCTAATTTAGTGCGTGAACTACTGAATATTTAGGGAAGATTTTCTTTTATTTTTTTATAAGTCATACTTAATTAATCCCCACTAAGGAGTCTACTGGGGAAGAGGTAATATTGCTGTATTAAACCAATCAAGATGACATACTCAACATGCGGCAGAGGCTTCAACTTTCTAGTGCTTGGAGCTGTATGATTGTAGTCAATCCAAATAATAGCTATATAAATAGGTTCTATTTAGTTTTAATTTTGTTGACTCTAACTATATCAATATAATTGTAAGCTCTAACCTGAATACCACCTTATCAGTGGTAAGTAACAATTGATTGATGAATACCGAATGCTGGAGATCCTTCCATTACTTATCATTTGTGTGTTTAAAGAGATCCGTTTGTGGAACCTATGATCCTGCAAAAGGCTACAGAGGAGAGGATGGGTGAACTGTCAAATCACTGTGAAGAGTCACAGAACTTGCCGGTGCTGACTTCTGGGCCTTCCTTGTTGTCTTCTATTGCCGAGATACTGTGTATGGTGCTGGAAGCTATGATCCCACAAGAGGCTACAGAGGAGAGGATGGTGAACTGTTGGGTGGGTTGAATCATTGTGAAGAGTCACAGAACTCGCCGGCGGTAACTTCTGGGCCTTCCCTTTTGTCTTCAACTGCCCAGATACTGTGTATGGCGCTAGAATCATCTTTAGCTGCCGTGAAACTCACTTTGGAGGACCATCACAGTGCGGGAAGGCTGGGTAACTCAGAGGACAGTGCAATGGAAGGGATTTTGGTAGTTTGTGAGTCTACAAGTGGAGTGGAGATGATGATCGAAGGAGGGGAGGACGCAGTGAGGGGTAGGTGCCCTGTTGAGGGGATAGAGCCCACTCCATTGTACTCTTTTCATCCGAGGGTCTCAGATTGGGTAATCCAAAAAGCCATGGAGATGAAACATTTTGTTGGGATTACATGTGTGGGTTTTGAGGATGAATTTTTGGTGTTACTCATAGCGGTTGATGCTGCAAATTCACAAACTAAAGCTGGTCCCTCACAGGCTTTGGACAAAAAAAGAGAGAGAACTCAAGAGGCTTACGTGGGATATGAACGAAGGAGGGGAGCGAAGTTCCTGCCGGGGGCGTGGGAAGGGAAGGGCAACGATGGTTTTGTTATGAAGTCAAAAATTATATCTTGGAATGTAGGGGGGCTGAACGAGCAGGCCAAACAACTCCAAGTCAGAAACTTACTCCGACAATGGCAGGGTGATATTATTTGCTTGCAAGAGACCAAGCTAGAACTAATTACAAGGCAAATAATTCGTAGTTTGTGGAGAGGGCATCATGTTGGGTGGTTGTATCTACCTTCCAAAGGTGCATCCGGTGGTGTTCTTATCATGTTCGATAAAAGAGTGGTGGAAAGAGTAGAGGAATGTGTTGGTGAATTCACTGTGGCGTGCTCCTTTGTAAATGTAGAAGATGGGTTCTGTTGGGTATTTGCAGGTGTCTAGGTCCTAATATTGACTCAGAAAGAAACTTATTGTGGGAAGAATTGGCCGGAATCCTTAATTGGTGGGAATTACCAAGTTTTATAGGGGGAGACTTCAATGTATCTTGCTTCCCAAGTGAACGGTCAGGTACATCCCACATCACTCCTGCTATGAGGGAATTCTCTAATTTCATTTCAGAACAGGAGTTCATGGATATTCCACTAATGGAGGCTCATATACTTGGTCCAACACTTGAGAACTTCCTTCTTGGTCGAGAATCGATAGATTTTTGTTAACTTCAGAATGAGAATTACACTTTCCTGATGTAATTCAAAGACGATTACCTAGAGTTTGTTCTGACCACTTCCCTATCCTTTTGGATTGTGGAGGCATCCAAGGAGGTAGAAGGTATTTCAAATCGAAAATATGTGGCTTAAATCTAACGGTTTTGTAGATAGGGTTAGGCAATGGTGGTCTTAGTATGAGTTCCAAGGATCTCCAAGCTACATTCTGGCAAGGAAACTAAAAGTGCTGAAATATGACTTGAAGTTATGGAATGAACAAGTGTTTGGCAATATTCTATTACAGCAACGTTCCCTTATGGAGGAGTTATAGGGCTTGGAGGGTGAGGAGGAGGCAAAAATTCTTAATGAAGCTAAAAAAGCTCGCAAGAGACGGTTAGTTATAGATCTTGAACGAGTATTACTAATGGAAGGCCTCTTGGAGACAAAAATCTCGGGCCTTATGGCTTAAGGAGGGAGATTGATGCACAAAGTTATTGCACAGGGTGGCTAATTCGCGTTGGAGGAACAACGCTATAGATACTTTAATCGTTGATGGTGTAGTTTTTTCAGATCAGCCAAGTATTGAGGAGCACATGGTACAATATTATGAACATCTCCTTTCCGAACAACGATCTTGGAGACTGTTAGCAGGTTGACTTTCTCTGTGGCATGGCTAGTGATAAAGCCCTTGTCCCTTGCGGTTTTACCATGGGTTTCTTCCAAACCTGTTGGGAAGTGATCAAGGGTGATCTTATGCGGGTTTTTCAAGAGTTCCATTATTATGCTAGCTTCGAAAAAAGCCTCAATGCCACCTTCTTAGCACTCATACCAAAAAAGGTGGGGTCAGTGGATGTTCGTGATTATCGTCCTATTAGCCTTGTGATAGGGGTCTTTAAGATTCTCTCCAAAGTGCTAGCAAACCGATTGAGTACGGTGATGGAAAAGTTAATTTCGAAGTCACAAAACGCGTTTGTCAAAGGTAGACAAATTCTAGGCTTAGTTCTAATTGCAAATGAAGTGTTGGATGGACGTCTCAAATCTTGGGAACTTGGGTTAATAATCTGCAAATTAGACATGGAAAAAGCCTATGATCACATTAACCTGAAATTTCTGCTCTATTTACTTGAAAGATGTGGTTTTGGAGAGAGATGGATGAAATGGATAGAGTTTTGTATCTCAACAGTTCGATTCTCTATCTTGGTGAATGGTTTTCCAACGGACGTCTTCTTTGACTCCTCTTATGGATTGAGACAGGGAGATCCGCTATCTCTATTACTCTTCCTATTTGTCATGGAAGCCCTCAGTTAGATGATTGTAGGTCTTGTGAAAGGTGGTTTTCTCCACGATTTCTCGGTGGGGAATGGTAACTTCGACTCTCTTAATAATTCATTTGCTATTTGCTGATGACACTCTTATATTCTGTGGAGCAAATCTCGGACATATCCAATCTTTGTGGGCCCTACTTCTTTGTTTCGAAGCTGCATCGGGTTTGAAAGTTAGTTTGTCAAAGTCTGAGATGGTGCCGGTTGGGAATGTTCCTGAAGTGGCAGCTCTAGCCTCTCTCTTGGGATGTAAGGTGTCTTTTTTACATCTTCAGTATCTTGGATTACCATTGGGTGCCTCCTTCAAATCAAAGTAGATTTGGAATCCTGTGATTGAAAAGGTGGAACGTAGGCTGGCATCTTGGAAGAGGTTGTATTTATAGAAAGGTGGTAGGATTACATTGATTAAAAGTACTCTCTCTAACCTACCCACCTACTTTTTTGTCTCTATTCCCACTCCCAGCAAAGATTGCCAACCGTATTGAGAAGTTACAACGTGATTTCTTGTGGAGTGGTTTGGGGAACGAGTTCAAGCTCCATCTGGTCAATTGGAACACGGTATGCATTCTAGTTTCTGGGGGTGAACTAGGTATTCATAACTTGACGAAATTCAACCAAGCTTTATTGGGTAATGGTTGTGGCGGTACCAACAAGAACAGGGGGCTTTGTGGAAGTTTGTTAGTGATGCATAGGTTGGGGAAGCATGGGGTGGTTGGTGCTTGAATGAGGTACATGGTTTACATGGAGTAGGGTTGTGGAAAAACATTAGGAAGGATTGGGAGACTTTCAGGAGACATACATATACTATTGTGGGCGATAGCTCTCACGTTAGATTTTGGCTTGATAAATGGTGTGGTGAACGTTGTCTCAAAGACACCTTCCCCGCTATATTTGAGTTGGCACGAGTAAAGGATGCAGCGATAGCGGACCTTTTGGCTTTTTCTAATGGCTCCACTCAATGGAATGTAGACTTCACTAGGGTAGCCCAAGATTGGGAATTAGAGGTTATTTCAGATTTCTATGTGGCTTTGTATTCAGTACGTATGGCCGAGGGTGTGATGGATAAGATGTTTTGGAGCTCTTCCAAAAAGGGTAAATTCATGGTCCAATCATTTTACAGAGTTTTATCAAACCCACGCAGGCTCTCATTACCATGGAAGAGCATCTGACAAACCAAAGCTCCTTCAAAAGCAGCTTTGGACAAAATTCTCACCACAAATAATCTAAGGAGATGTCGATTAATGGTATTGGACTAGTGTTATATGTGTAAGAAAGATGGAGAATCAGTTGATCATTTGTTTCTACATTGTGAGATGGCCAGGACCCTGTGTGCTGATTTTTTTATAGGACTTGGTTTATCATGGGTCATGCCCGGCAGATTGGTGGGCTTTCTAGCATACTGGAGAGGCCTTCGAGGAAATACACGAGTTACAGCAACATGGAAAATGGTCCCTATATGTATGTGTTGGTGTATTTGGCAGGAGCGAAATGATAGAAGTTTCAAAAACCAAGAGAGAACAATGGAGGAGCTGAAAGTTTTTTTCTTTAAAACATTGTTTTCTTGGGTGGGGGCTATTGTTTGTAATGGCTCAATGTCCATGACTTTTTTCTTTCAGTTGTAAATTATAGAGATGTATTTCTCATGTATACTTCTTGTGTACTTAGGCTTTGCTATTATTATGAATAAAACTTCTTGATTACTTATCAAAAAAAAAAAAAAAAGAAGAAGAGATCTGCTACTTGTTACTGCAGTGGTTATTTCATCGTGAATCAATGTATGATATAACACATGATAGTGAAGTGTTCTATGAATTGGATCTATTTTTTGGTTTGAAATTCTTCTTTGATATCTCAAGTTCGGTGTTGATACATGGAAAAGTCAATGTCATTGCATGTCACTAGCACATACTCATGTATTGCAGCCAATGGTGTATCCTTTTTAATTCATGACTGCAGGATGAAATTAGTATTGCATAAAAATGAAGTGTCAACGTTTTCTTTTGAATAAAACAGGGTTATAAGGATTTCTCCTTTTGCAAATCGATTGTCATTCGATGCTCCTCCAGCTGTTCAACGGCTTAGATGCATGGCAAACTATGAAGCTTTAAGGTTTTCAAGTCCTATATTAACATTAGGAGAAAGCTTGGTTGCAAGAATGAAGGAACGCAGTGCAAATAATGGTGGCAAATACATTTCTGTGCATCTTCGTTTTGAGGAGGTCAGATTCAATTAAATAGAAATGTCATGGCTTGAAATGTTTTGTTATGACAATTGGTGTTGAGATTATCATTGAATTTTTACTGTGAGTTCTATTATTAATTCTCACATGTGCAGGATATGGTTGCTTTCTCTTGCTGTGTCTTCGATGGTGGAGAGGAAGAAAGCGCAAACATGAGGGCAGCAAGGGAAAGAGGTTGGAAAGGGAAATTTACAAAACCTGGTCGAGTTATACGTCCTGGAGCAATCAGGATCAATGGAAAATGTCCACTTACTCCTTTAGAGGTAATATCGCTTGTTGTAGTTCCTTTGCATGTAATTGTGCATAAACTTGGACTTCTTTTTTATTGGCACGGGGTGTCTGGCACAAAGTCCCGACTGATCCCGGGGGTGCACAGACCCTCAATTGAAGGGAAATTCCCTCAGTCCAATGGCCCCAAGAATGTGAGTGCGTAGTTTCGAACCTTCGACGTCCAGTTTATATGGCTTGCCCTTGGACAACTTTGCCACCCTTTGGGGTTATAAACTTGGACTTCTATTCTCATTTCCTAGCTATAGGATGCTAATCCTAATATTTTGTTATCGATGCCTTGTGCTTGCTGCCAGTCTGGAAATAAAGTTATATATGATTGTTTAATTTATGATCGTTTGCCTACATCTGGTCCAAACTTTATTGTATCAATTTTGTTTATATAGAGAAGAGGGCGGTACCCTAATTTTATTAATGAGCCCTCAGTTGTGGCAGAGGAATATCTTTTGTAACAAAGAGCTTGGGGATTTAAAATTCACAAAACCAAACTCTTAAAAAACTGGGGTGGAAAAACCCCCAAGACTTGACTTCTATTATTCCAGAAACAACTCATTTTAGGAAGAGAAAAAGAAAACGTCCAAGAAAAAGAAAACAACCATCTATTAAAACACTACCCTCTGAATATTAAACGACCACATCACTGAACTATACAACTAAAAGCAAAAAAATATACGTTCTTCAACACCTTTTTAACACCTCAGGCAAGGACATCTTGCTTTTCCTGAAGTAATGGATCCTTTAACACACCAAGGAAGGCTATTACAGTCATTATACTCTGCTGCATTACTGGCTGCACCAGATTTGGCCTAACAATCTGTGATTGAGTTCACCTCGCAAAAAGCATAGAGGAACTTAACACATAAACCCATTTTGGCCTCAAGAATTTCATCCCAAACATTCAATAGATCCCAGTGCACCTTATCACCTACCATTTAGCCAATCAATTATCAATTGAATATCTAATTCTACTTTCACAAAAGGATGATCTAATCCAAGACAGGGGTATGACCCATCCAGGATCGCTTTTGAGTGCAGCCCTAGTATTAGATCCCCCCATCCATAAAAAGAGGGAAAAGCAGCCATAAATCTCCATTCCAGTTTTGGATAATGCCCCCACCACCACTAGGCCCCAAATCGCCAAGTGAACTCCCCTCAACATTCAGCTTCACATAACCGAATGAATGCTCGAGCCGTTTTAAAACAATAGGCTTTGGTTTTTTGCATGTAGTAGATGATACACCCAATTGTCTCCATAAAACAGATCTATGATACCTAATTATTTGGAGTGAGGGTATTTGGGAGATCACATCTTCTAGCAAAACCTTGATTTTCCTTAATAAACTATTCTTACTCCATGACTGATTCTCCATTCTGGCTGTGCACATACATCCTTCTCAACCAAAGACATCAAGAAATTAGTGATGATAATAGAACAATCACATGACCAAATTTGAACCTATTGATGCTTTGTAAAACCAAAAAATAGCCCTTTGTAGCTGAGACTGATTTTCAATGCTTCCGATACCCAACAAATCAGCAAAGTGGCTCAACATCTGCTTTGCAAGTGGACTAAAACTAAGAACGTGATCTATTGATTTGAGAGCAGGAATATCACAACAGTCACACACACTTTGATGCTAGAGGAATAAACAGCTGCTGACTGTTAACATCAAATGGTAGATTTTGACTGGAAACATTTCCACAAGAAAACTGAAATTTTCTTGGGATTATACTTATTCCATACCAAGTATGCCAACTTACCACATTACCCCAAGCCTTAATACATGCCCAGGCAGATTTAGTAGATAATAAACCAACCTTGTCAGCTCTCCATATTAATATATCTCAACCACTTCTCAGAGGAACAGGCATGAAATTAAGCTGGCTAGCTAAGTCATTTGTCTGCAAATTCTATATTCTAGCCATATCCCAGGTTTTGACAGAAGCAAGCATTAGCTTTTCCTCTTGCGCTTCAACCTTTTCTCACAGAACACCATGCCCAGACCAATCTCCATACCATAAATTAGTCATTCCATCTCTGATTACCTAAACACTCCCTCTTACCACTTCCTGTAAAAGTGACATAATAGATCCCCAAAGATTTGAATCTTGCCAAGCAGATCCTACCGATCAAAAAGATATTTAGCTCTGAAAAAGTTTTCCCACGAAGAATTCTCATGAAGAAATTTCCATATGAAGTTCATATGCAGTGCCTTCTTCACTTCGTGATGACTTCCAAGCCCCAAGCCTCCATCTTCCACAGGTTTTCTAGCTTTCCCCAAGACCAAGTTATCCACTTCTTAACTTTTCCAGCCCTATCCTGCCAGAGAAAAATAAAAAAAAGTCTCTGAATGTCCATTAAAACTTTCGTAGGAACATTCAGCACAGAAAGTAATTGTAAAGGCATGCTAGACAACACATGCTTAATAAGCACTAGTTTCTCTCCATTTGAAAGCAACCTAGCTTTCCAGCTAGCCAATTTTCCTTTAATCCTCATCAATAAAGGGTCCGGCATTTCAGATTTTAGCCTTCCGTAATGAATTTGCACTCCTAAATAGGTTTGAGGAAAAAAGGACTCTTGAAATTCAGTTTCATGAAAAACAATCATTTTCCTTGCTGTAGAAGCTCTAGAAGGAAAAAAGACTGCACACTTAGATTTATGCACTAATTGGCCTGACATCCTTTCATATTCCTTCAATACCTCACACGGATTTCAAGGAAATTTTAAACCCATTCACAAAGATAACTGGGTCATCTGCGTACATAAGAGATGAGCAACTCCAGAGCATCCTCGGGAACCAACAAATCTCACCATTCTGCAGTTATAGAAAGCTTCATTTAGCATTCACCTCAGCACTTCCTCAGCAAGAGTTGATAGATTTATTAAATTGATTGCCCAAATCTGGATAAATTCATCTGTCTGATCATTCTGTTATCGCATAGAAACTAGTTAGTTAAAATGGAGGCTGTCAATGAGTGGAAAATGTTTTTTTATTTATTTATTAGAAATGAGTACATAGAAGGTTGCAAGCAGGGTGGTTCAGCATGATTATATTGAAATTGAGTTTGAGCTCGACTGAGTTATACAGCATGATCTCATTTTCTCAAGGTTGAAGCATTTTTAAAAAGCTCTTTTGTTTTTTGTTTTATATTATTGTATTGCATATTGCACTATCGCCTTTATTTTTCGCAAAATTGATCATTCCATCAAAATATTGACTAGCGTTCTGCCAGGTGGCATTTAATCCACATCAGACACCTCTTACAATAGATGTACATTATTGCCAACATCAGCATCTCCTCAAAAAATAAAATACAAAAAGAAAGGAAAAATTAAAATTTTGAAGAAAAAAGAGTGATGCCCTTCCCTTTTCTGTACGCCCCTGTAGCGACCAGTCCACAAAGGAGATCCCTTCCCCCCATGGAATCCACCCCTCACGGAGTGAATTGCACCAAATGTTAATTAATAAAGTTGAAAACCAAATAAGATTATATGACCATAACGGCTGGATAGATTGATTGAAGAATAGCGAGGGTTGTCTTACTAACCGATTGCATTTGCTCATCCATATTGTGATATTTGTGGAGTTCCTTGTGCTACAGATGCTAAGCACATAAGATACTTTGTTCAAAGCTATATGATGAGCTTTTCTTTTAAATGATTTCTTATTACATTTAGGTTGTATAAATGTTTGTATCTAGTTCACTTCATGTTTTCTTTTGTTTCATTAGGTAGGCTTGATGCTTAGGGGAATGGGCTTTGATAGAAGCACTTACATCTACTTGGCATCTGGAAAGATATACAATGCTGAAAAAAATATGGCCCCGCTATTAGAGATGTTCCCAAATTTGCAAACTAAAGAGATGCTGGCATCAAATGAGGAACTCACTGCATTTAAGGTATGAACAATTTGTGGTTGTTTTTGTGTTTCCTTCCATCTTTGTGCCCGACTTTAATGTCATTGTTTTGACTTGAGCTAGTTCTTCTAGAATTATTCTTCCAGGATGGCTGCTATAGACTACACTGTTTGTCTCCATAGTGAGGTTTTTGTGACAACTCAAGGTGGAAACTTCCCCCATTTTCTGATGGGCCACCGGCGATACTTGTATGGTGGACACTCGAAGACAATCAGGCCCGACAAGCGAAAGTTAGCATTACTCTTTGATAATCCAAATATTGGGTATGTACTATTTCTCCTTGCTAATCATTTCAGCACATTTCATATAGAATGAAATGGCTTAAAGGTAGCAATATTTGTTATAAATTCACTCCAAAGATAGAGCTTCCATATTTAGGTTTTTAGCCGAAATGTGTAGACAAGAACCAAAATGAACAGAATCATCATAGTTTTGGATATATTTTGGGCAAGTCAGAGGCCTTTAAATTTCTACAGTTATTCAGGACATGCATATTGTAAGTATCTTAAATTCAGTAGGACTGCTAATCTCCAAGGTACTAAAGTTTGAGTGACTTTTTCCTTTTTCTTTCCTTTCTTCCCCTTAAAGTATGATTGTGGCCAAGGTTGGAGATCAGACATACTTGATTGCTGTAAATTCATTTTGTATGGCTGTTTCTTCTATGTTAGCAGTTTCAACTTGCTTTGTGTAGTTCTGTTCAGTTTGGTGTTGTCACTGATGTAAGGGCTTTGCCCAATTTTGTATTGGTTTCTTTCA
This sequence comes from Pterocarya stenoptera, assembly GCA_003123785.1. Classification (NCBI taxonomy): domain Eukaryota; kingdom Viridiplantae; phylum Streptophyta; class Magnoliopsida; order Fagales; family Juglandaceae; genus Pterocarya; species Pterocarya stenoptera. The sequence goes on along the minus strand of QEOT01002454.1, from coordinate 289,742 downwards.
CTGAATAAAACTCTTAAAAAAAGAGACGGTATCTGATTGAATATCTTTCTTTGTTTTGTTCCCAGATGGAAAAGTTTCAAGCGCCAGATGTTGAACATGCGGTCTCATAGCGATTCCAAGGGATATGAACTCAAAAGGCCAAATGACTCGATATATACCTTTCCATGCCCAGATTGCATGTGCCGTACAAACAAATCAGAAGCAACTACCTGATCTGATTGGATAGAGAGCTATGTTGCGTGTTGTGTACCTGACTTTCTGAGACACATCTTGCTGCTGATCCCCTTATTCCGTGTTGTAATTCTTTCATTTTTTCCCCTTTCCTCATGGCGAGAGGGCATACTCTTCAATTTTGGGAGATTCGAACATTTTGCTGGAGGTTACATTGACCTGATTACTTCCCGGGATTGGCTTGTGCGGGGGGGGACTCGCATCTTTTTGTATATGATGCCACAGAGGAGAACATATAACGGACATTCTTCCCATCGCAGGAGTTTCCCCGGCATAAACACTGAGCATTGTTTTATATCTTTTTCACATCTTAAGTTGCAGCTGCTGTATCTAACAAAGCTGTGAAGCGACACATCACATTCCTACACACCCTGGTTTTGTCATGTTTGTACATTATTTGATCTGCATTTGTAAACCTTTTAGACACAGGTTGAAGTTTCTGTTGTACATTTGTTAGGAATCAGAATACTGATTCTTTCTGTTCCAAAAGTTGTAGCTCTCCCTTTGTTTTTTTTTTAGGCCCCTGTATTTTGAAGCTGCCTCTTGTTAGAAAACGATTCTTCTATTTCATCAAGCTCTCATTCGTTTTATTTTTACTTTTGTATGCAGGGCCACTTGTAATATAGTTGTATGTAATCGTTCTGCACCAAAGTTGTGCTATTACTCTACGCTCAAGTGTTTCCTGCTTCTCTTTTAGAGGCTGTTAGGTTTAGATGTTGAGATAAGATGAGAATTTTTGAAAATTTTGTGAATAGTGTTAAGATGAAAGTTTAAAATATTATTTTTTAATATTATTATTATTTTGGGATTTGAAAAAGTTAAATTAAGATTTGAAAAAGTTGAATTGTTTATTATATTTTATATGAGAATTTGAAAAAGATGTAATGATGAGATGAGATAGAGATGAGAAATCTCATCTCTCCTCCCAAACATAACCTAAATATGACTAATCAGAATTGTCTCAACCGATATGAACTAAAGCTAATAGATTGTTCTCAAGTATGATTAAAAACCAAATACCAAATACCTCTCAAGTATGATTAAAAACCTCTTTAATACTATCAATATTAGCAGGGATTTAGATTTCCCTTAAGATTTCTTTGAGTTTTATAATGATTTCTGAGAAATCTGTTTAAGTGGGCTTCAATGAATTTATTGTCATCTGCTTCAAACTTAATAATAAAACTATATTCATCTTCACTCGAAATGTGTTCATTTTAAATATAAGTATTTGAGTCATTTTATATTATGTTGACAAGTAAAATGATTAAAATATCAAACGTCACATACTAAATGGATATAATCAAATTCAATTAAAATTAAGGGAATTGTCTGTAATCCTGAGAAATATTAAATGTTGAATCTAGGTTTTGAGAGATCTTGTCCCTCTAGTGGTCACATCTATCACCTAAATATTATAGCTAATGGGTCTACCAAAAGGATTGAGCCTAGGGGAATCAGTAATTTGCCCAAATATCCTTGTGGGTAAGTAGTATACCATTATAAAATTATGTGATATTATCTTAATCTATTCTATAATAAAAAAGGACTTTAGATTTTACCCAGTATGAATTTATGCAATGACTTAGACCAAAATGTCTCTTTACAGATTTCATATTGGACCGAAATGATCTTGCTACAGACACTGATCCGACCAAATTAACCCAGCTATAGTTCCTGGGTTGGGCTGAAGTGCCCATGCTACATGTCTAGACGGACTAAAATACCTATATTACAAATCAAATTAGATAGAAACACCCATGATTCTAATCAAACTAGCAGATGACAATTAAAAATCTCTCAAAACTCTCAAGAGTCAATAACCATCTTCATCTTTAACTTCTCTGCCTTACCCTACTTCCATCTACCCTCTTCTTGTTTTTCATTGTTATATTCTTGCAGAGCCATGTTTATTCGTTGACCATGGCAAGACCCACGACAAAGATGGATGACCACTTTGATGTGATTGGATTTGACCACAACGAGACTCACGGCCACGACAGAGACGGAAATATAGAGAAACAATCAAAATATCTTCACTTTCACACCAGAGACCCACAACATAGTCCTTGCCGAGGGTCTCAGACGGAGATTTCTAATGAGTATTTCTGCTGTCGGCTTGATAGTTTTGAGATGGAGATTATGTGTGGTTATTTGTACTTGCAACTTGATGGTTTTGAGATGGAGATTTCTGGTGGGAATATTTGCCTTGGACTTGATGGTTCTGAGATAAGAGATTTATGGCTGTGGCGCTACCGTTGTTGTCTCGCTTCCAAATGCAAGATGTTGTTACTCGCCTAGGGTAGCAAGCACCTTTGTGTGTGCGGGACGAGCAATTTTGAAAATATCACTTCATTTCTTTTTTCGAATGCTTGCCCCTGAGAGGAGCACTTCCCGAGATGGGCTCTTTTGCTAGCCCTTCCAGAGAAGCACGTTGCTCGTTGAGAGGCAAGTTGTTGTTGCTAGCTCTAGATCAAGCACCATTTCCTTGCCAGGGGGTGTGATAACAATTTGGTCTCTCCTACTCGCCCGGGGTGCAGATACTTTTGGAGAATGAGGTACAATTTACATGCTCCAGCGCTCCCACTTTGCTTGCATGGGGGTGCAAATAGCCTTTCTTTGTTTTGGACCGAGCTTCCAACACCCTTTGCTCACCATGGGGGTCGGGTACTTTTGGAGATCAGAGTAGGATGTACATGCTCGGTAGTTGAGCTGCCACTATATCCGACCAATTTGATCGGGATTGAATACTTTTGGCGAATGGATACCTTATACATGCTTGAGAGCCAAGTTCTTCCTTAATTCGACCAATTTGATTGGGGTCAAATACTTTTGGACAATGGGTAAGCTATACATGCTTGGGAGGTGAGCTCTCATTGTATCCGACCAATTTAATCGAGCTCTTGGCGAATGGGTACCTTATATATGCTTGGGAGCTAAGCTCCCACTTAATCCAAACAATTTTATCTGGGTTGGATACTTTTGATAAACGGGTATGCTATATATGATCGGGAGCCAAGCTCCCACTTAATCTGACCAATTTGATATGGGTCGGATACTTTTAGAGATTGGGGGTATGCTTTTCATGCTTGGGAGTTGAGCTCTCACGTGATCTGACCAATTTGGTTGGGGGTCAGATTCTTTTGCACATCGTGGTATGCTTTACATGCTTAGGAGCTCCTAAGTTGATCTAGGTGCTCATTGGTCGCCGTGGTAGACGAGCAATTACCTCCCATAGTGTTTTTCAAAGATAATTCTTTTCTTCAAATTTGAAGTATTCTGTATAGGAGGAACCGAGCACTTGCCTTGCGCGTGCCCTCATATTAGTTATCCAAAATGAAAGATCTATGATAAAATAGACAACTTCATTTTCATAAAATCATTTTGGATGTCATAGGTATCCAAGTCATTAGACAAGGTTAATAGAATATGAGTTTCAAACTTAGTAAACAAATCAACAGAATATCAATGTGAAACGAGTAATGCAGTAATATAATGTAATAACTATGCTCAAAGAAAAATTCTATATACTACACTCTCATCCCACTAGTAACATGTGACATTTTTATTACTTTTAGATCATCTTTTTTTTTTTTTCAAAAAAAGTAGGGAGAGAGAGTCAATTGATAATAGGAAAGGAAGTGAGGAATGAGTGCGAGATAAGGGTGCTAGTGTTATGCTATAAAATGTGATATGAGCCACGATTACCTTTATGGGCTGTGTGCCTGAATGGATTATGAGTCCAATGAATATGGGCTATGAGCCCAATTAGAGACCATGTGAGTTCAATAAGGTATGGGCCATTATCCTAAATGCACCATCAGCATGATAAGATATAACTCATGAACCCAATTGAACCATTAGTCCACTAATATATCGGGGTCATGACCTTGATTGGGCTATGAATCCACTAAATTATGGACAATAGGCATTGGACCACAAGTCTACTAAGATATGGGCAATGAGCCCATGGATCCTTGATGGAGATCTTGTGGGCTTGTAGGATTTTTGGGTTCAACATGATTTGTTCCCTTTCAGCTAAATTTGATCGTGTGCCATGTGTCCTAAGGGAAGAAATATTAGTCCTCCAGAAGATCAAATACTAAAATAGTTCATATAATTTACATATTAATCATTGAGCTTTAAAAATGATGAGAGGAGGGGGAGTCCGAGTCATCCAGTGGGGGAGAATAAGAACCCCACCACCTCTCGATTAACTATGTAATGGACCCTTCAATGACTGAGTTCAAGATCGTCACTCTCCAAGAATAGCGAGAAGGCGAGAGAGAGAGAGAGAGAGAGGGAGAGAGAGTTCAGTTGTGTAAACTTTCGTGATGATCATCTTCCCTCCAATTTTGTATTTATGTCACTTCTTATCTCTACACAACCTCATTTCACGCTAGAGTTTATACTGGAATTACACTTGGAACGACAACATTTTATTTACACTACCTACATTCACAAAACGACAAAGTTTTCATTAATACACATGACACCGTATTTCTTAACACTTAACGAATTTAACTATCATCTTCCTCTACATTCTTTCTTCTCCTTTCACTCCAGTGTACAATTCTTCATCTAGCTAAGCCTTTGTGACACCCCCAGATCACTGCTTGAGATGTAATGGAGACTTAGAGTGTCGGGACATGCAATATATAATTACATACCCCTATTTATGACAGTTAATATGTAATACATCATAGTATGCAACTAGCAGTATGCAAAAATCGCAGTATAATAAGGGTGACTAAACTAAAACTCATGCCAAAATAAACTAAACATCCCAATTGCATTAATAACCATTATAAATTCAAACTTAAACATAGCACATCCTTAATACAAGTACTTAAAACCAAGTTTCAAAAGTATGAAGAGTTAGTGCTATGAACATCAGAATCCTAATCTCCGCTCTAGGTCCAGCTTCTCCTCAACCAATCGTATCGATTGGTCCATCTTGGTCCGTCTCTTCCGGTTCTGATACAACTTCTACCATTTTGGGGGTAATGAGCATGGGACTACCACAATAAGATTCTTTGAAATATCAGTAAGTTAAAAATCAACATGCACAAAGATAAATTATGCATGACAGATGATAAATATGACATGTATGCATGCAGGAAAATCTGTATTATTCTCCATCCATCTTTTCAAAATTCCTTTAAAATCACACGAAAAATATTGTGATGCACATTTTCTTATAGATTTGACTTAGGTGCCACAAATTTGACTTCGCTTCGATATTCTTTAAAAACTATATATTCGAAACTCGTTGGCTGTTCTTCGTTAACCCAGGGGTTACTACTCTATTTTTACTCACTTTAGAGTGGACAAAGGAGTTTCACTAAGAAAATTTTCCATCCTAGCCTTTGGAGTTGTGACAAAATTTTTTTTCATGCAACTCTTGAAAATATTTTTCATGATATGTGCTCGTAAAGTATGCTTTATATAAAGATGACAATTTCATATGATATGCTAAAATGATTGAAATTACACATGTCATTTAAGTAACCAATACTCAATGTATCATATAACATGATGTTTCATGTTCAAAATGACACATTCTTTTTCGACAAAATGTGAGCACTTTTTGTACTATTTCTTTATCGACAAAATGTGAGCACTTTTTGTTAAGCAATCGACCACGACCCAAATAGAGTTATTACCCGTTGAGGTCCTGGGTAATCTGACCACGAAGTCCATTGAAATATCCTCTCGTTTCCATTCTGGGATTGGAAGGGGTTGTAACTCACCAGCGGGTTTTTGATGCTCTGCTTTGACTACGCTACAAACAGAAGTGTAACTCACGTCCTTCTTCATGCCTTCCTACCAAAAGTGTTGCTTCAAATCTTAATACATTCTTGTACTTCCCGGATGAGCGGTTTACGGAGTCTGATGCACTTTCCTCAATATCTTCTCCTTGATCTTAGGATCAGTTGGGATTACCTTCCGGTCTTAATAGTATAACAACCCATCATTCCTGATTATGAACCCTTCTGGTCCTTCCTTTTTTTCAATCTTCTACTTGATTTATGACCATTTCAGATTTTCCATCTGTTGCTTCTTCACTTTCTCCCATTCTATAGGTACAATCTCTTATATTGCACTGAGAGTTGCATTAGAATGAAGATCTTTAATTAACAAACTCCTCATACTATGTAGAAGTGACTCCATCTTCAAGGTGTGGATTCTGAAGAATTACCCTTTTGTGCTTTATGACTTAGCATGTTTGCCACGACATTAGTTTTCCAAGGTGATACTTGATTTCACACTAGTAGTCGCTAATTGTTTCCAGCCACTTTCTTTGCCTCATATTTAGGTTCTTTTGGATGAATAAGTACTTGAGGCTCCTATGGTTGACATAGATCTCGCAAGTTTTTCTATACAAGTAGTGCCTCTAAATCTTCAAGGCGAAAACTACAGCGGCTAGTTCTAAGTCATGGGTGTGGTAGTTTTGCTCATGGTTCTTCCGTGGACGTGAAGCATAGGCTACAACTCGCTCTTCTTGCATGAGCACGCATCCAAGCCCCAATTTAGACGCGTCGTTGTATACCAAGCAAGGCTTATGTGGTTCAGGCAGTGTTAACAACGGTATGGTTGTGAGCCTTTCCTTGAGCTCAAGAAAGATTTGCTCACATTTCTCCGTCCAAACATACTTGGCATTCTTCTTGGTTAGGATAGTGAGCGGTCTTGATAGCTTAGAGACCCTCTACCAACTTCCGGTAGTAACCAGCTAATCCCAAGAAATTTCGGATCTCATGCACATTTGTCAAACGCTTCCAATTCACTATAGCTTCGATCTTGCTTGGATCAACCACTACTCCTTCGCTCGAGATTACAAGCCCTAAAAATTTCACCTCCTTAAGGCAAAATTAACACTTGCTAAATTTGGCATACAATCTATGCTTTGTTCCTTTAATCTTTCCAATGCCAAGAGGAGATGTTGCTTATGCCCCTCCTTGCTACTAGAGTATATTAGTATGTCGTCAATGAATATGACAACAAAACTATTCAACATACTCTGTTCATTATATCTATGAATGCGGTAGGAGCATTAGTTAGACCAAAAGGAATTGATAGGAATTCGTAGTGCCCATATCTAGTTCGAAACACCGTCTTAAGGATATCATGTTCCCTAATCTTGAGCTGATAGTACCCTGACCTGAAGTCTATCTTCAAGAACACCGATGCTCCTTGCAATTGATCTAATAGGTCATCGATACGCAGTAACAGATCTTGTTTTTTATCGTTACCTTTTTCAATTCCCTATAATCAATACACATTCTTAATGACCCACCTTTCTTCTTCACAAATAGAACAGGCGCACCCCAAGGTGACGAACTAGGGAAAATAAATATTTTCTCAAGAAGTTCATCTATATGTTCCTTTAATTCCTTTAACTCTAACAGTGAAATATGATAGGGGGCTTTATGAATAAAAGTTGTAACAAGTTCCAGCTTTATTATGAATTATGTTTCTCTTTTGGGGGGTAAACCTGGTAGGTCGTCGGTGAACACCCTAGGATAATCTTCAACTATGGGTATCTCATGAATCTTTTTATTTCTACTAAAATCTTCTGCTATGAATGCCAGATAGGCCAAAGCACCAATAACGATGCATTTTCTTGCTTGCAAAGCCGAGATCAGGGAGGCGTAGTAGCCTTCACGCTTCCTCCCATATAACAGACCCGACCAACTTTTGGTGGATCGAAAATAATCTCCTTACTTCGAAATTCCATCCCTAGTATCACATCGAACCCTAATAAATTGAAGATGATCAAGTTCGCTTCCATAACCCTTCCATCTAGGCTTAGCGGGCAGTTCTTAAGGACTGGGTACAGGTGATCGTACTTACGTAAGGAATCGAGACTACTACTACTTTAGGTAATTATTTGGTCGACAGGTTATACGCTCGTGCAAACGCCACTAACACAAAGGACCTTGTAGCTCTAAAGTCAAACAAGGCACATGTCATATTATCGTATAGTGTGATCTTACCTAAGCGCATCAACTACCATATACTTAGCAGCAAAATCATAAGAGTTACTTTCTAAAAAAAATGGTACTAAGGAAAATACTAGTGATAACTCCTGATTATTCTTCTTTTGGTGCCTCCTTGTTTATTTCACCGGGGGTAATAGCATAGACGATGGCCTCTGATTTGGCTTGTGGTTAGGAGTATTCCTTCCTCCTTATGCATTCTGTGGGCATTTCCGAATTATGTGTCCTGGCTGATCGTATCGGAAACATACCCCTAAAGGCTAAACCTACTTGGCATTCTTTGCCGTGGGTTTTCCCACAATTCTTATAGGCAATAGGTGGGGTTGGCATGATACCTTTGCCCTCGTTGGCTCCTTGTACTATCCTCCTTTCGGCATTATTACCTCCTGCAAAGAAGGGAGAAGCCCTATTCCATTCCAGGCCAATCTGGGCTGCAATGCTTCGTTGCTTTGCTTCCGTTATAGTGGCCACATTAACTAACTCCTGGAAGTTGTTAATGCAAAACCCGACTACGTAACTACGAATTCGAGGTTGCAATCCTCCTTGAAACTTTTGTGCCTGCATCTTTTTGGTGGCAATCAGGTGTGGAGCGAACCTTCCTAGCTCCATGAACTTCGCAATGTATTGTTCGATCGTGAAGTTTCCTTGCACTAGAGTGTCAAATTCTTGGGCCTTTTGTTGTTTTATTGATTTTGGTAAGAATCAATTATCAAACTCCTCATTGAACTTTTCCCAGGTCAAAGCAGCAATGTCGCCTAGTTCTCTTATCAGCACTTATCTTTTGGTATCCCACCAGATACCAGCCTCCCCTTTAGCAGATGCCCTGTGTACTGCACCTTTTGTTCCTCAGTACAACTGCTGATCTTGAAAGTCCTGTCAAGATCGAGTAGCCACTTGTTGGCCTTCATGGGTCATTCGATACCCATGAAATTAGGGTATTTATATATCAGAAACTTCTCATACAAGCAGCCATTTTGCCTGCGGGCATGGCTGTCGTTGGTTCTCCCTTAGGATAATCTTTTGTTGTTGCATCACTGTTTCCGTCATTTGGCGAATTGCATCCACCAAGTTGTGACCTCCATCCAATGGGCATTCTTGTTCTCTGCGAGCATTGGATCCCTCGGGATTTCTTTCCCTTCTGTCACGTGCCATTTCGCTTTAGTCGTCCAAATTCTATATATCAGATCTAGCTCCAACTTCAACATTCAAGCCTATCCAAACTAAAGATCCAAACCTACACTCTGACATATCATTTCTAAGGACATGTGGTTTTACCCAAGAGACGTTATTGCTTTGATACCACCTTGTTACGCCCCCAAATCACTGCTTGGGATGTAATAGAGACATAGAATGTCGGGACATGAAACACATGGTTACATATCCTCGTTCATGACAGTTAATATGTAATGCATCATAGTATGCAACTATTAGTATGCAAAAATCACAGTGGAATAAGGGTAACTAAAATAAAATTCATGCCAGAATGAACTAAACATCCAAATAACCATTATAGGTTCAAACTTAAGGACAATACATCCTTAATACAAGTACTTAAAACCAAGTTTCAATAGCTAGATCAGTTCTTTCGTACACTCTAAGGTACGAAGAGTTAGTGCTATAAACATTAGAATCAAATCTAATCTCCACTCTAGGTCTGGCTTCTAATCAACCAATCGTATCCATTGGTCCATCTTGGTCGGTCTCCTTTTGTCCTGATACAACTTCTACCATTTCGGGGAGAATGGTAGTAGGATTCCTTGAAATCTCAGTAAGTTAATAACCAACGTACACAAAGATAAAATGTGTATGATAGATGATAAATATGACATGTATGCATGCAGGGAAATCTATATTATTCTCCCATCTAACTTTTCAAAATTTCTTTCAAGTCATATGAAAAATATTGTGGCGCACATTTTCTTACAGAGAATATTTTTCACTTCATCTTTCAAAAATATAACCTTTCGTCATCATTACAGTCATCATTAACATCATAGCGTATGGTATCATTACAGTTTCCCATATGCATTGTGAGTATCTGCTGATGACCGTAGTACAATTCATGTTGAAACTACTTTGTCTGCAAACTCATTCTCAATGCATTGGTAACATAACATTTCATCATAACATTATTATCGTAACATTATAATATCATACATATGCACCCACTAGGCTTAGCTACCATAAATTTGATTCCGCTTCGGTATTCTTTAAAAAGAATTTATTCGAAATCTATTGACTGTTCTTTGTCAACCCAAGGGCTGCTACTTCATTTTACTCACTGTAGAGTGGAAAAAAGAGTTTCACTAGGATAATTTCTCATTCTAAATTTTGGAATTGAGCCAAAATTTCTTTTCATGATGCTTGAAAATATTTTTCGTGACATGTGCTCATAAAGCATGCTTCATGTGAAAATGATAATTTTATATGATATACTAAAATGGTTGAAATTACACATGTCATGTAAGCAAATAACTAATACTCAATGTATCATTTAACATGATGTTTCATATTCAAAATGACATGAATATAACATTTATCAATAAATCATATATAATTATCAACGTGTAAGTCAGAGGGTTACCTTACAAACTTTCGAAAGTTAGAGAATCAATGCAGTTATAATCAAAATTATTCTAACTTAGGATTTGAACCACTAAGGAAGATGTTCATAATCAAAAGGGTTCAAAAATTAATATTTACAAAATTGCCCTTAAACTTTTCAAAATTGCCATTAAGGCCCTAAATTTTTACTATTTGCATTTGAGCTCCAAAATTTCACCAAGCTTCAAAAACTCTATATTTTCTACGTTCTAAAATCATCTATACTCTTAGAATTGCAAGATTCAAGTTACAACTATGCCAAACATACCCAACCCGTGGCATGCATCTCTTAAGGACTTTATGTGATTTCAAGTTTAAAACCTCTATGGATGCATGTGTGTTCAAATTTCATCAAGTGATAGCTATGAATATAAACTTAGGGAAAATTTAGAACTTAGCTTCAAGTCATACAAATTCATCCCAATACTTAAGCATGGATTAAGGCCAAATTATTACTAAACCATCCATCAAGCATATACATGATGTTTCTTACTTTTATTTTACCAAGAAGTGTTTTAAAACCAAACTAAATAATGCATTTCCATTATTATCCCAATCACAAAGCAATTTAAGCAAAACTCTACAAATTAAACTTAAATCAAGTAAAACTGTCAAGAATTGAAACTTTGTATTTCATTGACTTGATTTTTACATGGAAAAGACATCAGAATATATAGATACAAGAAATAAATCTATCTAAGGTAACTATTACAATTTGGTATGAATTTACAGTTACAAGAATAAAGGCTAATTCCTAGAATCGTAGAGTTATAATATGAAGAAGATCTTTGCTTGATTGTTGGTAAGTGAGCTGTCAATACGCCCCCTCAAGTTGGCGCATGGAAGTCCGTAGTGCCCAACTTGGGTAGAAAATGATGGAAGAGATCTCGGCCCAATACTTTGGTGAATATGTCGGCAACTTGCTCATGGGAAGGAGTGTGAATAGCATGAAGGAGGCCGGATCGAATTTTATCACGAACAATATAACAATCAATTTCAATATGTTTAGTATGCTCATGGAACACATGATTGTGAGCAATGTGTAAAGCAGATTGGTTGTCACAATGGAGGCGGACAGGTTCTGGGTGAGAGACACCAAGATCAGTGAGGAGTTATTTTAACCAAGTGAGTTCGCAAGTGGTAACGGCCATGGTGTGGTATTCAGCTTCAGTAGAGGAACAGGCCACTGTGGGTTTTTTTTTTTGTGCGCCAGGAAATAGGACTGGTGCCAAGCTGAACAAAATAGCCAGTGGTGGAGCGACGAGTGGTGGGACAGCTAGCCCAATTGTAATCAGTGTAGGCAGTAACATGAAGAGTGTTGGAGGAAGAGAAAAAAATGCCTTAACTGGGAGTGCCTTTGATGTACTGAAGAACGCGAGTGGTAGCCTGCATGTGAGGAGCACGAGGAGCGTGCATGGATTGACTGAGAATGTTCACTATAAATACAATATCAGGACGAGTGATAGCAAGTAAATGAGACGACCAACAAGATGATGATAAGTTGAAGGATCTGAAAGAAGAGAGTCGTCGTGGTTGGTGAGCTTTAAGTTTTGTTCCATGGGAAAAGAAGTAGTCTGAGCACCAAGTTGACCACTATCAGATAAGATGTCAAGAGCATATTTGCGTTGGTTGAAGCAGATGCCTTGGGATGATCGAGCAACTTCGAGACTAAGAAAATATTTGAGAGGGCCGAGATCTTTAGTTTTGAAATGTGTAGAGAGAACATTTTTGAAGACCTCAATTTGTGATTGATCGTTGCCAGCAACTAGAATATCGTCAACATAGACAAGAACAAGGGTGATGTTGGTAGAAGTAACCAGAGTGAACAAAGAATAGTCCGCCTGAGATTGAGAAAAGCCTGCATCAAGAAGTACAGTAGTTAGTTTAAAAAACCAGTTGTGGGAGGCTTGTTTGAGGCCGTAGAGGGATTTGCGGAGGCGACAGACACGAGTCTCCCCTTTTGAACAATAACTAGGAGGGGAAGTAATGTAGACTTCTTCATCAAGATCGCCATATAAGAAGGCGTTGTTGACATCAAGTTGGTGGATAATCCATTGGCGAGAAGCAGCAACAGCCAACAAACACTGAATGGTGGTCACCTTGGCAACGGGGGCAAAAGTCTCATGATAGTCTAGGCCTTCTACTTGAGTATAGCCTTTGGCGACTAATCGAGTTTTGTATCTTTCGACGGAGCCATCTGATTTGAGCTTAGTTTTGAACACCCATTTGCAGCCAATGGGTTTCTTGCCAGGAGGAAGAGACTCAAGGGTCTAAGTAAAATTAGCTTCAAGAACACGAAGTTTAGCAGACATGGCATCACAACAATTGGCGTGATGAATAGCAACAGAATAACAGGAAGGATCAACAGAAACATTGAGAGCATTTAAAAAAATAAGGTGTGAAGGTGAGAAACGAGAATAAGAAAGAAAAACAGATAAAGGATGAGTAGTACCTGAGGTCAATGCAGCGGACTCAGTGTGTAGGGTTGGGCAAAGATAGTCCTGAAGATATGTGGGTCTAGTAATAATGCGCCGAGGACGAGGAGGAGGAGGATGAGGAGAAGCAGAAGGAGGAGGAGAAGGTTCGGGAATAAGAGTAGAAGAGGGAGGCGGTGGGAAAATGGGGTCAGGAACAGGTAGATGAATGATAGAGAGTGATGGGGAAGGAGAAGAAGGAAGGTCCTGAAAAGGGAACTGATGTTCGTGAAAGGTGATATCACGAGAATAAGAATTGGCTTGAGTGTCAAGATTGTAGAGTTTGTAGGCCTTATGAGTGCTAGGATAGCCAAGAAAGAGACACGTAGAGGCACGAGGAGAAAATTTGTTAGGAGAAGCTTGGAGAGTTTGGGCATAACAAAGACAACCAAACACTCGAAGATGGTCATATTTTGGTGCAGTTTTAGAAAGAAGTTCAAAAGGAGATTTATGTTGAAGAATACGATTGGGAGTACGATTGATGAGATAGGTAGCGGTGAGGACACATTCACCCCAAAATTTTAAAGGTAAGGGAGCCTGAAAACATAAACTACGAGCAACATTCAAAAGGTGCTGATGTTTACGTTCCACAACACCATTTTGTTGAGGAGTTTTGACACATGTGCGTTCATGAATGATGTCGTATTCGTGAAGATAATTTTGAAATTTATGAGAAAGAAATTCTTGGCCATTGTCAGTGCGAATGATTTTAATGGTAGTGTTGAACTGATTTTGAATGAGAGCGAAGAAATGCATGATATGAGTGTATGCTTCGGATTTATATCGCATGAGATAAATCCAAGTAGTGTGAGAGAAATCATCGACAATGGTAAGAAAATAATGAGCACCACAAATAAAGGAGGTATGATATACACCCCATATATCACAAAAAATTCTATTAAAAGCCGTAGCACTTTTATTAGCATTAATAGAAAAAAGGAAGTCTAGTGTGCTTAGAACGAGCACAAATATCACAATCAGAAATGATGCAAGAATTATTGAAAAGACTAGGAATAGCTAAGCGGGAAAGGTGACCTAGGCGTTGGTGCCATAGAATCTTATTTGCAGTAATTTGAGTAAAAAGAGCCATGATGGGAGGTGACCAGTACACATAAAGTCCATTACAAAGTTCACCTGCTCCAATCAGCCTCGTCGAGTGCAGGTCCTGAAAAGAAACATTTGAAGAAGAAAAAGAAACAAGGCAAGAATTAGTTGTGGTGAGCTGAGGGATTGAAAGGAGATTAAAAAGGAATTGAGGGACAAAAAGGACATTGTGCAAAGTAAGGTGTTCGGCTAAAATTCATGTGCCGACACCCTCAATTTTAATCAAGCTCCCATTAGGTAAAGTGGCCATTCAGTCAGATGGAGAAGGAACCAGAGATGAGAACAAGGTGCGGTCATGGCACAGGTGGTTGGTGGCGCCACTATCAACTACCCAGTCATGGTGGCTATCAAAGGGAAAAGAGGAGGAAACATTACTGACGAAATTGGCGGTGGAAGTGGGTGGCTTGAGCAAATCGAGCAACCTCTGGTACATATCGGGCGTTATACCCGGGATGGGGGAAGATACATAGGCTTGGTGAGCCATCGGCGCCGAAGGGGGGGGGGTTTTCCGAGGATGGAAGGTGGCTATTTGCCGCTGGGCTCGCGGCCTGTGGGATACCCAATGATCTGCCAACAGTGGTCACAGGTGTGACCGTGCTTGCCACACTCGGTGCAGAGCAAGGGTTTCTTCGTATGACCACTAGAGTGAGCGGCTAAGACATGGGGAGTTTCCGACACCATCGTTGATCGGACAGGGAGGAGAAGCTGCTGCTCTTCCTGAAAGAGAATGGAAAAAATTTTGGTGATGGGGGGAAGGGTTTCTATGGCTAGAATTTGGGTTCAGAGTTGGAAAAAAGAGTCATTTAGGCCAAGTAAAAATTGGTACACTCTCATTTTCAGCTTGTTCTTGTAATTCTTTCAGATCGGTGGTTTTCCGTAGATGACTGAGTTCATCCCAAAATTGCTTGATTTGATTGTAATAGTCATAAATAGACTGGTTGTGTTGCTGCAAGAAAGATAACTCACGCTTGAGGTGATAAATCCTGGCATTATTGCCATGGCAAAAACGTGACTGAAGATCAAGCCACACTTTTCAGGGATCGGTGTGAAATTCAAGGGAGTTGGCTAAGGAGGGACTAATGGAATTTAGGAGCTAGGTGAGAACCATATCTTTAGTTTGGTTCCATTGTTTGTAATTTGTAAAAGTAGTTTTGGGTGGGGGAAGAGTGCCATCAACAAAAACTGATTTGTTTTTGGCATTGAGAGCATGAGTCATGGCTTTTTGCCATTTGGGAAAATTGTTACCAGTGAGAAGACCAGAGACAAGAATTAGGGTAGGAGAACCAGAGGGATGGAGAGCATATGGAGAGAGGACAGCAGAAGAGGAAGAGGAAGAAGAAGAGGAAGAAGAGGCCATGGTGGACTTGGGTAGGGTAGGGATCGTGTTTAAGGTGATATCATGTCAAGAATTGAAACTTTGTATTTCATTGACTTGATTTTTACATTGAAAAGACATCAGAATATATAGATACAAGAAATAAATCTATCTAAGGTAACTATTACAATATGGTATGAATTTACAGTTACAAGAATATAGGCTAATTCCTAGAATTGTGGAGTTACAATATGGAGAAGATCTTTGCTTGATTGTTGGTAAGTGAGCTGTCAATAAAAACCGATGCATGCTAGATGATCAGCACAAGATATGAATTTATAACTTATCATGGCATGCTTTCAACCTTAAATTTAAACTTTCAAAGTTTATTCCAAGAATTAGTGAATCATATAAAATCATATTATGATATTCCATGGTAAAAAATTCAACGCAATGCAATTTATTCTATCAAAACACCAAATCTTACCTGGTTTGCATCTTTCATGCTAAACCTTAATTAAACTCAATCAAAATCTCATTCTCATGCTATAAATTAAAACCTATCATATCATT
>QEOT01002454.1:201321-272707 GCA_003123785.1 Pterocarya stenoptera | reverse complement strand
GGGGGGGGGGGGGGGGGGGTGAGAGGCATGCCATTTGTGAGGCTTGGGATTAGTGGAGGTGGAGGTGCAAAAATCCAGCTTTTGTCATCCTTGTGTAGGTGAATAGTGCCCTATAACTTCATGATTTCATCAAGGCTAGGTTTTGTAATGTGTCTATGGGTGCAGAGGCTGGTTTGGTTTAGAAATAATAGCAAAAAAAGCAAAACACAATTCCAAAAGGTAATCATGCTAGCCGACTGGTTGAGGTCTTCCAAGCTTGACCAGTTTTTGCTTATTTGTTTATCTCATCTTTGTGGTATATTTTGCAGGTATGATGACCTTTATTTGAATCCTTTTTAGGTGAGGAAAGAAGGCTTGATTGGCTTCCATGTGATCAATCATGAGCATAAAATGGAAGGGAAGCAAAGAGATGAGGGTAGCCGAGTGACATGCGAAACTTACTACCATTGCCAATCGGTTTGGCATTTCTTTGGGGAATAAATTGTCAACAAACTCATGAGTTCCTTGAGGGACCTCTTAGGGATTGGAGGGCAGGGGTGGTGGCATGTGGCGGTGGTTTAATAAAGAGCAGAAAATCCATGAAGAAATTAAAGGCATTCGGTTGGGACTCAACTACACATCCAAAGAATTTAGTTGGGTTTTTGGTTAGTTTCTTAGAGCCATTTCATCCAATGCCAATTCTGAACCTTGAGTGATGTGGGGAGGTGTGAATAGTGAAATTACCCTTGAAAATTTGGTAGAAATGGCATGGGCTAGGGGCTAGTTTGATGAAGTGCACATGGTGGTGCACCTAGGTGCCGATTGGTGGTTATTTAGATATTGACATGGCTAAGATCCAATCGACAAGTGTTGAGTCAATCCTAACCTTCTAGGTTAGTCTAAGAACAATGCAAATTAATAATAAAAATAAAAAATTTATGATCATAAATCTGACAAAAATAATTTAAAGAAAACTATGCAAAAATCATGGTTTTGAGGTTATTATTCATGTTTCAGATGAATAGTACTTCTTAACTTAAGTTAAAAGCTTAACCATGGTTGGGTAGGAACCCTAGGGGCTTGTGGTTCATTTTGAGTTCAAGGAAAACCAATGGTATGGTGTATGTGGGCCTCTTTTGGAAGTTTGAAATAAAATGCAAGGCTTGTTGGGCCTCATGGGTTGGGCTTGTTGGGCCATTTGTGTAGATTTTGGATGTGGGTTTTGTTGTGGTTATTATATGAATCTTATATCCAGATTTGTGGGGCTTACCTATGGACTCAAAGGTCTCCTAATTTGAGTCTCAATCTTAGGTCTTTCTTAGATTGGGCTAATGGTCTTTGCTCTCATTAAATTAGGCCTAATGGCTTCATGCCCATCATATATTGGGCCTAATTTCTAAGGTTCTACAAGAAAGGCCTAGAACATTATAATTCCTGAATGGGTTTAGGGCTTATGGTACATATTCTTAGCCTATTTGATTCTTAGTGAATTAGGGCCTTAAATAAAACACTATTGGGTTATTCCTACATCCATCAAATTTTGATTAATCTCATTTATTTTTACAGATGAGATGAGTTGACATAAAAATTAAAAATTGAAAAAAATATTGTTAGAATATATTTTTTTAATATTATTTTTATTTTGAGATTTGAAAAAGTTAAATTGTTTATTTTATTTTGTGTGGAAATTTAAGAAAATTGTAATAATTAAATTAGATGAGATGAGATTAAAATTATTATGAAAACAAAAGAGGCCATGTGTTGTACCACTATTGGCCTCCTGGTAGTCATCCTAATAAAATAATAATAATAATAAAATTAAAAACACTATGTTCTTCCAATAATTCTAACCAATCCCAATGTGTGAATATCAAGCCAACTAAAAAGAAAAGAAAAGAGAATAATATAAAAATAATCAGACCTTAAACTAGTTAGGATCTTAGGTACTAAACTCAAGTCCTAATATGATTTTTAAGTGGAGTGTTACAGCCTTATGAGCTTCTCCATCATTTTCTCTATCACCACCTCCTCTAGATACATGACAAACTATTTTACTATTTAATGATGTTTTAGAATAATGAATTAGAGATCTACAAGCTGTGTTGTGTCTAATTACAAAATTAGTACTTGAATTCTTACTATTTTTATTTTATTTTACAAATTGAGATCTAGATCTTTAATTTTTTTTAAAAAATTATATTTAAACTTTAAAAAACACACAATTAGGTACGATAATCAATCTCCTATTAAAAAACTAATGTGAATTGTCACGTGTCATTAGTATGCCACGTGCCTGTCATTGATTTGCTAATGTGACATACCGATGTTACATGTTAGACAGTCAAAGAGTGACACGAGACATTAGTATGCCACGTGACAATCTTATGTTAGTTTTCTATCAAGAGATTGCAACAGATAATTTATAATTATTTTAAAATTCTTGTATTAATTTTACAAAAGTTGAAAATCTAGGTCTCGAAAAGTCGTATTTGTTGTATAATTTGTTAATGCCTTTTTATTTTGAGTGCCCTTTTATTTTGGAATAGGGTGACTTTTATACACTCTACTCGCAAGATGTCAAGGATGCACAACTTTTGAAAAAATGCACCACGCATGATTATTTAGACCTAAATTAAAGAAAGTCATATGTCCTAAAATCTTTTAACCCTAGTTATTTAAGACCACCTCCAACCATAGCCTCGGTCCCATCGAGAGAGACGGCTGGAAATCTGACGGAATTTGGTTGGCAGCGGCTGAACAACTGCTTAATATAAATTTAGAAAAATAAGAGGGTACAATTTTTCTGAAAAAAATAAATAAATACATAACGTAAAAATATTAACTTAAAAATTTTAGTTTTTAATGTATAATCTAACGTGGATGTGTATTTTATCATTCAATAGAAGGGGGTAAAAGAGGAATTTAAATAAAGTCGTGATTGAAACTAAATTATATTGTATTGAGCAATGTTTGTATGTTGTCCAGCTTTGACCGTTGGGTGTGTCCACGAGTACAAATCTTACCTTTTTTTTAATACTTTTTAACATATTTAAATATTTTTAAAAAATAAAAAATAAAAAATATACTAATAGTCACTTTCTTAATTAATAAGTAAAAGAAAAAAAATAAAAATAAATAAATACATGAGCGATCAAAATAAGAAAGTAAAATGAGGCGGCATAATAACATTATTCTATTGTATTACTCATGCAATAATCTAGAGCCTTAAAATACGCAAGAGGGTAACAAAATTAAAATTAAGTGCTACAGTCACAAAAAATCATATAAAAATAAATCCACAAGTGTGATAACCCATATTTTAGTGTATTTTCACTGAAGATTTATTTTAATTAATTAAATATTAGTTCTCTTGTTTTAAAAATTTGTTGGATTTTTTGTTTGTTTATTTTATGATTTTTAAGCTATGGAAATTATTTGTTATGCTTTTTAATATTAATTACTCTTTTGCATTTAAATTGACCTTTTAAATTAAATTAGTTTATTTATGGGTTTTAAAATCTTTATTGTTTTAATTAACCTTTTCACAGCGTTTGAATTATTTTATTTAGTTTATTATTTTAAAATCATTTTCGTTGAATCATTTTTGGGACCCAAGTTATAAGAATTATGCCTCATTTCTTTCCCTTCATTTTTTTTTTCTCCTCTTTCTTTTCTCCTTATTTCTCCCCTGGCCCATAGCTTGCGCGACACCCCCTCCCTCTCTCTTTCGTCTGTTCCTTCATCCTCCACCTGGCGCCGCCGCGTGTTGCCGTGTCCCTCACCGCCCAGCCCATTGCCTATCCCACAGGTCGGTGACCTCTCACCTCCAATCTCAGCCTCTACCTCGTTGGCGTTAGCCTCCACGAGCAATTCTAAGCCGCGGCCTTCTTTGTGCTACAGCGCCGCCGTCGCACCAGCACCGGCCACCACCTCTTCACTACTTCATCCTTAATCTTTCAGCTACCTAATGGACCCAATCCCAGCTCTGATCCGTCACCAATGAAGTCGCACCACGCACATTTTCGATTTGGACTTTTTGACCTTAAACCGTCGCCTACGCTGTCACCCATAGCCAAAGGCCACCACCACTAGCTTCACCGACCTCTCTAGGCCCTACCCTATCAATTTCAAGTCTTGGTTTAATCCCGTTCAAAAGTAGGTATTTGAGACCCACGGCCACAATGTATTTTACACTGTGGAGTTGCTGTTTTGTCATTTCCAGCTCATCCATGATCCTTTGAAAATTACTATATAGCACTGTAAGTATTTTCCCAAACATCTGAGATTTAAATGTATTTTTACACTAACACTCATTTACTGTATACTGGTTGGTTGTGTAATTGGATTGTATTGTATTTGGTTGGTTGTTGGATATTGAGGTTGGTTTGGTATATTACATGTGCATGCATGTTCATGTTTATAAATGAAAACTGAGTTTTCATGTATTTAAAAGATAAAAGAGACTGTAGAGATTGTGGTAAGCAGACATAGTGGTATAGTCCCGCCTGTGATTCCCGCCTATGGCGCATGCGATATGGATGATGGTAAGTAGGGATGGTGGTATAGTCCCGCCTGTGATTCCCGCCTATGGTGCACGCGATAGGGATGGTGGTAGAGTCTCACCTGTGATTCCTACCTACAGTGCTCTAATAGGTACCCTTTGTGTGGAAATGAACTGTAGGGATGGTGGTAAGTTGGGATAGTGGTAGAGTCCCGCCTATAATTCCAGCCTATGGTGCATGCGGTAGGGATGGTGGTATAGTCCTGACTGTAATTTCCGCCTACGGTGCATTTGGCAGAGATGGTGGTAAGCAGAGATAGTGGTAGAGTCTCGTCTGTGATTCCTGCCTACAGTGTCCTATAAATGTTTTTATGTGAATCATTTTCTGAGAAAAGAATGGATTATTGATTTTAGGCCAAAATGAGATTTTGGCGTGTGTTGAAAAATATGCATTTTTGGGAAAAATGATATTTTTGGATTTCATGCATATTTCATCATATGCATGCATGGTTGTTGGTATTAATATGTTTTTATCTTGGATTGTTTGGATTATTACTTACCTGTGGTACCATTTTCTAGTACCGTAGATTTTGATGTTGATGATGTAGATGTTGAGCCTGAGGATTGGGCTTCGCCGGAGGAGTGATCTGGGATTACTTGTTTTTTGTATTTTCAGCTCTTGAATTATTTTATGGGACTGTGGTATTACTTTTAAACGTTTTCATTTTTGTATATTTGTATTAAACAAATTTTGGTACTTACTTGACTTATTTATTTATCCGCTACATTTTGTTGTGCACTTTTACGTATTACACACACTTGAACATGTCGTTGGGATGCATGACCCGTGTTGTCATCATCCTAAGGTCACGATTTCTGTGTTATTTTGAACGTGGGAGTCGGGGCGTCACAGGTAGTATCAGAGCAGTTCGGTTCTGGGTAAAGCCATATGTCCCATATGTGCAGTACCAGAAAGTTTTAAAATTGTGATTTGAAATTATTTGTTTGAAGTATGTTATTTTAGTGGTTTTAATTTAATTTATGTTATTATATTTTGTTAGTTTTATTCTATTTTATTCCTTGATAGTTTGTTGTATTTTAATTTATTTTGCTATAATTATATTTGATTTTGTTTTGTTTTGTTTTGTTCGGAATTGGAAGTGGGGTTAAAGATTGTTACGCTATGGTAGGAAGATGGTACGACTGAGGATCTTATTTCTTTGATAGGTATTAATATTTAATGAAGTAGACTTGAATTTTTATCGACTTGGTTGATTTTGATAGCGAGGCTTGAAGAGAACAGTGTGGTCTGGGTCATCTCTTTGGAGAACAGGATAATTGAGGTTTTAGATTTCATGGAAATATGATATGAGGCTTTAGAGTAAGAGGTTGTAAGTTCAACAAATTTGATGGATGGATTTATGAGAATTTTCACCAAAGGTTTAAGGTTTTACAGACTTTAGAAAATGATTTGTTATCATTTAATGTTTTAGATTTTGAAAGTTTCGGGAATCGATTGTTTATTATTGGATATAAGTTCGTCAATTTATAGATTTCAGAAAGTGATTCTACTATAAATTGAGGTTTTAAAATTGCATATTTGAAGGACTGATTTGTAATAAGATTTGAGTTTTTAATTCTGTAGGCTTGGTGTGCTAGTTTGATTTATTTTGGAGACTAATTAGTTTGTGACCATTAAAATGGAATTGATCAGAGTTGGGTTATTGATATAAGGATCTTTTCAATAGAAGTATTTCTTTGGGGATTGAAGATATTGATTTAGTTCGTGTATTTTTCTGAGGTTTGAAGATTTGAATCGTCTAAAAATAATTGTTATTAGTTCGAGATTATAATGACAGGTTTTAGGATGAATCTATATCAAGCTTAAGGATGATAGTTGGTGCAGATTCAGGAAGGAATTCTGGTGAGTTTCAGGAAAGGGTAATAATTCATGGATTTGGGAGATCGAAAATTTTTCTACCAATGGTGGTAAGAGTTTCCTGGTTAGTTGGTATGGAGCTACCTTGTGCTCAATGGTATTAATTTTTATGAAGACATAAATTTTATGAATGTGGCGGGTTATTAGAGTGCACAGCAGGAGCGTGATATTTTTTATTGTGATTAGGAGTTCAAATTGTGTGCTGATTTTGAGGAATTAGTGGTGACTCGAAGTTTTGGGATAATACTTGTAATTAGAGATTAAACTTTTGGTGGTGTGGATTTAGGATATGATTCTTGTTGATTTTGTGGGAACAGGTCTGGATAATGGAAATGCTTATTGATGGTTAACTTTGAAAGTAGTTAATAGGTTACCAACTTGGGGAATTCAATGAAGGTTTGGAATTTATAGCATAAATGTTGATTGAGGCCAGTAGTTTATTGTGTGAAGATAATCATTAAAATTTACTAGGTGTTGTATTAAGGTTCTTGTGGAATAGAGATTTGGATACCATGGCCACCTTAGGAGTATTGGGTGTGATGTGTCATTGGGAGAGTAATACGTGTATAATGGAATCGTCTTTAGGAGTAAACTTGGGAAAGAATTACTCATGCTTGTTGGGAGTTTTTGATGGTATGACTTTCTTAAGCGTGTTCAGAGTTGTATATTGTAAGTGCCTTAGTGTTGATGTTTAACCTTACAAATTTCGTTCTCGAAATTTTATTTAAGGGGGGGAGAATGTGATACCCCGTATTTTAGTGTATTTTCACTGAAGGATTATTTTAATTAATTAAATATTGGTTCTTTGGTTTTAAAAATTTGTTGGGTTTTTCGTTAGTTTATTTTATGATTTTTAAGCTGTGGAAATTATTTGTTATGCTTTTTAAGATTAATTACTGTTTTGCATTTAAATTGATTTTTAAATTAAATTAGTTTGTTTATGGGTTTTAAAATCTTTACTGTTTTAATTAAACTTTTCATAGCGTTTGAATTATTTTATTTAGTTTATCGTTTTAAAATTATTTTCGTTGGATCATTTTTGGAACCCAAGTTATGAGAATTAGATCTCATTTCTTTTCCTCCTCTTTCTTTTCTCCTTATTTCTCCCCTGGTCCATAGCTCGTGCGACACCCCCTCCCTCTCTCCTTCATCCGTTCCTTCGTCCTTCACCTGGCTCCGCCGCGCGTTGCCGTGTCCCTTACCATCTAGCCCATTGCCTCTCCCACCAGCCGGCGACCTCTCACCTCCAATCTCAGCCCCTACCTTGTTGGCGTTAGCCTCCACGAGCAACTCTAAGCCGCGGCCTTCTTTGTGCTACAGCGCCGCTGTCGCACCAGCACCGGCCACTACCTCTTCACTACTTTATCATTGACCTTCCAGTTACCTAATGGACCCAATCCCAGCTCCGATCCGCCACCGATGAAGCCGCACCACCCACATTTCCGATTTGGACTTTTTGACCTTGACCTTAAACCGTCGCCTACGCTGTCACCCACGGCCAAAGGCCACCACCACTAGCTTCACCGACCTCTCTAGGCCATACTCTATCAATTTCAAGACTTGGTTTAACCACGTTCAAAAGTGGATATTTGAGACCCACGGCCACAGTGTATTTTACACTGTGAAGTTGCTGTTTTATCGTTTCCAGCTCATTCATGATCCTCCGAAAATCACTATATAGCGTTGTAAGTATTTTTTCAAAT
Source organism: Pterocarya stenoptera (assembly GCA_003123785.1). NCBI lineage: Eukaryota > Viridiplantae > Streptophyta > Magnoliopsida > Fagales > Juglandaceae > Pterocarya > Pterocarya stenoptera. Next base: position 264,585 of record QEOT01002454.1, on the reverse strand, counting down.
ATCTTTTGAGATTTAAATGTATTTTTGCACTAATACTCATTTATACTGGTTGGTTGTGTGATTGGATTGTGCTGTGTTTGGTTGGTTGTTGGATATTGAGGTTGGTCTAGTACATTACATGTGCACGCATGTTCATGTTTGTAAATAAAAACTGAGTTTTCGTGTAATTGCATTAATGTTTATATGGATATTTGAAAACTGGATTTTCATGTGTTTAAAAAGGAAAAGAGATTGTAGGGATAATGGAAAGTAGGAATGGTGGTATAGTCCCGCTTGTGATTCCCGCCTATGGTGCACGCGATAGGGATGGTGGTAAGCAGAGATGGTGGTAGAGTCTCGCCTGTGATTCCTGCCTACAATGCTCTAATGGGTACCTCTTGTGTGGAAAGGAACTATAGGGATGGTGATAAGCAGGGATGGTGGTAGAGTCCCACCTGTGATTCCCGCCTACGGTACATTCGGTAGGGATGGTGGTAGAGTCTCGCATGTGATTCCCGCCTACAGTGGCCTATAAATGTTTTTATACAAATCATTTTCTGGTAAAATAATGGATTATTGATTTTGGGCGAAAATGAGATTTTGGCGTGTGTTGGAAAATATGCATTTTTGGAAAAAATGATATTGTTAGATTTTATGCATATTTCAACATATGCATGTATGGTTGGTGGCATTAATACGTTTTTATCTTGGGTTATTTGAATTATTACTTACCTGCGATACGATTTTCTGGTATTGTAGATTTTGATGTTGATGATGCAAATGTTGAGCCTAAGGATTGGGTTCCGCAGGAAGAATGATCTGGGATCACTTATTTTTTGTATTTTCAGCTCTTGTATTATTTTATGGGATTGTGGTATTGCTTTTAAACGCTTTCGTTTTTGTATATTTGTATTAAACAAATTCTGGTACTTGACTTATTTATTTATCCGCTGCATTTTGTTGAACACTTTTGCGTATTGTACACACTTGAACACTTGTCGTTAGGATGCGTCACCCGTATTGTCATCATCCTAATGTCACGATTCCCGTATTGTTTTGAACATGGGAGTCGGGGTGTCACAACAAGCTGACATGATTTTATATATTACGTTACATCTATTTTATAATAAAATTAATTTTATAATCTAATATATTACACAAAGTTTCGTTAGTTTATGAATTTACTTTAGTGAAATGTTTTATAGCTCTGAATATTATACTACCAATTCTAAGGCAATTGATTGTTTCATTTATTATACATTTGAAAAAACTTATTTTGAAGTTTAAACTATGGAAGCTTATTTTTTGAATTTCAATGAAAAAATTCAAAATTCAAAATTCAAAATTCAAAATTCAGCAATAAAATGAATTAAATAGTTGCTATTCCATATCTTCCCTGCACTTTCTCGGCATCCAAACATCATATTTACGCATTTGACCAAACTATCTGCAATAATAATAATAATAATAATAATAATAATAATAATTACTAGTAGTCATAAGGAAGTATATTCAACAAAATACGGGAATCATATATATTCACATACGAGACCATCGGCTCAGTTTCACAGTTTGATCGCCAAGGCACAGACACAGACACACACCATGGGAATCATCGGAAACCTCAGTCCCGAGCAGCTCCAATCCTTCAACTCTCAAGGTCACCAAACCAGTTACCCAAACCCTGAAAAGCTTTTTTCGTACTTTTCAACAACTTTTAATGTTTTTATTTTTCTTGTACAGGTTTTATTGTGATCGAATCGTTTGCGAGCCCCGAAGAAATGGACGCCATGAGGAAGAGAATGGATCAGTTGCTGGATGAGTTTGACTGCTCTACCGCCTCAATTTTCTCTACCAGGAACCAGGTTTTTATTCAAAATTGATTCAGCTTCTGACTTTCAAATTGGTATCGTGTTGTTTTTGAATTATAGGAACTCAAACGAAACTATATTTGAGTTTTTTTTTTTTTTTTCAGCAACAGTTGACCGACAATTACTTCTACGAAAGTGCCGAGAATATTTCTTTCTTCTTCGAGGGTATGCATGTACTTGTTAATCTTGAGCTATTTATTATTAGAATTATAATTTTCCTGCCTTTTTAAATCCTGAAGGACCTTTTTGATACTCCCGGGGGCCTTGTATTAATTTCCTTTTTTCTGTCTGAGAATATTGCAAAGAAAGTCTCGTAGTCTGGTTTATGACGTTGGGTATTCTGTAATAGTTCAAAAAGTAGATCCTAATATTTTAGTGACAAGAGAGGTTCATGTGTTGGTTGATGAATTGCTGCTTTATAGAAATATATTGGAAATTGCGTTTTTCTATTTTTAATTTATTAAGAGCGTATAACTACTTTTGGTGTTTATGAGATGCCATCGATAGAGTGCTGTGCTCATTGATACTTATAACTTTTGTCAGAGAAAGCTTTTGGAGCTGATGGAAATTTAAAGCAACCCAAAAAACTTTCCATCAACAAAGCTGGCCATGGTTAGTTGAGGCATTGTGACTTCCACTGCTTAGGAATTTTTTTGTGAGGGTTTTTTTTTTTTTTTTTCTTTTTACATATTTTCTCTATTAAAGTTTCCTGCACACTTTTCATTGACAAGCAATCTTGTAACCAACTGGGGTATATATATGCAGCGTTACATGAGATTGACCCAGTATTTAAAAAGTTCTCGTGCTCTGAGAAACTTTCAAGTTTGTTATTCTCCTTGGATTACAAGAGGCCAGTGATCATTCAGTCCATGTACATTTTCAAGGTATTCCTTTTTCTTGTTCAATGATTTGTCGTTTCTTTGACATAATGTCCTTATGGAAACTCATTTGCTTAGCTGAGATATTGGGAAGGCTTAAGTCATAGAAAGACATTTAAGTCCAATGTTAACTCTCACAGTGGCTTGAGTGTAACACATTGTGTTTATTAAAACTTGATGGGATTTTTCAAAGATGTTTTTAGATGTATGCTTACCTGTAAAAGAAGATGCACTTTAAGCATGAGAAAGATGTGCCCTCTTTGTTTAAGCATTTTGACGATAAGGTATTGAATACATGATTCACCTATCAAAAAAGGTATTGACTACATTAATGATGATATTATTCTAAGGGAATACTTGGCATGATTGAAAATTGGAGATGCACCTTGATACTCACATATGTACATACATCTATGTGTATAAGTGTATTTTAATTATATAGGAAAGAGGGAAAAGGTTTGATTTTTAAAAATTACGGTAATTCTTCTATACACTTTTTTTGGACTTGGGGTTTAGGGAATTTGTGGATTTATGGTTTAGGATTTGTAAGGTAAAAAAGGTTTGACGAATAGTGCCAAAATAGCTATTTCTTGGGGGCAAACATGTTGTTTTATGGCAGCAGCAAGATTTGGTATTTCAAGGTTGTTCAAAAGGTTTAATCGATAGGGTAAAGAGAAAAGGATTTGATTTGGGGCGGGGGTTTACTTTTTTTAGGAGGGTTACAAAGAGTTAAAATACACAATTGTAGCTTGAATCTGACCTGCATGTGAACTGTACTTGTGAATGGTAATTTGAATAGTACACCGAGAAGGAGGAAAAGAAAAAGAAAACGAAAAAGAAAGCACTCTAAACATACAAGCCTTCTATAAATCGAAGTAAAATCTTATTACTCAACCTTAATTTGTTTCAGTACGAGGGGCACGCTTATGCCTCTAATCTAAAATTTTAAGAGGACTAGAACTTCTACTTTGACCAGTAAACAAACTCCTTGTTTGAATGGACCATTATATAAAAGCCAATAAACTAAAAAAAGACTTGAGGCTTACATTGACAATCTAGGTTCTAACACATCGTCTACCATTCCGGGGGAAATGGTAGTTGGGACTACCAAGTGAGATTTTTACAAATCTTTACAAATCTCAACAAGTAAGCTACTAAGCTATTTTTTTTTATAAGCAAGCTACTAAGCTACCAACAGTATACATATGCATGCATGATAATAAAATTTAACATGTATGCATCTAGACATAGACTTGAACATATGTGACATGACGTAAATTGTAAATAACATGAATGAATGTAACATGACTTGACTTGTACGTGACATGAACGTGGCATGACTTGACATAAACATGACCGGACTTGACATGAACATGACCTTATTACATACACATGGTTGTTTAACATGAAACTGCAAATGCATCACAGGATCTGCACTAGCTGTGAGTACGTCATGATAACTGAACTGATAAAGCTATTAAACGTGTAGTTGGCACCACCTGCATTGGGTGCTTGACTTCGCTCCGATAACCAATTACTTAGGTCCCATTCGAAGCCTGTTGACTGTATTTTGTCAACCCAGGGGATCCTACATTCAATTTAAATACTCCAGCGTGGACAAATGAGTTCCACTGGAATAATTCATCATCTTAACACTTGGGGTTGTGATAAAGTAAAGGACTCATGTATGCTTAGACGTAACTCATGACATACTCACAGATGACATGACATTCACGACATGTAACATAATCACGTGTAATAGATGACATGTCATTCGTGTAACAAATAAATGTATAACAAGTGACATGACATTCGTGTAACAAATAAATGTGTAATAGATAATTGATGACATGGCATATTATATTATCACAGTTATAATAAGCATAAATGACATGAATATAACATTAGCAATCTTACCACCATACGTACATAAATACACTGAGAGTAAGTTAGAGGCTAACTTACAGTTATGACGCGTAACATAGAACAAAGTGTAAATTAGTGCGAATTGAAACGGGATACTTTTCTAAGGTTATAATATCTCATTAAATTCTTATAAATATAAAACTTACTAACTTATGGCTAAAATTGCAAACTTACCCATCTTTGTGAGAAATTACAATTTGGCCCCTAAAATAAGGATTTTGCATATGAACTCCAAAACTTACTAAATCCAAATATCAAATTAGAAAAATTTAAAACAAATTGAAACTATGTCAAACACTCCTAGGCCAATTCACCCTTAGGCTAAAAATTACACTTTTGTTGCTACTTGACCATCCAACATACTATCATACTTAAACCAAATTTAACGACACTCAAAAATCACATCCTATGTTCTAAAATCATGCTAATACATCAAAACACACATTTCATAGAAACTTAAACTCATCATATCAAGGAAAATGCCAAAACATCAAGGTTAGGTCAAAATGAACCAACTTTTGATGTTCTTGGTCTAACAGTTTCAAATCAACTCCAAGGACTCTAACAGTCCATAAACACTCTCTTAACATGTTCATCATTCAAACCTAAGTGATAGCATGCATGACTAAGCAACCAAAAATCACTAAATACAACCTAACACAATTGGTTTGCATGAAAACTATAAAACCTTGTATAGCATGCTTTGGACTTGGAAACGTCACTAGATCCTTGATTTTTATGCAATAAATCTTCAAATACCAAAATCATATACCTCATATTCAAGTTCTAACTAGATCTAAGCATTAAAACTAGCATGTCATGGCAAAAATTTCATCCAAACAAATCATCACACCTGAGAGCCTCTCAATTGAGTTGAAACCAAACTCTTGCATGTTCATCAACACTCCATCAAAGATCTAAACCATAACTCTTCAACAGTAAACTCTTAACACATGATCAAAGCCTTAAGAACAACATATACGAAAACCAAAGCCATAGGATCAAACCAAAATCACAACCTAAGCCAAAACAGAAACTGTTTTGAGCCAGTCGGTTTCTATCACTTTGAAATCATACAAAACTCTTATATAAAAATAATAACATGCTTTGAATCCAATCCTAACTTGCAAAAAACTTGTTAACACTTTACCATAGCAAGATCTACCCATCATTTCATCAAAAACTTCACAAAACTTTGAAAGTTTCACACAAACATCAAAACTGTCACCAACGAGACATTTGCATCATCATACTTAACTTTCACCAATCAAAACTCCATGAAAATTTTTCCAACACATACTCAAGTAAACTAGACACAAAATAAAACAAAATACAAGAAGATTGAGCCACAGAAAATACTCACAAAGGGCCTGGAATGGATAACACAAAAGCTGCCAGAAACTTTTCTCTCAACAGCCTCTCGGTTTGCTCTTGGGAAAGGAGGCAAATGAGCTAAGTGTGGAGGCAAAAAGGCAAGGGGCGTGGGGTATAGATGGGGGCCGACGTGGTGGGTGGATGGATGACCCTTGGATGGGAGGGTGGAAGCTGAAAAGGTAGAGAAAAGGGGGCTGCACAGCAGCTGATTTTCTGCTGCTGTTCTGTCTGGGTGATGGGGGCTGATGGGGGTGGTTTTGGCTTTGCCATCAAGCCACTATTTGTGGTCAATCATGAGGTGGCATGACACCCTAAGTATGGCCTTGTAAGAGTGGGGAAGCTTGTCAAAGAAGCTTGGCCAAAAGGGGTGGTTTCGGTGGGACTAACCGAATGGGGTCTAGTTTGGGGTTTAGATAGGGTTTCAGTTATTGCTTGGCTCAAATCAAATTTTTTTGGTTAAATGAAATTACCAAGATGTAAGGGAGTGGTTAAGGGTGTAAGAGTGTGTAATTTAGTGGTTAATTGCATGTGAAAGTGATTTAACAAAGTGATAAAATACTTGATCAAAACCAAGTGGTTTAGGGTTTGGAAACTAAATTTAGAGTTTTGGCCATCACATGTGATTTAGGGTTTCGGTTGGATTCTGGTGGCTTGGGATTTCATTAGGGTTGAAACTCTCCTTTGGTTGACCAAATGGTATTTTGGTTGAATGGAATAGTATTTGGTGTAAGAGGTATGGTAGCATGGCTTGACTCTCACTTCATTTCATCACATTTTTCCTCTACTTGACATGTGTCATAGGGTTTCCAAATCGATGGCTAGGATCCAACCAAAAGTAATCCTAGTGATCCTTAGTGAATTTGGATATGCTACATGGCAGTTTGATAGCTCTTTGAACAAGTTGCCACGTGGCGCTCTCGCGGGTGTTACTATTCACTCAAAAAATCTTGAAACTTTTTATTCTACCATAAAATCCTAAATATTCCTATGAGTATGATGATGCAATTTTTTTTTGCGAAATTATACTCCTAATTGCCTTAATTAAATAGAAATGCACTCTCGTCCACTATTCACCCTAGAAAATCAAAATTTCTTATTTTACCGTAAAATTCTAAATATTCATCTGAGTCTAATGATGCAATTTGTTTCGCAAACTTATACCTCTAAGTGCCTTAATTAAATAAAGGGAAACTCTGTCACCATAGTGGATCGGGATCCGACTACACTAACGGACTAAAACCTAATCGATCGCTCAATTCATGAAATCCCAAAAGGATTTCATGAAGTTTCTAAGGTCTATTGAATTTCTTTTGGGTCATTACACAGGCTTCTAATGGGGGGATGTTTCAGGTCAAAATATGATATAGGCTACCTATAAAAAATGATATAGACACGGCATTAGGAGTTGATGGTGTAAACAGCTCTTTAGGTATAGATATTCTCATTGCTAATTTCATATTATTAGTTTTGAAATCATTGGACGTTCTCTCTTATCAAGTTTCAATATTGCTTCAAAATATGCAATGCACACTGTGGTAGGGGTTGATGGAGTAAATTGCTCTTTAGGCATAGATATGCTCATTCGCTTGTTGAATATTATTATTATTATTATTTTTTATCAATGGACAATCTATCTTATCAAGCTCTAATATTGCATAAATAAGTTTACATGACAAACCCTTTTAGAGCATGGAGTGGGTAAAAATATGTCTGGGTTCAGGCTGGTAATCTTCTTTTGTTTCAGTCTTATTTGCAAACTATGTGCTTATGCAATGACACTTTCTATTCCGTCCTCTGTATCATAAGAATTCGTCACATGCTCATGATTTGTGACTTTTCCCCTTGTTATATTTATAATTGCAGCTTTGCTGAATAGACATAATTTTCCCCTTGTTTATGTTTTTCATTCTACATTTTATTTTTCTAGTGAATGGACAAATGGGGACAGGAATATAGTTTAAAAGCCAGACTCATGTCCCAAACCTACATTTTACTTTCCCCTGTATCGTACCTAACATGATAATAGTAATAATAGGTTTGGATATGTTACACAGACTAACACCACGACAAACTAAGGCTACATTTTTAGTTCTTGATACTTTACTATGCAGATTAATGGAAGAAACTGCTTCTGGTGTTTTTTTTTTTAATTATTATTATTATTTTTTATTTATATCACTGCAACATATCTAGAATTTTTAACCTGGTTACTTTCTTCCAAACGTGCTCATCTTTCTCGTAATTTTAATCTACAAAGAAGCATTTGGTATTTTATTTGCAGCAACCAGGTATCGGTGGTGAAGTAGTGCCACACCAGGATAACTCGTTTCTTTTTACAGAACCACCAACTTGTACGGGGCTGTGGCTTGCTCTTGAAGATGCGACAACAATAAATGGTTGCCTTTGGGCTATTCCTGGATCTCAGAAGAGTAGAAACTTGCATCCATCTAGCCTTTTCCCTCTATGGAACAGGAAAAATTGGCATGTTTGGTGTGATCTAACTTTCTTCTACGCTGTGTGTTTCCAGATGGACTTGTTAGAAGGATGATTAGAGGTGAACAGGGGGTTTCCTTTGACCGGCCTTCTCCAACATATAACCAAAAAGATTTCGTGCCTGTTGAAGTTAAAGCTGGGTCTTTGGTTGTGATTCATGGTGATCTTATTCATCAAAGGTTGGTAGAAGAAATCCCTTTTGTAGCTCTTTCTGAAACAATAAGAGTTTCTTCGGTAGCAAGATGGCCTCAAAACTTGCTTTTTCCTTGTGTTTGCACTGCAGTTTTGAGAACCAGTCCTTACAATCCAGGCACGCCTACAGCTGGCATGTGGTGGATACTGATGGCTGCAAATGGGCCCCTGATAATTGGTAAGCATCCAAGAATTCCGCTAAGTATTCATTATGTTAGACTATAAATTAAATGATTAAATCCCGTCCTTTCTATTTTAAATGATTAAATCCCCTCCTTTCTATTAGCTTCAGTTTTTAGATATAACATTGTATAAGAGTAGAGATCTAAGGGCTAGTTTGGGTGTTAAGAAGTGTTGTGAATAGTTGTGAGTAGAGATTGGAGTGAGTTTGTGGGTCCCATTGAAAGTATTTTGAGTTGTTTAGATGTATGAAGTATGTTGAGTTGTTGACTTTTGGATAGATAGTTGAAAAAGGTGTGGGTCCCATAAATATTATAGGGATTTTATTTTTAGTGATAAATATTATAGTGATTTTTTTTTCCTCTCTTTCTCTCTCCTCTGGCCTGATTCTTTTTTTTTTTATAAGTAAAAAATTTTATATATCAAAAGGAGAAACCAAGTACACTGAAAGTATACAAGAAAACACCTTGCCCAAAAAGACCCAACAAGCCCCTAAAGACCCAAAAAACCCAAAAAACCACCCAAAAAACACCTGGCCTGACTCTCTCCATGCCCGAAATGGGTTTCAATCCAGACTGGTGCCGCTGTGCGCTGCCCATCCTCACCGCCACCACCGGAGACTCCTCCTCACGCCGGCGACTCCCCCAACCACCACCGATCTCCCCCACGCGCAGCATGACATCCCTTGGGGTAACTCAACCGAAATGGGTGAAACCCATTTCTCTCCACTTGTGCCACTGTACGCGGCCACCCAGGCCACCGCACCTCCACCACCTCATACCGGCAACCACCTCTCGTAGACCCAATCACCATGAACCTCCCTCTCCCTCTCCGTCGCACGCACGCAAACCACCTCACAAATGGGTTTCACACGAGTTCGAGGCCACCGCACCTCCACCACCACCTCACACAAAGCTCGAGGCCACCACCACCTCACACGAGCTTGAGGCCACCGCACAGTGGCATTTGCACGATTTTTGTGGCAGATCTGTTTTTGGGGAAGAATTACATGCAAAGGCCGAAGGGTGTGAAGAGAGAGGTCATAACATGTGGGAAGTATTCTAGGCCATACGAAAATGTCTCGGATAGCATTTGGATGTAAAACACTTCTCACCCGTACAAGGATATCTGAGAGTAGTTGAGGTATCTTCAATGCCACACAGCCTAAGTTTGAATCCCTCCCGACTTCACACTGTTCTCTTTTCAATCAGCATTCCATGTCTTGGGCTCATTTATTTACAAGTAGCCTGACCCACACGTGATGGGTTGTTGAATATAAATTAAATGATTAAGTTGTCCATCTCTTTTTCCTATTACTTAAGGTGTTGGGACAAGTGGTGATATAACACCTTATTCATATTTATCAATGGCTTCTCCAATCCACACACAGCACCGGTTCATAATGTATGAATCTAGATTTGAACATACTCAATATACTTCCTTATGATTTTTTCCTGAACTTGTCTGAATGCTCTATCTGTCTTTAACTTTCGTCTGGTCAATTGAATTGAAAAGATCTGATTTTCTTATTATCAAAGCCTCTATTGGGATTTCTGAGTTCTTTATCTTTGGCTTTGATGGGAGAGAGAGAAGGGGGGTGGGGTTGAATAACCTTAATTAGTCTTATACTGATTTGCTTTTTTTGTTTCATTGTATCCATTTTATTAGTGAATTAAATATACGTCTTTCTACTAGCTTAAGTTTTTGGGACAAATAGTGATTGAGCATTATATTTGAGTAGTGAGTTTGAATTTTGACTCTACACTTCACTCCCATTTAATTTAATATTTCACTTTTTAAACCCACTTTTAAGGGGAGTTTGTCCCACACACGATGGGTTTGTTAGAATGCAATTTAAACATATTGGTCTTGCTACCTAAAGGAAAACATAGGCAGAAACAATTGTGGTCAAGAACTTGTGTTCATGTTCTGATGCTAGAAATGTTCTTGAAAATTCTTCTTCCCATTGGACAATTGTTGGACCTGGTCCAACGGTTGCCTTGTTACTTCTCCAACTGGTTTTACTTATCAAAAAAAAAATCTTCTTCCCATTGACTGTTTATATCTCTATGGGGAGAATTATTGCATTGTCGGTGACATGCTTTCCTTAAACTGTCTTGGAAAAAAAAAAAAAAAAAAAATTTCAGTAATGCCCTCCACTCCCGTTCTATTTGCCTTTCCTCCTCAATCGACCTGGTTACCAAGACAGGTGACCTTGTTCTGTTGGATTTTGAAGGGTTCTGAATGATGCACTTCCACATTTCTCTATCTTGAACTGCTTTATTCTAAACAAGAAATATTGATCTTAAATTTCTTTTCCAGGATCAGAAGAAAAGTGGAGCCAGAGCCCCTCTATGTGTCTTAATATGTCCAGACAATTCATCAACAGTCTATTTTACAAATGACCTACTTTTGCATCTCTTTTATATACCTTCCATCGTGAATAATCTTATAATGTGTATGTAATACTTATGATTTATGCTTGTCTTGAAATAAATTGAGGTTATCGTGGTTGGTTGTTAGAAAAGTAGAATTTTAATACTCTTAGATTTTTCTTAGTGGAGATGGTCAACTGTTTGGTCTTATTTTTGCTTCTTTTTTGAATGGCGAGACTTAGAACCGGCTCAATGCCTAGGCCAGCTAGGCAATTGCCTTAGACCCCCACTACTCAAGGCCTCTTAAAGAAAAAAATATTAATGACATCTATTTAAAAGCCCTAAAAATTCTCTAAAAAATTATATTCACATTAAAATTATTTAGGAAATAATATTGAAAGACCCCAAGCAAGAAATTCTCTAAAAAAGAAATTAGAAATATTATTAAGAAATAAAAACTTCTAAGAAAACTATTTCTTATTAATGAGTATAAATAATTATTAACCTTATTAGTTTATATAAGAGAAACATTTGTTAGCATAATTAAGAAAAAAACTAAATGAAGACAAATGGAAGCAATTCCAATAGTTATAATGTAATTATTATAAAAAGTAAAAATTTGTAGTATTTATAACACATTATAGTTTATTATATTATTATATTAAAATTAAGAACGCCTTCTAAAACTCTCGCGTTAGGCCTCCAAGCTGCCCCTTGCGAGACTGTATCTGCATGAAAGTTGTCAGAATAAGGTTCGGTTTGTGCAGTAAGATGAGATTAGATGATTTTAAATGAAAGTTAAAAATTGAATAAAATATTATTAAAATATTATTTTTTAATATTATTATTATTTTAGGATTTGAATTTATTATATTTTGTGTAGAAATTTGAAACAGTTATCATGATGAGATAAAATGAAACTATTTCTTTATTCAAACGGTTCTAAGTGTTTTTCCTGAGCTGCACATATTATAATGTAATGTACTTTAAAAAAAAAACTCATTTCCTTCTGGAGCAAGCATGTTTTATCTCTCGTGTGGACTGTCTATTTGCCTGAAATTTCGAAGATTCTCTCCCCTTTGAATGCTGCTGAGAATCCGTGATATCCCTTCCACTTACCTTGATAATCTCCTCACTGGACCTCCACCGTTGCCCATTGTCCCGAGGTGGCCGAGTTGGGTCTCCCCCGTATGTTCTAGAGAAGCTGCCAACATTCTTTGACAAATTTGCACGTAGCCATGCACCATACTGATGTTGCCTCCCCCTCTGATAGTCTTGTGGCCTAATCATCTTTTTGACAGCTTCTCTTAGCATTTTTGATAATGCCACAATGGAAACAGAACAGAGGAAGACGTTCATATTTAAGATGAAGCCATAATTGTCTCTGTTGAAAAGAAATAAATTTGCCTCTGATTAAAAGTTTTGTAATATCCACCACCACCTTTATACGTAAGAACTGGCCCCATCCCACTCCACTTCCATAAACTTCAATGTCCAACGCTGTCCCTATACCTTCTCCAATCTGGACTCCCACCTCCTTTGTCATGCATACAAGGGGCATGTCATGAACTTGCACCCAGAATACTTTGGAAGCAAACGAGATTTCTTTTAATGGTGTGCAACCATCAAACTCTTCAAGGCATACCAGCATCCTGTCAAAAGACTATGGTCTCCCAGCTATCACTTGAGCCTTGTCTTGCATCTTCTGAAATTCCAAAAGGACCTAATTTTCTCCAATCTCCTTGAAACGAATCCACCCCTCTGGTTTCCACACTTTTGACATGGTGGACCTGAATGCCTCTCTGTTGACAAATTTATCTGCAATAACCTGTGCTAAGAGACAAAATCTCCATTTTTTCATGACTCATGAAAATCTAATGTTGGCATTACCACTTCCTTTTTCTTTTGATTAGTGAGAGAGAAACCTGCCCACAACTTCTCTAGTTCATCCTCCATGATACCCTCTACAGATCACCGTATAAGAGACCAACCTTTGCCAAAGTAAAGAGCAAGACCTCACCCCTCTTAGAAGGAGAGGACCAAGCAGAGAAAAATCCCCAAGGACACCGGTTATTCCTTCTCTGCTCTTGACTTCTAATACTTGTGTTATAAATATATTTATATATATATATATTTATATATTACTTTGTTTACCAGATGTGACCCATGCATGCAGCCATCACTAGCTTGGCCCTCTTGATTGCTGGTTTCATGAAAATGATCATAAAATTGAGTATTAATGCAAATAATCTATTAGTATCTGTGCGTGCGGGTGCGGATGCACACAACAGTGCCTATGCTAGAAAATAGTAAGTTTTTTCTTTTTTCTTTTTTTCTAGATAACATTAGAAAAGTAAGCACATCATAGGAGAATTGACGAATTAGGCTTATATTGTCACGTCCCAATTTTTTTAAGTATTGGAGGCGAATCTATTTGACGTTATAATGATGACTTAAATGATAAAAAGAGTAAATGAATTAAAAGAACCTCCATATATAATAAATTGAATTCAAATCATCAAACCAACTCTAACTGTTCTTTCCTAAAATTTCAAATAAAACTTCAACTATTCTATAGTTGACATTTATTTCATACCTCTCATCTATCCCTCTCATGTGTCCTTTAAGCTTCCTTATTGGCATGCTCCTCTTTAATATATGTAAAATAAGAAATTTTATAGGTGGAAGGTAAGTCCATGACTCGGTAAGTATGATTGATTAATCTAGGTGTAACATATGAGCCTCATATATATATCAAGAATAAATTGAAAAGATGTGAAGAAGCACTTCAAAACATGTACTACCCTTTTCAATTAGGATAGTTGTCATTCCCATAAACTCCTCTCTATTTGGGATTTACACCTTCTCAGTGTCATTCAGTCCAATTATCCTTCCACTTTACTTCTCTTTTTAGGGTTGACACATTCTCAATATCCTTCAGTCTATAGAGAAATAGATATTCAGAGGCTCACAATGGAAATGTCAAAACACACTTGTATTGATCCATTCGGATAATCTTTATACAGACTTTACAAAGTTATAGAAGGAAACAAAACTATCTAAGGAAACAAAGCTATCTAAGGAATTGTATGACTAAGGAAATAACATGTACAACTGTTACAGAATAAAATGCATCAATTACAGAACATAACTTTTGGCTTGATTATTGCTGCAAATTACTTCCAGATTTCTTGTTGATTTTGAATCTGATTCTTGCCTTGTGTCACCTTCCTTAATACGCCCCCGCAAAATTGAGCTTCCATCGGCAAGACCAATTTTGGCTCTTAGAGATTCAGTGCGTTCTCGGGACAGTGGCTTAGTTAGTAAATCAGCCAATTGATCTTGAGTGTGAACATGACTTACTTTGAGTGTACCTTTCTGAACTTGATCACGTACAAAATGAAGATCAATTTGAATATGTTTCATTCTTGAATGTTGGATAGGATTAAAACTGAGATGAGTCGTGCCAGGATTATCACATAGAAGAGAAGGTGGCTCCTGTAATGAAAAATCAAGTTCTTGAAGAAGAGCAAGTAACCACAGTGTTTCTGATGCACCATTTGCTAGAGCTCGATATTCTGCTTCCGCAGTGGACCGAGCAACAGCTCTTTGTTTTTTTGAACTCCATGAGATGGGATTACAGCCCAAGAATGTAATATAAGCTGATGTGGAGGTTCTGTCATCGATGTTTCCAGCCCAGTCCGCATCGCTGTAGGTGTTTAGGCATGGTGCTGCAGCTGACTTGAGATGAATACTGTGAAAGATTGTCTTCTTGAGATATCGAAGAAGCCTCTTAGTAGTAGTCCAATGAGTGACCGTTGGCTTGTGCATAAATTGAGAGAGCTTATTGACAGCGAAGGAAATGTCGGGACGAGTTAATGAGAGATATTGGAGGCTGCCAATGACACGTCTATACTCTGTACTATCCACTGCAGTCGTCCCATCTACCAAGTGAAGAGATTGAGTGGTTGACAACGGGGTAGAAACATCCTTTGCACCAGCCATGTTTGTATTCTCCAAGAGATCACGAACATACTTATGTTGAGAGAGAAATAAACCTGCAGTAGTTGGTATAACTTCCACTCCTAGAAAGTAGTGAAGAGACCCCATATCTTTCAATGAAAATTGATCACCAAGTTTGTTAATCACATAAGCTACAAACTTAGTGTCATTACCCGTAATGACAAGATCATCAACATAAACAAGGAAATAGCATATAATGGAATCATGACGATAAACAAATAAGGAGGAATCAGCTTTTGAATTATGGAACCAGAGGGTTATAAGAGCAGTTTTTAAAGCTGAATACCACGCCCTCGGGGCTTGTTTGAGACCATAGATTGCTTTCTTTAGCCTGCACACATAGTCAGGTCGAGATGCATCTTTGAAACCCGGTGGTTGCATCATGTAAACTGTTTCAGTCAGATTTCCATGTAAAAAAGCATTGTTTACGTCCATTTGTTTCAAGGGCCACCCATTCATGACTGCAATACTCAGTACTGTCCTTATTGTGGCTGGTTTAACCACTGGGCTAAACTTTTCTTTATAATCAACTCCAGGTCGCTGATTATAGCCCTTGGTAACAAGCCGGGCTTTGAATTTATCAACTGAACCATCTGCTTTCCTTTTAACTCTAAACACCCAATTACAACCCACTAGATTACATTTGAGGGGTGGAGGAATTAAATCCCAAGTACCATGCCGCATGAGTGCAGTTAATTCAATAGACATGGCTTCACGCCATTCAGGGTGGGATACGGCTTGACTCACACATGTTGGTTCGAGAGGTAATGGAAGGGAGTGTTTAGAGACAGTGTGTATTTGCTTGGGTTTGAAGATGTTGTTCATGGATCTAGTAGTCATGGAATGGGTTCGGGTGGAGGGGGATTCGGTGTGCACAGGATGTTGCGAATCAGGAACTGAAGTAGAAGCAAGTTGATTTGAGGGGGAATCGTGCTGTACAGTGAGATTTAAATCAGCATCTAAGTTCGGATTTAAATTCAGATCACTATGCTCATCATATGATTCAGAATGAAAAGGAGTAGAGATAAAGGAGGATATACCTGGAGGCGGCGCAGAAATAGCAGCAAAGGTTCTGAGCTCGATGGTGGCTGAGCAGCGCGATTGGGACTTGGTGAAGATGCAGAGATTGAAGAGGCAGGGGAGAGAAAGTTAGGGCACGGATTCTGTGAGAGAAAGAAAAGGGGGTCGGCAGGTGGGCTTTCGGTAGAACGTGGGCCGTGCGTGAGTTTTGGGAAGATTGGGCTCTGCATTTCATCAAAGATAACATGCCGCGACACATATATCCGATCCATTAATGGATCCATGCATTTATATGCATTCTGTGTCTGAGAATAGCCGATGAAAAGACATGTAATGGATTTTGGTTGTAATTTATGGGTATTGTACGGCCTGGTGAGAGGATAGCATAAACAACCAAATTTTCTCAATTTGAGATAATTTGGTTGTTGACCAAAAAGAACCTCAAATGAAGACTTGTTTTGAAGAAGGGGAGTGGGTTGGCGATTTATGAGATAAGTGGCAGTTTGAAATGCATGAGGCCAATAAGAGAGAGATAAAGAAGCATCACGAAGCAAAGTAAGACCCGTCTCTACAAGATGACGATGACGTCTTTCGGAAACACCATTTTGTTGGGGAGTATAGGGGGCGGAAGTGTAGTGGCTTATATCATGATCGGACAAATATTTTTTTAACTTAAAAAATTCGCCGCCATTGTCCGAGTACAAGCTTTTAATGGGGAACTTAAACCTTGTTTCAACTAGTTTTTTAAACTGAGGAAAAATAGTATAAACAAGAGATTTTGTGGACATTGGGTAAAACCACATGTATTTGGTGTACTGATCCACAAAAAGAAGATAATAGCGAGCACCATTTAAACCAGTGATATGAGCGGGACCCCAAACATCAGTGTAAATAATTTCAAGTGGAGAATGACTCTGAAAACTTGTAGAACCAAATGGTTGTTGATGTGCTTTATTTATTGAGCAAGAAATACATGATGATGGTATCTTATTTGTAGTAAGAGGAAGGGAAAAACAATTGACAAGATTTTGAACAACTTTAATCGATGGGTGTCCAAGACGCTTGTGCCACCCGTCAATTGAAGTCCGTTAGTGCACATAAGCAACCATTTTGGGAGGGAGAGAAGCCACCATTGAGTTGGGAAACATGTAGATGCCATTCTCACACGCACCTCTTAGTAGTATCGCCCCCGTGGATCGTGCCTTCACAAGGAAATAAAGTGGGTGAAATTCAAGGAAAATATCATTTTGCTTGGTGAAGTGATGAACAGAAATGAGATTCTTGTGAAGATTTGGAACACATAAAGTATCATGTAAATGAAAGGTTTTTTTAGGTGTGGGTAAGGTTAAAGAACCAATATGTGTAACTGCCAAGCCTGTACCATCACCAAGAAGGACTTCATCAGTGCCATCGTACTCAGAGTGAATCGATAAATTTTGGATATCACCAGTAATATTGTGGGAGGCTGCGGAGTCAATTAACCATTTATTTTCTTGATGATCAGAAGTTCCTGCACAATTAACAGTTATTTCAGATGAATGTAATTGAGGGCAGGCCTTAGCTGTGTGGCCCACTTGATCGTAATATTGGCATTTGGGCTGGTAGCGTCTCTGGTTGGAATTGGAACGACCCTGATTGTTGGGACGCCATGAGTCACGAGGCGGGCCATTTGGGCCTGGTGAACGAGTCTGGCCTTGTGGTCGTGAAGGCCCTTTGTTCTTTTGAGTTGCTTTCAGTTGCTGAGTTGCAGAGAACCCGGAGCGTTGGCTTGTGAAATTCGCAGCCGCCACGAGCTGCTGGGTAGTAGCTTCCATCCTGCGCAGGTAATTCTCATGCCCAACAAGCAGGTCATGGAGCTCTTCGAAGGTAAGAGACTTTTCTCTTGCTCAAATAGCGGCAGCA
This sequence comes from Pterocarya stenoptera, assembly GCA_003123785.1. Lineage (NCBI taxonomy): Eukaryota > Viridiplantae > Streptophyta > Magnoliopsida > Fagales > Juglandaceae > Pterocarya > Pterocarya stenoptera. The sequence goes on along the minus strand of QEOT01002454.1, from coordinate 246,372 downwards.
ATCTCAAGAAATTTAGGCCCTAACCCGTTGAGGACATACAGAGTGATGTCGTCGTCGGAGATTGGATGATCGGTGAGTGCAATCTCATCAGCCAGGCCCTTAACCGCATGGAGATACTCCGGAATTGGGCGATTTGCACGCTGAATCAAGATTAGTTCTTCCTTGAGTTGCATTGCCCTTGTACGCGATTTGCTTGCATATATAGTGGATAGTTTCTTCTAGGCTTCATAGGATGTTTTGGCTGTGGCAATAAGAGGTGTGATAGTTGGGGAAGTAGAGGCAAGGATGGGGCTAAGAATTAGCTTATCTTGCCGAACCCAGTGGTGTTTCTTGGCTATAGAGGGTGGGGTTCCATCTGAGGAGGGGCAACAAGATTCACCATTGACATAATTCATTAGGTTATAGCCAATTAGGAGAGCCTCGAATTGAGCTCACCATTGGGGAAAAGATGAGGGTGTGAGTTTCTCATTGATCTGAGTTGTGATGTTGAAAACAACAAGGGGTATTTCTGAGGTAGGCTGATTTGCGGAAGACATGAGGATCAAATTCTCGTTGGTGATTTGTTCTGCTGATACCATATAGAGTAATAGATATTCAGAGGCTCACAATGGAAATGTCAAAACACACTTGTATTGATCCATTCGGATAATCTTTATATAGACTTTACAAAGTTATAGAAGGAAACAAAATTATCTAAGGAAACAAAGCTATCTAAGGAATTGTATGACTAAGGAAATAACATGTACAACTGTTAGAGAATAAAATGCATCAATTACAGAACATATCTCTTGGCTTGATTACTGCTGCAAATTACTTCCAGATTTATTGTTGATTTTGAATCTGATTCTTGCCTTGTGTCACCTTCCTTAATACAGTCTAGTTATCCTCCCAATACATTTGATATCATTGAGTGGGTTACACCTTCTCAAAGCCCTTCGATGTAGTTATCCTCCTCAATATAATATAATTAGGTACCATACTAATATATCATATCACATGATCGATTAAGAAAAATGTAGTACATGTTTTTCATGTAAAAGAAACCATACCATAAATCATATGAAGTTTCAAAAAATAATAATCAACAATGAACATGCCATGAAAAGTATGTAAAATTCCATACTATGAAACCATTATTTTCTTTTAGACTCAAGTCACACATGATTTCATGTAATAGTATTGTGTCATGAGATTTTCCAATAAATTATTATGCAATGCAGATAAATGTTTTGAGCCATAACATGATTTCATAACATGTTTGATAAAAATATAGTGTCCATAAACTTTTATTAAAAATACCAGCTTAATTAAACCCAATTACCTGGGTACTCCAATTCCAACTTGACATGACAACAATATCACTTAAAACGAATATAATAATTTACACCATTTATATAAATTTCTAAATGTCTTCATGTAAAAATTCTTCTTTCTAAAACTATTCACATATATTTGAGAAATCTATAAACAATTAGCACTTTAAAGTAACTTAGGGTCTGTTGAGATTGTGTTAGGAGTTTTAAAAAGTGGTTAAATAGCCTTAAAAGCTTTTTAATAAAAACATTAGGTTGTTTGGGTGTTACATGTTAAACTACTTTTTAATCTCAAATAAACCAAAAAGTATGTTTGAGGAAAGCATCATTTTGATGTTTTTCCTCAAACGCGTTTTTTCGGATAATGAAGAACGTAATTCGAATTCTAAAGAGGCTGTCAATGGGCGAAAATATCTATACAACTTTCAGATAATTACAATTTTCAAACTTTAAAGGATATAGTCATAATCTTTAAAAAAAAAAAAAATCAAATAATCATCATTTCTAGCTCAAAATGCACTTTTTTAATTTGTTTCCAAACAAATGTAACATGTTTGAAAGTTTTTTAAATATATGGTTACCAAACAAAAACTAACTTTTTAATAGTTTTTTACTTATTACTTAAACTATAAGTTATAAGTTCTAAAGTTGTAAACTATATTTTCCACTGCAATCCCAAACATGCACTTAATTAAAATACTACGTAAAACATCGTAGCACTTAACCATAGAACCCAAACTTGTATAAGCAAGTTAAATATTTTCTCCAAGTTCACTGTAGCTAAGAATTCTTGTTTAGGAAAACAACATTGTAAAAACTAATCTCCACTATTAACATAGCAAACTCCTTGCTCTACAAGAGAGAACATATTTTGGGTCGAGAATTTTCTTCCTGGAAGCATTTTTTGGACAAAATCGTGCCGACCGATTTGAAAGGATGAACCATTTCATTCCTAAATCTTGTTCGAACGGAAGCTCTTTGTTCGAACACTTATCTAATATTTGGATGGTTCATAAATTTTATTCAAACGACATGAATTTGATGGCTTCTGTTCGAATGTGATATGCCTTCAAACTAGATAATCATGTTCGAGCATTTGAGTTGTTCAAATAGATATAATCTGTTCGAATGTTCATGTACATAGTTCGAATGAAACTATGACATTTGAATGATAGAACTACAAAATCATGTTCGAACTTTTGAGTTCTTGTTCGAATAGATATATATAATCTGTTCAAATGTTAATGTGTTCGACTTGAATGAGATCTTTACGTTCGAATGCTTAGAGCGTCCAGATGTTCGAACTTAGTAGTAATTTGTTTGAACACTAGCACCGTACTAGGAGCACCGCTATTTGTATTAATGGCAACGTTTAGATAAATGCTGTTAATGTATTCAATGTGTTGCCAACGTACTATTGGTGGCGTTTAAATAAATGTTGCCAATTTATATGATGCGCTAGCCACGTACTAGCAGCGGCTTTTATTGTAACGCCACTATTTTATGCAATGGGATAGCAATTAACTATTGGCGGTGTTTTGATAAATGTCGTTAATTTATCCAAGTTGGTAGCGTTTAAAAAAATGCTACTAAATTGTATACAAACGCCACTAATGAGATTTTCAAATACCAGTGTTTTTTCAAACGCCGGAATTGAAAAATAAGGACTATCCATTAGCGGCGTATGCTTACGCCGGTAAAAAACCGCCACTAATTAATTAGCGGCCTTTTTTTGAATAATTGTTGGTGCTTAACGAATGCTGGTAATAATATCTTTTTTTTGTAGTGACTAGTGATGGCTCCATTTTCATTTGAAAGGTTTATTTTGTTTGTTTGAATGGTTGGAAATAAATTTGTTCAATAGTTAATTCATGAATATGTTATTATTTGAACACTAATCAAGGATATAGGAAATAAAAAAATGAATTTAAAATAACAAAACTATTTTAAATTATAAGAAATCACATTGCTTAAATGCTTCCTTAAAACACATCAGAAGCTTAGTACAATAATTGCATAAATGGCAACTTAAGACAACAAATTATAAGTTGGTGGTGGCATAAGTTGTTGTGACATCATTAACTGCATATGCTCTAATATTTGTTGTCCTCGAATTTCCGTCTTCCCCCACAAGTCTTCTTGTTGTTGTTGTCTTAAGTACACCTCCATTCTTGCCGCTTGATTTGATAATTGATCCTCCAACTCTTGTTTCTTTGACTTCAATTGCTCAATCTCGAGCCTTACTTATTTTAAGTCCCAAGATGTGTTTTTCAGTCTTCTTTTAGAAGATTATGAGGATGAGGAGAAAGGCTTAACGCAAATTTTCAAACTCCTCAAATATCCAGAACGAGGTTCAGGAACCTGAGAAAATGTCTCAAAATCATTGGCAGAGTATTCGTCAAATGCAGAATCGTGCCAAAGTATGACCATCTTGTCCTACAAAAAAAAAAAAATCATTATAGGTAGTAATAACAGAAATATCAAATCAGAAAATAAAAATGAATTAGACTTAAATAATTTCCTTCTATTTCGGAGTTGCTGCACATACCATCATGATTTGTATGCAATTTAGCATACAATCGAGTTAGATTATAACCAGTTGGATTCTCTTTTTCCTATGAAATGAAAAATATGTAATAAGTACTTTCAAACTTCTCCTCAGTTTCACACTTACTCTTAGCTTTCTCTCATATCTTTTCCTCCATCAAGCTACAATTGGTGTACCACCCAAGGTCCATTATAGAAGCTCAAGTAACAGCAATTGAAGCACCAAGCAACAGTTGTAACTAGACAAAAACAACAACAACACCATGGCTCACAGCAGCAACAAGTTTCAACTTTCTTCCAGTTTTGCTTCAACTTCTCTTCCTCCCTCTTCCTCTATTGGTGGCTAGTAGCAATTCAAGGAAAGACCAAGTGGCAGTAGCACCACAATGGGAAAGATGAAATCAACAAGTCAACAACCAATAATAGAGGAAACCGAACCTAGTAATTCACTAGCAAAACTGCCACATCTTCCTTCTCTAGTTTCCACCACTGAACCCTTACTCCATGGAATACATCACCTAAGTCTCTCCTGTACAAAAAAGTCAACAACCAACAAGAGTCAGCAGCAAGAACAACAATAGGTGTTGCAATCCTCTCAGTTCCCTCTCTTCACTTCTTTTTAGTTTCTCTACTTCATGTCTTTCATTTGGTTTCATCCTTCACACTCAAGCAAGTGGAAAGATAACCTCTGCTTCGGCCTCGAATCATTGCATATTTAGCTTCTTTAAACTGACGGTAATCATACGTTTCATGCAATATCTCTATTTCTTCCACTTCAGTAATCGAGTCATCTCTTTCTCCTTTAATATAAGCTCATTTATCTCTTTTAAGCTCTAGGTCATAGCAGCAACACAAATGAGATTCAACTAGGAATTCCTCCAAGGCGCTACCAGCTTAAGTTCTCTCATTTTCCCTTTCTTGGTTTTGGCTTGGATAGACCATCCTCTAGCCTTCTCCCTCATCGTACCACTTCCTTCTATTTTTCTTTGTTTTTATTATAAGGACTGGAATCAATTACTTGTTGAATGTGAATGAGTATTAAAGGAGGTGGTGTAGTAAGTATGTATTGCACGTGTCGGACTAATTGTGTTTAGTTTTATGGCTTATGGATTGATGTTTTATGAGATAATGAAGCATACTAGTTGGACAAATTATCTCTTGTTTGGAAATTGTTTCCATGTAATGTATATATGTGATGTTTAGTGATTGAAGTTAGTTTGAAGTTATATATTTATGTTTGTTCAATGGATGGTCTTGAATTTTGTTATGTAATATAGAATATGAAATGGTGAGTGGAACTTGAATGAATATGTGTTGTGTAGTATTTTTGGGCTAGCTTTTGTGTAGGAATGGAGGAAGAGCTTTTTACATTGAATTTGAATTAAATTGTGTAGCTTGGATTGATATTTTAAATTTAAAATGGGCGTTTGGATAAAATGATGAAGTTTTTGGATCTTTGTAATGAACTATAAAGTGAAGCATGGAAGCTTACTTGGAGACTTACTTTGAGAATTAGGTAGTAAATGGAGTTGTATTGAGAAGATGCAAGGAATTTGTAGAGCCATGCATGGATTGGATGTAATAAGTTGGAAATGTGTGAATTTAAGGACTCATTGATTATGGCTTTGAAGTTAAGAGTATGTAGTGAATGGAGCATGAAGTTTGTTTAGAAAAAATAGTGAGGCTATGGATAAGTTATGTAAGTTAAGTCTCCGGTTCCTTATTGAGATTAATGTGATAAAACCTATGTTCCAAGGTTATGAACCATGGTTTGCAAAAGTGTTGTAATGAATGTCTAAGAGTACCTATTGGTGTAAGTAATAAAACCGTGGATGTTATGAGGATGTATTTAATGAAGGATGCCATAAGCCTTGAAGTTAAGGTTTGGATTTCTTGAATGTTTGGAGGGTTAATTGGATGATGGCACAAGCTTATTGTAGAAAATTTAAATGAAGAATTTATGAATGATAAGGTTTAATATGCCAATGGTAGTTTCATTATAAGTAATTAATGGCATGGAGTTCTAAGTAAGTATTATAAGTAATTAATGGTAGAATGTTTACAATATTATCTATTTTTTCTTATTCATTTTCCCATTATTTTTCTATTATCACTAACACTTCTATCAATTAATCCCTAACTCCATTGTCAAGCTAGAAGCTCCTTAGATTTAGTCGCCTTGAGACTAATGTCAAGCTCCTTGACATCTCTAGTGAACCTCCTCGAGATATTACTCTCCTCATGCAATTGGTTTGTAGTCTTATTTATGTAATCGTCGCACAACCAGATATTTTATATGTTATGCATTTGGTTGGCTAGTTTATTAGTACTCCTTACTTTACCGATTATGTTTCTATTCTTTGTATATTGTGTTATGTCAAGTGAACTCGATTTCATGAGCTTTGGGTTTATTTTGATGCTTATTGGGCTGGTGATCTCATTGATCTTCGATCTACCACTAGTTATTTTGATGCTTTGGGACTTCTCTTATTCCGTGGCGTAGTAAGAAATAGTTTGTAGTTGTTCGCTCTAGTACAAAATATGAGTATCATGCTCTGGTTGACACTATACGAACTTTTATGGGTGCCCTAAAATGATTTGTTCTTCTATCTATTGTGAAAATCGAATTGCTATACATATTGCTCATAATGATGTATCCCATGAGCGCATCAAACATATTGGGATTGATTCTGCATTAGACATCAACTTCAACATGGTACCTTACTCCTTTGAAAACTAGATTGATGACAATTTCATGAAATCTCATCCTCCCGATCAATTTCGTGATCTTCTTTTCAACTTCAACACCTCGAGTTTAAGAGATGGTGTTATTAATGTATATTCAATTGCCTTATTATGATCAGAATATATATATTTTAATGTATTTTCTTATTTCACTTGGCCTGTTTTCCTATAAATTGGCCTTTTTATTGTACAAAATCATTTTAATTAACTTTTGAGGACTTCTTATTAAAGAGAATATGTGTAGGGAGAATATCAATGATATCCTCTATGTACCAATTAAATAATAGAATAATTCATTTTTTTTTATAAAGAAATATAATGTTGGGCTGTCGTTAAATGACCAGTTTGTTGCCTTAGTCAATGTCTGCTTAGCCCACTCTGGGCCCATAGTATGAGGAAAATAATGAGCATTTAGAAGATGGGCCTGAAGGGTCATCCGAATCCAAACATACCCTATATATATTATATTTTTCATTTTTTCTCTCTTTTTCTATAGTGATTTATTTCATCATATAATTATTTATTTATCTTTATGATCCAATCTATGCAAAGATATGGTAGTTGTAATTTACATAAGAGATTATAAGTTAAAAAAAAAATTAAATAATTTATACATAACCCAAAGTAATCGAAAATAAAATTAAATCCTGAATAATATTAATACAGAAAAAAAAAATCACAATATAAGGGCCAGGACAAAGGCATTTTAAGGAATAAAAATTGCCCAATATTAATGAGGTATTGATATTTTGTTGACAGGCCACGTGATCCAATCTGTATGCATTAATTTAAAGAATTTATGAAGATTTGACATTGGCTAGCTTCCTATAATTTCCTGCGCGCATCAACATCCATCCATTGATTTAAGTTGCCATTTATCCCCAGTAGTGTGTCATAGCTAGCTGTTAGCCACACTACTACATGACCCATGCATACACTGCTGATCATACATATAAATTCGTGAATAATCATGCATGTCATGTTTCTTCTACATCTCATGCAGCTCGTACCTATTTGATCAATTTAAATAATCATCATCTTCCATTAATTATTCCCGCCTGTAATTTTACATTATGAAAAGATCGTATATTTAAAAAAATATATATATATGACGTTTGTATATTTTATGACTATAAATATTATTTTTTATAATAACTACGACAAAAACACCTTATCCCATCTCACAAAATTCGAAAGATTTTGAAATTTGTGAGCCATGCCTGCCTTCATCATCATTAATTCATTATCAATTCATGTTTCTATCACCAATATAGAAGTCATTATGCCGTTTTCCAGAAAACTATTTCTAGCTTCTTGTGGAAAAGAAACTACTGGATCCACAGAATATATTAAAGATCATAATGTATTTTCTTAAATTGGGTTGGAAAAATATTCTACATTCTTTTAAGAGTTTTGCTACATATATATATCCATATTTTAACATTTTTAATTATTAATATTATTTATAGTGTGATCTATTATAACAATATTTTTTAACATAGATGATGTGGAAAGCTTTCCCATATATTATGATTAATAGTGTGTTGGGTGTGTAAATTAAAAATAAGACTTTATAAATAGATTTTTTCTTCTTTTAATTAATTAATTAAAAAATTAACAATTGTTTTTTAATATGATTACTGGCGTGAACCATGCACCTATTGTTTATAAATTTAAAATAAAATTTAATAAGTTTATATATATAAATACCAAATAACTTGAATATTAATGCAGCAGAATTACTCCCAAGCAGACAGGACTGATTGCCTGATTGGTGCTTGTACGTAGCAAGTCAAAGCTGAGCTTAGCAAGGACGACAAGGCTGAGACACTGAAATGGAAGCACAAAACGAAAAGGGGCAATTCAGTCAGATGATCACAAGGGAAGAAACATATTGCAATGTGATTGATCAAATGATGAATGATCATATGATAGCTGATGATCTCTGCCAATCAAGTAAAAAGACTACCCGGCCCCGCCCTCCCTCCATCCCTCGCTGTCAAAAAGCCAGAAATGGTACGTACTATCGCCAAAGTTATTTGTTTACCCAATGCATGCCCTTTAGCCTCTAGATTTGAATATGATCCCGGCCGGGGACAACGGCTATTAATACTGGACAGTCCCACACACCCTCCTCTCCTGATGATCATCTCTCCTCTCCAACCCAAACATGACACAAAACTTTCTAGTTAATTATATAATTATGAAATTAGAATAAAAAATAAAAAATGCAGGAACTAACAAAGAGGTAGAAGAGAATCAGAGATGCTATAATATTGGGAGAAGAAAACTCAAAGCTGAGGAGTTTCGACCGTGTGAGTCAAAGGTGCAAATTTCGAAGATATTTCAGAAGTGGAAAATATATATAAGAAATATTAGAAGGTTCCAGGAATCAAGGGTCAAGCTCATCATGTGACTAGACCCTTAAGTTGAGGAAGCAGAAAGGCTAGCTGGTCTTTTCTCTCTTGTTTGCACTCTCAGAATAATCATTCAAAACCCACTTCTATTTACTCCCTAGCTAGCTTGGCTACTCTCTGGTTTAGAGATCTGACTTTTGAGCTACTTTCTTATGGTCCGGCTCCTTTAATTTTCTGTTCTGAACAAGCAGTACTGTTACAGCCACAGTTAATGCAATGAATATAGTTCCGTCACAAGGTCTAAGAGCAAGAGGGAGTACTGCTAGGCATGCTGGAGCTTCTACTGCAATTTTCCTCTTGTGGGTCGTATTAATTTTCACCCAGATAGGTTTGTCTTCCGCTGCTGCTCATCATAAAGATGCCGGAGGCAGGCTCTTTAGGTCTCCGCAGAGGAAAGAGAAGCCGACGCCGACGTTGTTTCATGCACCTTCGAGTACTACAAGTACTACTCCAGCTCAGGTTGTGGCCAATAATGGTGACCTGCGAAAGACTCTATATGGAGACGACAAGAGAGTAATTCATACAGGTCCAAATCCTCTTCACAACTAGTGAAAATCCGAGGGTAGGTTATTCTAGCTGCAGTGTTTATGGTAGAGTTATTAATGCTAGCAAGAAGTAATTAAGATGGAAAATGACTGTAAGATCTTTCTGTTATCTGCTTTTGTTCCCCTTTCTCACTTTTGTATTAGAATGAGAGCATAACTCTAGCCTTTTCAGTCAAGTTTAATGAGGTTGCGGTACAATGTATCAATGGTGACCAGAACGAGGGAAAGAGAAAAGAAAAAAAAGGAAGATAGCTGTGAGCAGGCTAGTGTTAATGCTCTTGTTTCTTTTGCAGTCTTCTTCTTTCTGTACCTTCTGTTAAAAAGCTTTCCAATTTAATTGGTGTAGTTACTGTTTCATCGTGTACTTTCTTTGATTTATTTGTTTTGCCAAAAATTTATTCAAGCATTGCATTGCATTCAGCTTGGGAGAGTTGCCACGTCATAATTAATTTCCTTAACAGTAGTAGAGATGATCATCATAATTTTGGTTCTATCTATCATGAAAGTCCCCAACTTCACAACCTGATGAACAGTCCCACTACTAATGACTCTGGTTAACTTCAAGCAATGGTAAGCCACTTCTTCAGTTCATTGAGAGTGCATGCATGGCGTTTTATCAAAAGTGAGAGGAGCGCCCAAATCCCTGTCTCCCCCAGCCCCCTCTCTCTGCCCTTTTCATTGTTTGTTTGGATTGGGATGCATCAGTACCCAAAAAGGAAGCAAAAAGAAATGAAGAAACATGCCCAATAAGAGAGAGTATTGAAGCAGATTCCTTTAGTCCTCCAAAAGAATAGATTCTTCACGTACAGCTGATTAGGTGGCTAGCTAGCTAGCTAGTGTAGAGTCCTGATGATTGAAACTTGATTTGTAATCAAATTTGTGACGGAGTTCCGGCTGTCTTAGTACTCTTACTAGTTTTGATTATTGTCCACAATTCATATATATATATATATGATGTTTTGCTTAATTAGAACCTGTATAATTACCCTCCAGCGATGTCAAGAGATCAATGAAATCTGGAGTAGTTTATTTTGAAAAAAAGTAAGACTCGCTGTAAAAATATGGGTTTCATGATACTTACTGTAAAAATAGGTGGGCAGAAGATCCGGTAGTTTCTGTGTTTTATGAGCAAGCTGAAGGCGTGACACACTGGCCTGGCCTGGCTGGCTGGACCGCTTTAAGTACTATTGGTTGGATGTAGTTGATTGATTTATATTCCTCGAAGTACTCCTATTCTACATGTTTTGAGTTAAATGCACACATATATTATCTCTTTTCTTTTTCTCTATGATCTCCTGTCAAAGATCAGAGGATGCCTGTCTCAAGGGCCAACACGCTTTCTCAATAGATTTAGAACACTGTAAACCAAAGCAAAGCAATTATTGGTGCATTCCCCATGTGTTGAACTCAAATTCCAAAGCTTACCCTTGCAGGGGAGAGAAGAAAATTAACAGAACCTCTGACTCTAACATTTATTGCCTTTGTATCTTTACTCCATGCAGTACCATTCATTTGTTCAATAATATTATTAAACTGCGCTTCTACTATACCATATATCAGCTTACAGAATGGAGGCCGAGTTCCTGTGGTTACTCTCTCTCTCTCTCTCTCTCTCTCAAAATATATATTACTTGTTCATGTCTCAGTGTTTCCATAATAAATTAACAAGCTATAGAAACTTCCTTGGAATTAATGATCAGTTTTGTCAACTGAACCCGAGAAATTTCCGTAAGAAATGGCCACCGTTTGTCCTATATAAAAGTTTTTTTTTACTACCTTGACCAAACTGGGAAATATATATATATAGGTTTGATAAACCCTAAAGATTCTGTAACAAGAAACGAAGGCTTTATATATATATATATATATATATATATATATTATGTATCTTGGCCCAAAGTCGGCATCAGTAGTATTTCCCCATGCATGCAGCATGATGACATGACATGAATGTTTGCTTTGCTTGGGGGTGGCAATTATGGAGCTTATAAATGTGAGAGTTAAAGCGGGTGTCATAAGAATGCAACTACTTCCATCTCTCTCTCTCTCTCTCTCTCTCTCTCTCTCTCTCTCTCTCTCTAAGATATTCCATAAAATTACTCTTGTTTATTGCTTCCACCTACCTCTTACCCAAGTATTTGCTGGCTCTTGCATCTTGCAGTTTCTTTCATTTCGAAGAAAAATCTGACTACCCTAGCTTCACGGTTTGTTTTTATGCTATATATAGATATATAGATATATATATATATATATATATTTGCATCACCAACATATGGAAGCAGCAATTAATATTTATAATTAACTAAAAAGAGTCCCATACGAATATGGTTACAGAAGCTGGTGGCCTGTTCCAAGGCTAATAAATTAATCATGATGATCAACCACTCAAACATACCGTATTTATAATTTGAATCAATGCATGTCGCATTCATATAATATATACATCTTGACTACTGTCATGTTATAGTGATGATGCATGTTTGGCTTCCAAGGTGGCTTGTTCACATTTGCTAGCTCTTAGATATTAATGATGGTAATCATTTAGTCAGTTTTACCATTGATATATCACTTCTTTAGAATTTTAGGACTCTTAGGGATCATGTGGATCAATGTGAGTTTACTTAGGGAATTAAGGGCTATCAATCTTTAGATAATTGAAGAAATGATGTATCTTTTATCAGGTGTACGTAGAAGTGGCTTTTACACATTCATCAGGTCAATCACACACCATGATTACCTTATGATTTCACTAATTCTACAATATATGACTGCCTTGTTTGTTTTCGTAAATTAAATGAGATGGATTGAAATTAAAGTTAAAAATTAAATAAAATATTATTAGAATATATTTTTTTAATATTATTTTTGTTTTGAGATTTGAAAATTTTGAATTGTTTATTTTATTTTACAAGAAAATTTGAAAAAATTATAATGATTATATGAGATAATTTAAGAGGAATTGTGAAAACAAATGAAGCGTAAACAGGTCTTCTAACTCGAGCGGAATAATGAAATCCAAGAGGTAGAGTGCCAACGAGATCCTTGGATTGAATAAAATATGTGGACTCTGGCCTTGCTAGCTAGCAGAATTGATTGAATCAAAATAAATGTTCTTTGATGAGAAGATCAGATAGAAGACTATCAAGTGAACGTGTTATTAACTAGAAAAGGACGAAAATGGAAACCTCATGGAACATGTTATGCTCCCTCAAAACGATATGGCTGAAATTGATTAATCAAACTTTGGCGTGGCATTGGATCAGAACATCGTTATTCCACCCCATATCTTAGAAGGACGTACATATAATTAGGAATAAGGCTCCAGTTTTGTTTGCTTATGGGGTTGAAGTAAGTACTAATTATAAAAGGAGATTAGAAAAAAAAAAAAAAGTGCTAATAAAAGGAAAAGTTAAAATGAAGACATAAATGTCACTACAGCAAATTAAAAGGCATTTTGTGGCCAATATTTTTTATATGACTCAGGTTCTTACGCAAAAATACTTTTTTTTTTTTGCTTTTTCATCGTTTCATATATGGCGAGTGGGGAGTGGATTAAATTAAATGTGGACGGTAGTTGCATGAATAATCCTGGTAATTAGGATGCAGGAGGTATAGTGAGAAATGAGTTTGGGAAGTTAGTATTGAATTTGTGTTTTCTGAATCAAATAGATATGGTAGCAATAATCTTACATAAGTAAGGGCCCTTTGGTTAGGACTTAAACATTGCAGAAGGGTAGGTTTGAGAAATCTAATTATTGAAATGGACTCTCTAATAGTAGTGAATTGGATCAAGCAAGGAAAATGCACTCTTTGGTACCTAGAGGACTATTGGGAAGATATTGTTAATATATTAGCATAAATTAATTTTTGTGTAAAACACATATATCGAGAAGGAAATAAAACTGCTGACTTTTTGGCACAGCTTGGAAGTAGTGGTATCTCATATGAATGGTTAAGCCATATGGAGCTTCCTCATTTGCTTAAAGGGATCGTTAGAACAGATTTATGTGATCTAGTTTATCTGCGAAAGTGTTGAAAAGATTTAGGAATCTGATTGTTTTGCGGAAGGAAGTTATATCTTCGTGTAAATGAAGGAAGTTTCAGATGTTCGGATGTTACGTCTTGGTTTCATCTCGAATGTGTATGTTTTTATTGTTTTAAATTCTATATAGGCCTGTTTAGAGTTATGATTTTTCTATAGTTGTTCGTTTGGTACTTGGGGTTTTGATAATTTTGAAAAATCTTAGTACCTTGAATGTTACCACGGTATTCCTCCGCCACAAGTAAGGATTTATTAATAAAATTGAGTGGGAGTTACTATTAGACATGTGACTACTTACTCTTATTTCTTTAAAAAAAAAAAAAATTGACAAGCGTAATAACTCGATCGCCATTGAAAATTACTTTTTTGCGATGAGAACATGTTGTCGTGAGGTGTTGATACGTGGCTATGGAGTAAAAAAAATCCCTCCTAATTAAAGGATTCAATTAATAAGGAAGATGAACGAGATAATTACGGCCTGTTGATAGTTTGGAAAGTTGTACGTGGGTGCAGCTTTAACCAATAATAGAGTAGGAATAGGGAATGAATAAACAAATCACTAGTAAGGAACAGTGCCGTGGTATTTGAGTATGTTCTGAAATTAATGCCTTCTTTGTCTATTCTTAGGCATTATTATTATTATTATTTTTATGGATATAATTCTTAGGCATTATTGAGTGAGATGCTTAAATGCATTTTAGCAAAGTTGCGATATATATATATTTATATATATATTAATATAATAATTTAAAATATGACTTCATTAAAATTAATACACGGACTGTAACATGAGATATCATATGAAAATGAGAAATAATTAATGACACAAGGGACAACAGCGATTTTTTTTTTTTTAAGAAATAAAAAGGAACTACAGTGATTTTATAAAATGTTGCTAGAAACCCATTTAATCGTGGGGAAGTTAGAGAGTTCATCTAAAAAATTACATCCTCTACTTCCTAAGCAGTGAACTCCTTGAAAAGATTGTTATTCATGTCTACAGTCACATTGGTGTTCATGGAACTCAAGCATCCTTCAATGCCTTCTGGCTAGGAGGTTGTAAGAAGATCTTGGAAGGCTGGAAATATCTTTGGAATTGGCACTCGTGATCTCCTCTGGTGTTGTTACATTACCATTCACATATCAAATTTTGTGAATTGTATTTGTTTTCCTTCTTTGACTTGCGCATTGGTGGAAAAATTTTATATTTCTATCACCTTCCTTTAACAACCTCTGTTTGACTCTTTGCTTCCATTTCATGTCTTCCTCTTCAAGAAGAAAATCCACTTCCTTCTGTACAAATTTGTTTCTGCTAATCAGATCACCTTTATTTAGACTTTTAAACCTTTGAGACCTGGTTGAGTTTGGAGTTCATAAGCCTTTTAGAATTCCCAAAGTTCTCTTTAAGTCCATGCCATCAATTTTGCTTTGCATCTCTGTAGCCCACGACCTATAGTAGTTGTGACGCCTCCAAAACCTTGCTTTGGATGTAATGGAGACTTAGAGCGTCGGAACATACAACAAAATATTACATACTCCCGTTTATGGTTGTTAATATGCAATGCATCCTAGTACGCAACTGGCAGTATGCAATAATCGCAGTGGAATAATGGTGATTAGTTATAACTCATGCTAGAATGAACTAAAACATCCCAATAGCATTAAAACCATTGTAACTTCAAACTTAAGGATAGAATTTTTTTAATACAAAGTACTTAATCCAAGTTGCATGGTTAGATCAACTATTTCATACGCTCTCAAGTATGAAGAGACAATGCGTATGAGCATCAAAATTATATCTAGTTTTCGCTTCTCTTCAACCATCTGTATGCAGTGGTCCTTCCTGTTCTCCCTCTGCTGGTTTTGACACAACTTCTATCATTCGGGGGAAATGATAGTGGGTCCACAAGGGTGAGATTTACTTGAAGCCCAGTAAGGTAATCAACCAACTTACACAGAGATAAAGTATGTATGATTAATGATAAACATTAGATCCATGCAATGATATACAGAAAAAAAAATCCGTATTTGTCTCCCATCCAGGTTTCTCAACATTTTCAAAAAAACTTTGATACACTTTCTCTTTCAGAGAACATTTTCACTTATTTAAAAAACATGACATTTAGATAGAGAACATTTCATACCTCATTACTTTAAAAAATCATACAATTTCATCGTTATTAAAGTCATTATTGACATACATTTGGTAGCAACACGATTTTCCATATGTATCATCACCTGTCGATGACCGTAGCACAACTTATGTTGATACTACGTATTTGTTTGTAAACATCGTTCTTAATGCATTGGTAATATAACATAACATTATAACATATACACCCACCAATGTTAGATGTTATAACATTTGACTTTACTCCGGAATTCTTAAAAAAAAACTCATTTGAAATCCGTTGACTATTTTTCATCAATCCAGGGGTTACCACTCCATTTTTACTCACTTCAGAGTAAATATAGGAGTTTCACTAGGATAATTCCCGATTCTAGCTTTTGGGATCGTGATAAAATTCATTTTCATGCTATTCTTAAAAGATGTATTTTATAACATGTGCATAAGCGGCAAGTTTTCATTTGAAAATAACATTTATATGCAATATGCTAAAAATGGTGAGAATTTCTAATGTCATGTAACAAGTAATCAAATGTTCAATGATGCATCATATGATATTTCATGCTTAAAATGAAATTTAATATGAATGTGGTATTTATAAAAAAATCATAAATAAATTATCTAAGAATAAGTTAGCAGTTAACTTACAAACTTTCAGAATTTGAAAATATCATAGTGGCTGAAATCAAATTCTTACTAAGTTAGGATTTGTACTACTATAGAAGACGTTCATAATTAAAAGATTTCAAAAATAGATATTTACAAAAATACCCCTAAACTCTAAAAAATTGTCACTAAGGTCTTAATTTTTCACTATTTACAAATAAACCTCAAATTCAACCAAATTTCATGGGTTTCATATTTTTCATATTCTAAAACCATCCAAATCTTTTAAATTGTAAAACTCAAAGTGGAATTAGCTCAAACACTCCCAACCCGTGGCATGCAATCTAGTTGATACCTAAGCATGATTTCAACTATTGATCCCTATGAATGCATGCATATGAAACTCTCTTTAGTTACAAAAAATCACTATAGTCCTTATTGATATGATAAAGGTCAATTATTTGGTGAGCAAGTTCATCCCAATACTTAATCATGGCTAAAAACCTTAATCTTCATTAACCCTTCATTAATCAAGCTTGATGCTCTTAGTGTAAATCACAAAAGCATACTTTTAAAACTCACCCAAAACATACATTTTTGTTCTTATTCCAATCAAAATGTTTTCTAAATACTTAATCATCAAGCTTAAGTGGAACAAATCAAGGTTCATGCCTTAATCACAAACTTACTTAAAATCCATGCATGATTTTGATGATTAAAACAAGATAGAATCAAAACCTATCATGGCATGTTTCTAATAAAAAATAAAACCTTCCATAATCATTTTAAGACATTAGTAAATCATACCAAAATATGCTAAAACATGCCATAACTAAAATTTTTATTTAAAATAATTTAAACACTAAACCCATCCTTAATGAACTTGGTTTTGAATCAAGCATAGTAATTTTTTCTAAATTCATCCAAAAATCATTCTAACACTTAAAAATCACAACGCTACATGTAAATTAAGATCTAGAGCAAGAATACTTATAAATTTCGTAGCCCACTCAAGCTCCTAGCACAGGAAGTCCCAAAAACACTCAAACTCACTCACCTTTCAGTTTTCCTCTTAAGACTAAGGGGAAGATGGCTCTTTATGCTCAAGGGGAAGCTGGAGAGGAGGTGTGGAAGAATGAGGGGGTGAAGGGACCTTTTATAAGTAGCCAAGAGGGTAGAGGTGTTGTCCTTGGCCCATGGGGTTGGTTGAGGTGAGAGCTGGTGTAAGGGCTGAATTTTTCAGCTTGCACTTCATCACTTGGTGTCACTTGTGCAGAAAGAAACAGTACCCTAAACCATCATAATTTCATCACTATAGGTGCTACATTATTCTTATGGGTGCTGGTCAAGTCGTGGTGCAGAAGAAATAGAAGGAAAACCAACAAAAACAAACCATGGGGCTGACGGGTTCAAGGTGGTTTTCCTTGGATAGATTTGATCATGGCCTTGACTCATCCCTTTGTCTCTTCTTCAAGGCTGATTTGTGCTGGTGGAGGGTCACTTCTTGAAGGTTTTTTCAGGTGGTAGAAGGTGGAGGGTCAGCTGCCAAATGATCATGAAGGTGAAGCTCAAAGAAGATGATGCCAGTGAGGGTGGTTGCTAAAATGGAGTGGTGCACAAAAGTCATTCGGTTTAGGTGCCTTCTTTGGGTGGAAAAGTCTGGTCAAAGGCTCATGATGACTACGAGGGACTCTTGGGGATTGGGTGGTGTTGGAGGTGGCGTGGGGTGGTAGTTCAGCCAAGGCAGATCGGTGGTTGAAACTCAACCAACTCAGTTTGTTGGTTGGGTGGAAAAGTCTGGTCAAAGGCTCATGATGACTATGAGGGACTCTTGGGGATTGGGTGGTGTTGGAGGTGGCGTGGGGTGGTGGTTCAGCCAAGGCAGATCGGTGGTTGAAACTCAACCAACTTAGTTTGTATCCAACTAGCTAGCTTCCTAGGTGCAAATCAGTTTTGTCTATTTGGTTTGGTTTTTGAAACTAATTTCATCCAAGGTTTGGTATGGGTTATAAGAGATCATATGAATTATTAAAGGACCATAGTGCCCTTGAGAAAAAGGAACAAGACGATTGGGTTGGGCAAAATAATTCATGCTCACAAAAGGCACACATGTGTGCCGATTGCTGTAGTTTTGAGGTTTGATATATGATTTCCTCTAATGACATATGTGGAGGTTTATCTAGGGTCTTAGTATGATCTAAAAGTAATGTAATTGAGTAATAAAATAAGAAAATTTCATATAAAAAAGTTTAAGAAAGAAAATTAAGTTTCAAAACATAGTTTAAAGATCACAAATCTTGGATAAGTTGATTAATGGTCTTAACCAATTTTAAAACTTAATTTGGGAATTTAGGGTATGACATGGGTTTAAGGAAACCCATGGTATGGTGTATTGGGCTTTCAATTTGAAGAGTAAAATAGAACAAAACAAGGCTTTGGGCCTTGTGGGCTTAAAAAGGCCTTGAGTGTGGGTTAATAGTCCAAGGGTTTTTGGGTTTGAATGAATGGGGTCTTGTTTCTAGATTTTGAGGGATTAAAAGTAACCTCAAGATCCACTAAGATGGGGCTTAAAAGATTTACCTTGACCTAATTGGGCCATGGGTTAAATCTATACCAAACTTGGCCAAAATGCCTTATGCCTTCCTCATACTTGGGCCAAGGCTATCCTACTAACTCTTGCACTCCTATGAGGCTTATTTTAGGTCTTTTAAAGATTAACCCATAAATTTCCTAAGATTCTAAAGGCCTTAATAGGATTACTAATGGGCTTTCTTCTCTATTCCTTCATGCTTAATAAGTTGGGCCTTATACTTTCACTCTTACTAAGTTTTTTTTGAGGGAAATAGACTCGTTTCATTAAAGATTCGAAGTTACATTTGTGACTTATCAATACATGGAATAATCCATACTATAAGTCAAACTACGCCTAAGCTCTGGAGCTTCCCCACACACAAAATATTTTGTGGTGGACATTGTCTTAACTTCACTAGAAACTCTCTCCTAACAGAGAAAGCGTTCTGTAAAACAGAACTTGAAGGCCCCCTCTATCCTCCCAAGGAGGAAGAGTATGGGACACAGCAATGGATACTAAATCCAGTCGCCTATTTCTATATTATTTAAAACTTAAAAAAACAAAACAACTACAAAAACTATAAACAACTAAACAACTACTAACTATCAACTAAACTACAGGACCACAAGCACTGGTGTGATCCCGGACGTCACGCCCACCGCAAGCATCGGCATCTTGAGCCCTGACGGCACGAGCACCCAGCTCCCGCATGAACACACCGCTCCGATGAACGCCGGATTTGGAGGTGTTGAAGATCGGCGCCTGGGCGTCATCCCGGTGTGGCGCGTGTAGAGATTCGCCGGCTGAAAGGACTCGAACGGTACTCCTCCCTTATTTGTCCTGAAAAAACACAAAAAAAAAAAAACCAAAAAACTACAACGAAGAGAAAAAAGGATAGGAGAGAAGGTAGGGGGAGGAGCCGAAGCCCCACCCCCTTTCGTCGGTCTGGGTAGGCGAAGGTTCAAGAGAAGCGGGACTGGTTAGTTCAGAGAGAAGCGGGACTCAATCTATCCATTTTTAACTCTAGACTACTCTAGTATTCGGATAAAACTTTCACGGAAAATGAAAAGAGGAAAGAAAACAACGACAACCACTCTTACTAAGTTAGACCCAATGGTCTTATGTCCTTTTCATTGTGCCTATTTTCTAGTGTCCTCTAAGAAAGGCTTAAAACTTATATCTTCTAAGTTGGGTCTAAAGTTTTTTAACATTTTAACCTTAGCCCATCACATCCATAGTGCATTAGGGCCCTAAAGTCTTATTGTCTGTCCTAAGTTTTTATACCCAAAAAACTTGAGCCTATAGTAAACCACTCTTTGAGCCTTCTCCAATTCTACCAAATATATAACCCAAATTGCTTAGCCGATTAATGTGGTAACCATCCAATATGTCATGTGTCATTCCCTTATGGGGCCTCTTGGCTTCTTATCTTCAAAATTAATAAAGTATTAAAAATTCTCCAAAATAACTTACTAACCAATCAAGCTCCAAAAATTTTATTTTTTCTCAAAAATTAATATTGTACTAAAATCTTCTAATAATTCTTACGGCCTTTTACCAACTCAAATATCCAAACTTGTTCTTATTCTAGAATAGCTCAACTCCTAAACTAGGATTAAGACTACTAAGGTCAAGGCCTAAAGAGCTTTTTAGGCGAGGTGTTACAGTAGTCATCATCTTATTTGTACTAATATAGGTTTGTTCCATTCTTCCTTAATTAATAGGTGACACTTCTCTCAAATTGTTTAGTTAATGAGATCAATGAAACTCATATTATTCTTATTCCCAAAATAAAATCTCCCACCAAAGTGTTTGAATTTAGGCTTATTAGTCTCTGTAATGTATCTACAAAATCATATCAGAAAGTCTAGCCAATAGACTGAAAATGATCTTATTAGAGATGATCTCACCTACTCAATCTATTTTTGTTCATGGGCGATTAATATCATACAATATAATTGTAGCTTATGAAGCCATGCACACTATGAATAGCAGATTGTCAAGCAAGTTTGGTTATATAGCCTTGAAACTCGACATGAGTAAGGCATTTGACCGAATAGAATGGAAGTTGTTAAAAGTATTAATGAGGAAGTTGGATTTTGGATCAATCTAGTGTTGATATGTATTGAATCTGTGTTATTCTATCTTGATTAATGGTTTTCCACAATGTATTTTCAAACCAACAAGAGGGATTAGACAAGGTGTTCCATTACAATCCTACCTATTCATCGTATGTGTTGAAACATTGAGCTCTCTTCTTAGCTGTGCTGTAAAATGAGGCTTTATCACAGTTGTTCCTCTTGCTAGAGGCAAGACTTAGATGAATCACCTCTTTTTTCAGATGAAAGCTTACTATTTTGTAAAGCTAAATCTCTAAAATGGATTAGATTGATTAGTGTTCTAAGCATTTATGAGAAGACATCTGACCAAAGGTTGAATAAGGAGAAAACATTCAGTTCAGTGGGAATACCTTAAGAGAATCACAAGATATTATTCTGAGAATTGCTAGAGTTAGATCTGTAATGTCTTATGAAAAATACCTTGGCTTGTCGGCTCTTGTTGGAAGATCTTGACCAAGCTCCTTTGGAAGCATTATGGACAAACTAAGGCACATGATCAGCAATCACAAAGTGAAAACCTTTCTCAGGTAGGAAAAAAAAAAATCTTCTCAAATCAGCAGTGCAAGCCCTACCCACTTTTAGCATTAGAGTTTTTAAACTCTTATGTAGTCTCCTCAGAGACATTAAACCATTACAAAGATACCAATAAGCTACTCCAATAGTCCAGATAAGTTAATTTGGAAAGAATATTCTAACGGTCAGTTTACAGTGATGATTTCTTATCATTTGCATAAAGAACTTCAAGAACAGTCCAAGAGGCAAACCTCATGTAGTAGTACTCGAAGGAAAATTTGGTCAGACATTTGGAAGCTGAAAATCTCCCCAACAGAAAAAGTTTTCTTGTGGAGAGCATTTCTAGATGCTCTACCCACAAATTTGAATGTGAAAGAAGGTTGTGGATAGTCCAAACTATCCAATTTGTTTGGAGGTGGAAGAATCAATGGTTTATGGGTTATGGAAATGTACTACAACATAAGATATTTGAAGCCAGTGTTCCAAAAAAGTTATTTTTGTAAGAAGACTTCTATGGAACTTATATAACCTATGTGTACTGTATTTGAGAAGGAAAAGCTGTAGAAGATGGCAGTGGTTGCAAGAAGAGTTTGGCCGAGAAGGAATGGATTTGTTTCCAAGCAGAATTCACTCATCCAAATGCAGTGGTGCAATGATCAAAAGAAATTTAGAGGGCCTGAAGGCTATACATGCACAAAGATATAGTAAGTCAAGCACTTCTAGTAACATGGCACAAAAATGCGATCCTCCTCTGTTGAACACTTTTAAGATAAACTAGATGTTGTTGTTGATAGAAATTAATGTAAAACTAGTATTGGTATCATAGTTCAAGGTTGAGAAGGTAAAGTTATAGCCACAATGAGGATGAATCAACCCATATTCCCTGATCCTCTACTTGTAAAAGCAATGGTGCACTTCAAGCTACTCTGTTTGGACTGGAATTGGGCTTTAGACATATCACACTAGAAGGAGACTCTCTATAGGTTATTCAAGAAATCTCAAAAGCTGAGGAGTCTTGGACTTGTGCTAGCATGAATATTAGTGACATCAAGGATAAGCTTCGAAATTATGTCAAGTATTGTTTTCATCATGGGAGTAGAGAGACTAATAATGTCACTCATGCTTTGGAAAAAAATACCTTACATGTTCCTAATGTAATTGTTGATATGGAGGATTGTCCTTCATGCAATATTCTTTCCTTGCACACCAAAAACATAAATGAGGTTTGACTTAGATACAAACTAATCCCCCCAATCCTACTCTCAACCTAACCTGATCACATTCTACGCCATCATATAAAACTATCATTTCCATCAATCCACTAGGCTCATATCCTTAGAACTAGCATAATCATTTCCTAAAGCGTATACAATCCCTAACCTTAAATCAAGTAAGAATCACGTCCTAAAATCTGTCAACCGCAAACTCAAGTTCGATGATAATCATTTTTCAAACTATGCACATTCTATAACTTACTATAGGATACAATCATTTTCGAAGATCAGCATAATCAATACATTTGAATCTCATAGAAAAATCCACTTCTCCAAATCTATAACTTAGATTAGGTCAAACTTGCATACTAAGCATGCAAAACCTAAAATCTCAAATCTTATTAGAAACCATTCCATAAAGTTGACAACTCTAAACCTCAAATTAGACAATAATGTTTTTTTAAGGCCCGAAAAATCGATAACCTCGAGTCTAATAAAAATCATCTTTTAAAGCTTGCAAAACCCAAAACCTTAAATAATATCAAATCATTTCCTAAAGTCTGCAAAATCTAAAACCTCCAATTGCATTAACTCATATAAATTAATCCTTTAAGTCTCTTGAACATATCTCTTGGAATTCATAAAACTCGTTTCATAATTTCTACAAAATCCAGAACCTTAAATATCCTAGGATGATCTAAAGCTGTTACCTACCTTAGTTCATAGCTTACGTCTCTGTCCCATGATCAGGACAGCTAGACCATGTCGTTTCACTTCAAGCTTCAATATCTTAGATTCAAGCCAAATCACTAATAGTTCAAGCCTACAATACTGAAAAGTCATGCCTATCATACTGAAAATTCAACCGAATATTGCAAATGATCCAATTCTTACTACACAAATTCAAAACCTACCATACTAATATTAAAGCCAAACTTTGGTACTGTACCTAGGTGACTTATGGATTTACCTTGAGCTGTAAAAGCTCTTATACCACTTGTAGCGCCAACTACCCTCCCTTGTGATTAGGTAGTAGTTGTGATGTCAGGATGTTGGCCACTCGGGTCAAACATGTAACAATTCGCTAGAAATTCAATAGTGAAATTTCTATAGACTTTAGGAACCTCTTGAAAACTCCGTAAGTTTTCACAAATCGAACAATTGCGTAACTTTTAGTCTATCAGCATAGTCAGATGAAATGCTTGTTCAAAAATGCGTTTTATTTATTTCGAGGTACTTCGGGGTTGAATTTCAATAAAAAAATTGCACAGTTAGTTTAGTATTCATGTTTAAGATTTTTCAGTGCAAAGTTTATTTTTCACTTTCCTAGAGTGAATAGTAACTTCAATAGTAGCACCAAGTGCAGTGTTTTCAAAATTACAATATGTAATGTCAAATTAGGTTAGAGTAGTTTTATTTAGACACTTAGCAAGATTTTAACCACACTTGATGAATAGTATTAGACACTTGACATAAAGAGGAACCAAAAGATGGATTATGAAGGAAATTAATGTGTGAGATCATGCCACCTAAGTAAAACGCTATTCCATCTAACCATCCAAATTATGTCAAACTAAAGAAGGTTTCAACCCTAGTAAAACTCTAAATGATTGGAATCCAATTGAAACTCCAAAATCTTGGTTGAAACTGAAACCTTAAACGGTTTCTCCAAACCTTAAAGTTGGCCTGCAAACCCTATTTGATCTGATTTCTAGTATTATATTTAATCACTTGATTAAATCACTTCTAAAAGTTATTAATTCCTCAAATTCATGTTATAACATCATTATCCAATCCTTTAAACCTTAAAAATTTGATTGGGCAAAAAAAAAAAAAAAAATTGAATTTGGGCTTGATAACATTTCAAACCCTAACCAAACCCTCTTTAAATCCCAAATGAAACCCACTTGTTTAAGGCCCATTAAGGCCCACGAATTTTGGCCAATTTGGCAAAGCTTCTAGAGGAAGTTCCACCTACCCATGGTAAGCCATCCACTACTCCTAACAACCCTAAAGTCGTGCATGATGTGAAAATCAAAGGCCACCTCATCACCACCATTCTCTTGGAAGTTTCCTTGGCTAAAAATCACTCACTATTTGCACCTTTTTGTGAGCTAATCGCCATAACTCAAGATGTCATACAAGGTCATACCTCCCTTTTCAGAAGTACTTGAGGTGTGTAGGTCACCACTTCACCACTTTTCACCTCTCATTCTTGAAAAGAAACCCTTATAAGCTCTCTCTACAAATTTTAGAGACTTTTTGTGTGCCATTTTTGAAACCTTTGTAAGTATCTTCTCACAATAATTCCTTCATAAAATTTGATTTCATGGTCGTTTGATTGGTAGAAAGTTGTTTTAACCTTGGAAATGTCATTCCAGGTGATAATTTAGATAGTGTGTTATATTTTAGAGTTTTTAACCAAGCTAATGGACAGATCTTGGTCTGCCATTTTTATGGAATGTTTTCAACATGTTTATATGAATTATTTTTAGAGATTAGTTGCATTATTAAAGATTTTGATGAAATATTTTCATAGATCTAGAAACTTAGAAATTGAAAGAGGAAAAAAAGTTTCTGTTTTAAGAAAGTTTGGATATTTTGTAGTCTATTTTTACTTCAGTGGCTTTGATATTCTTTTTTGATGATTATAAGCCGTGGATTAACAGGTTAGGATGTTGGTTTAAATATTTTAGGTGTTGATTTGTGAAGATATGATTTTTATGTAAAAGAATACTCGGTTGGGTCAAAAGTTTGATATTTTTGGCTAGAACCATGTTTTGTTTATTTTTAGCCATGTGATTTTACGTTTAATGTTTGAATCTACTTTAGAATACATTTTTAAGCCACTTTATATTTTGGTTTGAAGATTTCATCATGGTATGCTTCGGATCTAGTCTTTGATCAAAGCAAGTTGAGAAAAGTTTCTGTTTTTGACCTAGTGTTGGAGTTGAGTACTTCAAGTGAAATTTTGTAATTTTTGGTGACTTTTATATATTGATTCAAAGTATGTTAGTTTTTAAGAATGTGTTATGAGCATGTTAGAGGAAAGGTTTGAATTTTTGGAAGTTTTTTGGAGATGTTTTGAAAAAGGTCAAAACCTTGTGATTCAATGATTTGTATTTTAGTTAAAAAATTTGGATCTTTTTACTAAAAGTCTTGTGATTATGTGACGTTGATTTTTGTTAGTTGTGTTAAGCATACTTCTAAGTATAGGATGTGATGGTCTATGTTGCAATATTTTGGTTTAACTATGAGTGTTGAAGTTGGATAAATTTGCAATAAAAATCAAAGAGAAATAGCCTTTGGAAGTTTCGGTATTATGATTTTCATTGTTGTGTTTGGTTTTAAAATTTTCTAAGTTGATATTTGAGTTTAGGACAAAATTTACATGAAGAATGTAAATTTGGGTGATTTTTAGAGTTAGAATGTGAAATCCTTAAGTTATGGGTAATATGGTCTTGTTCCACATGTAGAGAAAAAATAAAAATTTTACTCTAAGTTAGCATTTTTCATGTTACTAAGTTATTAGTGATAAGGTTACTAAGTTATTAGGACTTTTACTTACAGTTTTTTGTGTTTCGTGTTTTTCACTTTTTGTTCGTAAAACATGATGATCACTGTAAGTTAGCTTCTAATTTACTGTCAGATTATTATGATGTATGTTGATCAGGGAACCACTATTTATATACTTATGTTATCCTATATGCCATACTACATCATGTATGTCTATTACGCATGTTATATTCTGTCACGACATATGTATCTATCACATAATATATTCTGTCATGCGATATTTATCTATTATACAATATACTTGTCACGTAATATTGTTTGTTACATATTATGCCATGTTACGTAATATTATCTATCACACGTTATGTCATGTCATGTAAGGTTATTTGTTACAAATTATGCCATGTCATGAAATGCTTGTCTGTTACATATTATGCCATGTCACGAGATGTTGTCTGTTATATATTATGTCATGTCATGAAATGTTTATTTGTTATATATTATGTCATATTACGAAACATTTATATGTTACTTGTTATGTCATATTATGAAATGCTTGTCTATTTTATGTTATGCCATGTCATTCAACTCACGTACATGTCATATTACCTTACGTTAGGTCATATGTCCTTTCACTTCATGTTACGTTATGTCTCAAGTACAGAATGTGTCTCGAAAAAAATATTTTCATCTCAGTTAAATCAATTTCAAGTTTCAGTTTCATGCATTATTAATTCAAGTTCAATACGAATTCTTATTATCGGTTAATCTATACTATGGTCTAGAAATATATGATTTGTTTGGTATTACGGTCAAGGCATATGTACTGTCCGGTACTACGATGAAGGAATATAATCTACCGTGAATACAAAAAGGATACACATGGTGAAGGTGTAGGAGCTACTTGAGTATTCCCATTTTCTTAATCAGAATGCATAATCTCATTTACACAAACTAGCATTTCTAATTTAGTTTAGTCCACCTTTTGTTTAGTTTAGTTCATGTCCAGTCTCATTTTAGTTTACGTTTAGTTTCAATTCATGTTCAGTTTTATGTCCAGCTTTAAGTCATGTTTAGTTCATGTTAGTTCAGTTCTTCTCATGTTAGCCCAAGTCATGTTAGTACACGTTTTGTTAAAGTGTCAAGTCACGTCAAGCTTATTTATGTTCATGTGTGTATTTATGCCTTTATTGCCATGCATGCATATTTAACCTGTATATTAATTTATCTGTTAACTTGTTGAGATTTGTAATCAAATCTCACTTGACAATCCCAACTACCATTCCCTCCGGATCTGGAGAATCCATGCATGGGAGATTGGACAACGTTGAATAGAATGTGGAGCATATAAAGAGTTGATGGAGCATAACCCCCATTTTTTAGACATTAGTTTGGATATCACAATTGAGCTATGTGAACGGCTCAACGAATTAGTACAATAGTTTTTATTTTCAAACTATAGTTATGGAGGTCTATCTACGATACTCTTTATGTTACAAACCTATTATATAACATAACCTTTTGAATACTAGCTATCATGTGAATTTTATGAAACTTATTTATGTTGTGGGATATATTACTTTTGGTACATAGTATTGCTGAAAGGAAAAACTATTGAATATGGCATATTGCTAGATGCATTGCATCCGTAATTGTCATGAACATAGGCAGGTAACTTTGTGTTGTATGTCTCGACGCTTCAAGTTTTGTCAAATCCTAAGCGGAATTTGGGAGTGTCACAAAACACCCCTAATGCATTGTGACCACAAAGTATGTGCCAACATGCAATACAAAAGTGTGCAGATAATTCTAACAGTACCAGAAAATTAAATTACATCATCAAGTTAATATCCATAAGCCACAAGTCTTCCAACCATAAACAAAAGAATATTATGGTCTTCCAAGAATAACAAAGAGCCAAAAATTAAAACTTAAATACATAGGGGAAATAATCTCAATCTTCACTCCTTCAGGTGGAGCTAGACCTCCATACTCATACTCAACCTTTGCACCAAAATCTACGATTCCACAGAGCGGAACCATAGGTCGGGACACCACAATGAGATTTCATAAAATATCACTAAATGAAACCAAAACCAGGTCTAACATTTCAAATACAATAGTGTAGAAAAATATGAATTTATGCAAACAGAAACTTTTGGAGAATTATAACATTTGCGATATTCCAAACACAAGTATATACCCATTTCTCACACAAGACACCCCGCACTCGAAAATCAAAATTTTATTTTATAAACTACCATTTGATTAAGGTATGCACTACCCTAGGGGACCATCCGCACACTTTGACTCCCTTTGTCATACCACGGGTAACGACCATATGTGTGAGTTAGTAATGAGCAATGCCCATCTTTGTGCCCGGCGCGGACATGACCAGGTATTCTCTTGCCTTCACTAGCAGAGAGGCGATGAAGTCGGCCCATGAATGTTACTATTTCACCTGAGCACGTTGTCACCCAGCAACAACCCAGGGGATGTCATTTAGTTTTGTACTCTCTAGTGGATAGAGGAGCTCCACCGAGATAATGCCTCATTTTGTTTTAGGGTCATGATCCACACAAAATCCATACAATCATTTTATTAATGTATGCACCGTGGTCTCCCCTATGAACCATCTACCCACTTTGATTCCCTTTATCACATCACGGGTAACGATTGTGCATGTAACTTTATAACGAGTGATGCCCAACTCCATGCTTGGTGCAATGTGACCAAGCATCCCCTAACCTCTGCCAGTAAAGGGCCATGGAGTTGGCTTGAGAGTGTTACCGCGTTACCCAAGTCTGTTGTAGCCTAATGAAAACACAGGGGATGTCATTCTCAGTTTTATATGCTCTCAAGTGACCAGAAGAGCTCTACCGAGATTAGGGGTGGTTAGTTCGGTTTTAACCCAAAATCGAAACCAACCGACCGGTATTTTTTTACTGGAAAAACCGATCGACATAAAGGGGTGAAATCGGCCAGATCGATTATGGCCGGTTCTTGGCCAGTTTGGGCCTCTTCTTTTGGGCCTTTTTTTTTTCTCAATTCAACATCTTTTTAAACATTTGTTTTTTTGCTTAATTCAAGATCTTTTTGGGGTTTTTTAGTTGATTTAAAATTCTAATTTGTTGAGTTTTAAAACCCATTTTACATATTCAATTTCATTTTAATTTTCATGTCATTTGTAATGTTAACCTTAGGTTAAAAAAATTAATTAACAATAGTAAAATAGAAATAAACTAGTAGGTAAATACTAAGTATATACTACTATACTAATCTAGATAACTTTAAAAAATAGAAACTTCACTAGATGTTTAATACACATTATAAATAATAAAAAAAAAATGTCAAAAGCAACAATGCAACTAAAAACAAAAAAGATAACAAAATTGCAATAATTCTTGATATTCTTTAATATTCAATTTTCAATAGTTGTGATGCTTGATTGTACTCCCAACTCTATATAGAAACATTAATAAGATTAAAACATAAAATATTATTGAATTTGAATAATGAAAAATACTAAAATAATTTATAAAAGCAAATGAATATTGAATGAGGAAAACATTACCAGACTTTACCACAAAGCTCTTGATATTATCCATGGACTCTCGAATATCAATTGGTGTTGACGAATGTTGCAACCAATTCTAAGCATAAATAAGCGTTTCAACGGAAAGGATTAAATACATGACCGCCCATACTAAATTCTAACCCCAATGCAACCATGGAAATATGCATGACCAACAAGTCTCATGCAATCCTCGCAAGTATAGTTAAGCTTATTTTAGTTTACCACCAAATCAACAAGTCAAAAGATGGACTTAGTGCCTCAGAATCATCTGATAAATACCGGTCCACCTTTGATTTGGCAACTGTAGATTTGTGGCAGGAGATACTTGATACCACTTGTAACAGCCCACTAGAAATTCAATGGTGAAATTTCTTTAAACTTTAGGAACATCGTGAAAACCTCGTAAATTTTCACAAATTGACCAATCGTATACGTTTAGTCTGTCAACATAGTCAGTATTGCCACTCTTTATTGTGTCATAAGCACAATTTTACTTATTTGAGATAGTTAGAAGTGTCAAAATTTGTTATGGTCTGTGCTATTAGATTCAGTTGGTTATTTAGAATTTTATGATGAAATAATCTCTTTTTTAGTTTTCGGATGAAACCCTTTGTTCAAAAATGCGCTTTATTTATTTCGAGGCACTTCGAGGTGAATTTTGATAAAAAAAAATTACACGTTTAGTTTAGTATGTATATTTAGGATTTTTTAGTCCAAATTTTATTCTTCACTTTCTCAGAGTGATAGTAACCTCAATAGTAGCACCCAGTGCAGTATTTTCAAAATCACAATGTGGAATGTTCAATTTAGATTAGCAAAGTTTTATTTGGACACTTGGAAAGATCTTTAGGGGTGAAAAACCGACCTATCGGTTCGGTTCAGAGCCGAAACCAAGACCGCACCGATACACTGGAAAAAGGGATATCTCGAACGAAACCGGCCAGTGAAGGGGAAGAAAACCGTCGACGTCGGTCTCAGTTTTCTATCGGTTGGTTCACTAGCATCATCGTTGGCGTGAAGAGAGAGAGAGAGAGAGGAATGAGAAACACAAAAACAGATTCACAAGATATACAACAAATATCAAACAATTCACAACAAATATCACACTATAACAACACTATCGGTACCCTCTTTGAGAAAAATAAACAAAACTTGGTCCCCATAAACAAACCTCAATGAATTGGAGATGGGAGTTTGAAACGACGTAAATGGATGAAACGGCACAAATAGATGGAGGGAGAGAGGGACGACATCGGAGAGAGAGAGAGAGAGAGAGAGAGAGAGCTGAAAGGGAGATGAGAGAATCTAAGAGAGAGAGCTGAGACTGAAAGAAGAGAACGGTGCAGAGAAATGAGAATGAGAAGGGGGATCTTAACCTAATCATGAAACGATGTTGTTTGGTTGAGACCAAACGGCTCCGTTTACTTCATTTTTTTTCAACTAGGGGGCTTAAAATGACGCCGTTTCACTCATTTAAGTGAAATGGCGTCGTTTCTATATAGGTATAAAATGAAAAAAAAATATGGTAGAACCAGTCAGCCGGTTCCTGACTCCGACGACTGGTTAAGGCCGGTTTAGTCGGTTCCTGTACACCCCTAAAGATCTTAGCCACACTTAGTGAATAGTACTAAGCGTGTACTTCAAACATGAATTGAATGTGTACCTGACCTTGAAATGTATTCTTGTCTCATGGAGTTATCACGATGTTCTTGTCTCATGAGATTATCATAATAATATTCTTATTTAATTGGGTTACCATAATGATAGAGTGATATTGTATAATAATAAATTATGCCACCTCATTTTTGTTTTTTTTTTTTATGAAAAGATAGTGAATTTGAGAATGGAAAATGAAATTAACTTTGCTTAAATTTTACTACTAGGTGGCCTTTATGTGATTCTCTCATTTCAACATATGAACATCTAATACAACTATGTAGTTTCTTTTGGATTGGGGTCTCTGCGTTGTTTTTATTTTTTTCCCCTTTGCTTTAATTTGTTGGCTTCTTGCATGTGTTTTTAATAGTGATTGGTGAATGGTGACCTTAGGTATTTTCTGTGGGTCATTGATTTGAAAAGCAATTATGAATTTATGAGAAAATTTAAAACCTTGTCCTTCAACCATTTTTTAGGTACATAGTCGAATCTCTCATTATTTGTGGTCAGAATTCTAAATCGATCCATCAATGTCCAAAACTTCAGTATACCCAAAAATGTCTTACTTTCCAATTGAGAAAAAAAAATCTATAGTCGGTAACAATCAACAAGAATCGAAGGTTGACATGTGCTGGAGCTCGGTCACAGAGGCCTATAGTATGCATGGTTGAATGATCATCTCTTCTCTATATGGTGGTGCTAGGTGATGAAGTTATGAACACCTATGGCTTTCAAATATAAATGAAAGGCTGGAAATAAATAAGAACAGAAATATTTACGTGATTCGACACTAGACTTACGTTTACTTTAAGTTCAAAATCCACTATAAATAAGTTAAACACATATCCTATATAAGTCCTCGGTTATAATAGCCCAAAATGGAAGAAAAGATAGATTGAAGAAGACTCCATAGCTCTTTTGCCTGTGGGGAAATTAAAAAGTCTCCTCTCATGGTTGTCCCCCTATCCCTTTTAGTTAATACCCCATTACTTTGTGTGTTGTCTTTTAAGCTTCATGTCCCTCCTTGCTTCATGTTTAATTATGCATTATAGTCGGTAGACCCATGCCTTCTTTGTCTCCTTTTTTTTTTTTTTTTTTTTTTTTTGGCTATGGATTTCAATCCTCGATGGACTCTTGGTGAGTTTATCATATTTACTCATTTTATCTCTAACAACATGATACCTTTAGCCAAAAATATAAGTCTTATCGTTGATGTGTGTTTTGTAGTTGCTGGACAACAACGATACTCCTGTACCTGCGAGGGTGGAAGAACAGGTGGTGAAGGGTGGCTGTGCACCTTCGATACCAAAGTCAAATCTCTTCTCTAGGGCTTAGAAAAGCTAAGTAAGGAGATACAGAAAATTAGAAAGATATATTGAGTGTGTAACCCCTAACTTGTATCTCTTCTCTAGATATGTAGCTTTAATGATCATCTTCAAGTAGGATGGTATGATGTCACGTTTAATGTGGCCGTTCCTGTCAGCTATAGGGCCTAACCTAGGGTTTGGCCACTCTGAATTGCATTCCATGCGGCCGATCTTGCAGGAGACAGGATCCCGACTTGTCATCTCCCCATTAATGTATGGTAACTAAAAGTATCGTTGGCTCCTTTTACCCTTCCTTGAGCCCCTGGGTTCTCCTAGGCCTCCCCCCATTAGGGGCCATGCACCTCAGCGCGATGGTTATGGGCCTAGCCTATTTGAGTATAAAAAACCCCTTCAAAGTTATCTCGCAAATTTTCATCGCGTGTGGATGGTGAAAATTTAATTCTCCATCACGTTCCCTCTTCCCCTTGAATTCGCCGCATGTATGCATATTTCCTTGCCTCGGGAACCTGCGTAACCGTCGCATTCCCATGTCCCATTAGTCATCTCGTTGGGGCTTCTAAACCATCGCATTCTCCTTAATTATTCCCTCTTCCTGCTCCTATGTGTCCTCTGTTACTCTTTCCATTCTTGCTCCTTTGGCCCTCTAGCTTTCTCGCTACTTTCACAATTTTACTCTTGAAACCTTTCCAAATCCGTCTGTGGTGGCTTCCAAGAGCACCTCCCGCAACAATTCTTCTTCCAATGATGGGCAAGGGTGGTCCATGGTCATTGATCCCACTGCCCATGATGTGCTTCAAAGTACATACGGAATCCTAGAGTCAGTGGTCTTGGAGGCCTTTACTCTAGGGAATGGGGACGTCCATTCTGAGGGTAATATCGAGAGGGTGGTTCTGTACTCTAGGATGTTCGCACATGTTGTGAGGCTTTCCTTTTGCAACTCGGTTCACAACGTTTTGGACTTCTTGGGCATGGCCCCGGCCCAGGTACACCCTAATGGATGGAGGATACTGAAGTCATGTTACGTGGCTTGGAGTATGGTCCTGGAATCCGTCAAAGAGGTGTATCCATACCTGACCGCTTGGGAGTTCCAGTATACCCATGTGGTCCTCGTGTTAGAGGGCAAAATCTATAGTTTTCAATCTTGCCCTAAATTTCGGCTTGCTCTGCTCGAGACCTGCGACTCTAATGCCAAGTGGTGGCAGAACAAATTCTTCTTCGTGATGGGTGAAGGATGTGAATTCTTGCCTAGGGAAGCCGTCGCTAGGGAGCTCCCCATCCGACCCGACTGGGGAGTCATTCTCGAAGATAAACAGATCACGTTCGACCGTGAGCAGGCCCGCATCCAACTAGTGTACTTGATGGGTCCGGGAATGTGAGGAGGAGGTCAGGATCGATATCCTTTTGACTGAACAGAACTTCTTTTGGTTCCTTGTCGCATCCAACCGATCGCAATTTCTTAGGGGGGCCTTCGATACTGCAAGGGGTTAAGCGCCTGCTAGAGGGCTTGTCGGGCAGCATGCCAAAGAGGGTCCATTTGGAGGGCAGGACGATCCCCTCATATTGGAGGGCGGTCCAATTCCACCCCTTCTAAGGTAGGTCCTACCCAGTCATTCTCCTATGATGTTTCCAATACCTCATTGGGTGACCAAGGTGGGGAGTCAAGTCAAGACCATGATGACGAAGAGTTGGAGGCCGCCTTCCTTGAGTCCTTGCATCAATCATGTTTGAGTGTCTCCCAAGCGGCTGCTATGGTCGAGAGGCTCACACGGACATGACCTTTGCCCTTGGGCTTCCAGGTGGGTTGGGATTGCGAGTGAGGATAGCGCCTTGTTGTCTCACCCTATTAAAGGGGGGCCAAGGAGGCCAGAGCTGAGTGCGAGGAATGACTGATCAACTCAACAACCTCATTTCCCTGGTAAGACTCTTCTCTCGTCTGCTCTGCACGTGACCTTGTTTTTGGATCCTTGTGATCTAACTATTCCTGCCTTGATTAACTGGGGTTCGAGTTTTTAGGGTGCGAATTGATGCCCAATGTCTTTTGTGATACCTCTTCTTGCTCATGACTGCTCGAGATGTCCCCTTTTTTTCTTTTTTACTTTGATTTGTTTTTATTTTTTGGTTTTCTCTTTTCTGCAATGCTCGATGCTAGGGGGGCCTTTTGTATTGGCTTGAGTCCTTGTAAAAAGAAGTATACTTAATGAATGTTACTTTCGACGTTCTTTTTTCCTTGTGATTGTGAGTTTATGCCTCCTTGGTTTGCTGTCAACTTTTGATTTATCGAGGTCTACCTTGTCATGGTGTGCCAACCCAGGGAATGGGGCTAGGTTAGGGATCGGTTGTGTTGAGTGGCAATCAGGGGTTGCTTGAGCCCATACTGGATGGAAAATCAACCGCACTAGATGGTGTTTGGACGCCGAGGTGCGAGCACGACACATTGGCATAAACAATAAGGCGTGATCTAGATTTGACCGCACTAGGTGGTAAGGGGGGACTAGAACCCTTGGGAGAGGTGTTCCCCCTCAGGGTTCGAGTGAAAAGCATCAACCCAAATGACCAAGCAAGATCTACAATCGACCACACTAGGTGGCATTTGTTCATCAAGGTGTGAGCGTGGAGCATTGGCCTAAGTAACCATGTGATATCTAAAATCGACCACGTTGAGTGGTGAATGGGGATTAGGACACTTGGGAAAGGTGTTCCCTCTTGCGCTTGTCAGGGTTCGAGCACGGAGCACTGACCCAAACGACCAGGAAGGATCTGGAGTCAACGCACTAGATGGTGTTTGGACGTTGAGGCTCGAGTGTAAAAATTCGGCCAAAATGACCAGGCAGGATTTGAAATCGACTGCATAGGGTTGCGTTTTGAAACCATGGCACTAGCACATAGCATCAGCCTAAGTAACCAGGAGGGATCTAGAATCAACCACCCTAAGCGGCGAGGGAGAACCTAGACACTTGGCAAAGGTGTTCCCCCTGCACTCGTCGGGGCTCTAGCTTGGAGCATATACCTAGATGATCAGCAAGATATGAAATCGATTGCACTAGGTGGTGCTTGGTCATTGAGGCACTAGTGTGGAATATCAACCTACGTAACTAGGCAGTATTTGAAATCGACCACGCTAAGTGGGAAGGGGGGAATGGGACACTTGGAAGAGGTGTTCCCCCTGCGCTCGTCGGGGTTTAAGCGTAGAGCATCGATCCAAATGACCAAGCAGGATCCAAAATCGATAGCACTGGGTGGCATTTCAATGCCATGGCACAAGCCTCGAGAATTGGCCAAAATGACCAGGTGGGATCTGAAATTGACTACACTGGGTGACGTTTGGATGTAGAGGAGCAAACATGAAACATCAGCTTAAGTAACCAAGTGGGATCTAGAATCGACTACACTGGGTTGTAAGGGGGACTGGGACAGTTGGGAGATGTGTTCCCCTATGCTTGTTGGGGTTCGAGAGCAAAGTATCGATCCAAATGACCAGATGAGATCTGAAATTGACAGCACTAGGTGGCGTCTGGTCGCCAAGGCGAGAACATGGAGCATTGGCCTAAGTAACTAGGCGATATATGGAATCAATTACACTGAGTGACAAGGGGGGACTGGGATACTTGAGAGAGGTGTTCCCCTCTATGCCAGTTGGCATTCAAGCTTGGAAAATTGACCCAAATGACCTGGCAGGATCTAAAATCTAGCATACTTGGTGGCAATTGGACACTGAGGTGCGACTGCAGAGTATCGACCCATGGAATGATGAGGGATTTGGAATCGATCGCACTCGGTGGTGAGGAGGACTGGGACACTTGGGAGAGGTGTTCTCCCTAGGCCTATCGAGGTTTGACCATGGAGCATCGACCTAAATGATAAGGCATGATATGAAATTGATCACATTGGATGACATTTGTTCACCAAGGCGCGACCGTGGAGCATCAGCCTAAGTAACCAGGCAGTATCTAGAATCAACCACGCTGGGTGGCAATGGGAGACTGGGACGCTTGGGAGAGGTGTTCCCCCCTATGCTCGTCAAGGTTTGAGAGTAGAGCATATACCTAAAGGACCAAGCAGGATGTGGGATCGACTGTAGTGGGTGGAGATTGGATGCCAAAGCACAAGCACGAAGAGTCGACCAAAAGGATCAGAAATCAATCGCAAGGAGCATCGACCTAAGTAACCAGGTGGGAGTTGGAAGAGGTGTTTACCCTATGCCCATTGGGATTCAAGCACGGAGCATCGACTTAAACGATGAGGCGGGATTTGAAATCGACCGCACTTGGTGGCATTTGGACACCGCAGAGCGAGCGTGGAGCATCGGCCTAAGTAACTAGGCAATTTATAGAATCAACCGCACTGAGTGTATAAGGGGAGCGTGGACACGTGAGAGAGGTGTTCCCCTTACTACTATTGGGGTATGAGACTGGTACATTGACCCAAATGAACAAGCATAATCTGCATTTGACCATGTAACCAGGTGAGATTTGAATTCAACCACGTTGGGTGACGAAGGGGGCTTGGACACTTGGGAGAGTTGTTCCCCCTGCACCCATTGGGGTACAAACATGGAGCATCGATCAAATGACCATGACGGATCTAGAATCGATCTCACTGGGTGGCATTTTGATGTCGAAGTGAGAGCACGGAACATTGGTCCAAGTAACCAAGCTAGATTTGGAATCGATCGCACTAGGTGGCGAGGGGGGATTGGGTCACTTGGGAGAGGTGTTCCCCTTGCACAGGTCAAGATTGGAGCACGAAGCATCGACCCAAATGACCAGACGAGATTAGAAATCGACCGCACTGGTTGGCATTTGGACGTTGAGGCGCGAGTGCAAACATTGACCCAAGTAACCAGGCAAAATCTGTAATCGACCTCATTGGGTGATGAGGGGGGATTGGGACACTTGGGAGAGGTGTTCCCCTTGTGCCAATCGGGCTAGAGCATCTAACCAAATGACTAGGTGGTCTCTAAAATTGACCGTGTTGGGTGCCGTTTGGATGTCGAGGTACGAGCACAGTGTATCGGCCTTGGCAACTAGATGGGATCTAGAATCAACATTGAGTGGCGATAGGGGACTAGAACACTTGGGAGAGGTGTTTCACTCTGTGTCTGTTGAGCTACGAGCCTAGAGTATTGACCCAAATGACAAAGTGGGATCTAGAATTGACCACATTGGGTGGTGTTTGGACGCCAAACACGAGCGCGAAGCATCGGCCAAAATGACTAAGCAAGGTCTGAAATCAACTATACTAGGTGATGCTTGGATGCCAAGGCATGAGCATGGAGCATCGGCCTAAGAGGTAGGGGCATGTGGAGGTGAGGCAAATAAGTGTAGAAAATCCTTGTAGACTCAAGGGTATTCGATTTAGTCAAGAACTCAAGTTCCTAGGTGAATAGTTGGGTTTTTGGTTTTGTTTTTTGGATTTGTTTTCGGCCAATTGCTAGGTCTGATTCTTAAGTGACATCATGAGGATTAAAGAGGTAGAAATTCTCTTGAAAATTGGTTGAAGAGGCATTGGTTTTGAGTGGTTTGATATAGGGTCACTCTTGCTTCAAGTGTGCCGATTGGTGGATTTGGTTGGCATTAGCATACCTTTGCTTCAAGTGGCATGGGTTGGGTTAATAATAACCTTAAAGGGTTGTCTAAGAGTGATGCAAAACAAGTGCATAAGATAAAAATTTCAGATTTAAAAGTATGAAGAAAAGTGTTTCAAGAAAACTATGCAGATTCATGATACTTGAGTTACTATTCATAATTTCATGGGTGAGATGAATAGTGATCTTAACTCAAGTTAAAAACTTTACCAAGGTTGAAGGAGAACCCTAGGGGCTTGTGGTTGGGGTTTGGGTAAGATGGAAACCAATGGTATGGTGTATGTGGACCCCATTTGGAAAAATGAAATGAAATAAAAGGCTTGGGCTTCAATTGTTGGGCTTTTATTGGGTCATAAGAACAAGCCTTTGTAGTGGGCTTAAATGTGGACCTTTCCATGGGCTTTATGTTCAGATTTATTGGGTCTGTCCTTGGCCTCAATAATCCACTAGGTTGGATCCCAACTTTGGATCTTTCTTCAATTAGGTCAATAGTCTTGAATCTTACTAAGTTGAATCCAATAACCTTATGCCTACTAAGTTGAGCTTAAATATCTTATGTCCAATAAGTTAAGCCCATAGTCTTGTGTCCAAAAAGTTGGGCTTAACTCTAGTTGTCTCTCTTTAGCCCTTATACCCAAAAGCTTAAGTCCTTATTAAACTAATCTCTTCAATCTAACTAGCATTTAACCCAAATTACTTGGTCTATTAATGTGGCAACCCTCAAATATGCCTCGTGCCATTCCCTTATTGACCTCTTGGTTTATTATCCTCAAAATTATTAAAGCACTAAAATCTAAATATGCTAACTAAGTTGACATTGTAAACTTTTTTGTCAACTCAAACTGTCAAAATTTGATCTTTTTCTCAAATAATTCAACTTCTAATTAGCTAAGGTTATGAATCCTATGGCCAAGGCCTAATGAGCTTTTTAAATAGGGTGTTTGTTACACATAAAAATAACACGATTTTAATTTATTTAGTTCCTGATAACCCGTTGTTTCTTCCAATAATTTGATTTCTAATATATATTACCAATTTTATAATAAGCGAAATGTTAACAAACTAAATTGTAAGTTGCTTAACTCTCTATTAAATGTTGGGATAATACATTTTGTGCCATGTGAATCTACCAATTAAATATATATATATATATATTTATATATATAAAGACACACACAGACATATCATCTTGGAGTTTAAATTTATGGACTCTTAGTTTATATACTGGCTGGTTAGAATTTAGAGATGAGATGAGATAATTTTGGATGAAAAATAAAAGTTAAAAAAAATATTATTAAATATTATTTTTTAAAATTAATTATTAAATTCTTCTACTCATTATCTATATATCATACATTTAATAAGAAAAAAAAAATAGTATATAGTGTATAAAGATACTAAATATAATTTTTCTTATATCACAAACCAAACCAGATTCTTTTGGTTGAGTCACAAATGCTTTACATGAGTCACAAATGAGTAAATGAGAAATCTGCACTACTTATTTGTAAAAATTGTAAATGGGTTCCATACGGTTCCATATACAGAGAAATTTCTCTGTCGCCCTCCCCACTCCCCAGTTTGCCTTACCACCGCTTCAACTGCTAATAATTTCTAGTATGAGGACTCCAAAACTATAAAAGTCGGCTTTCATGGTCAAATGAACACCGAAGGCATATATTCTGGTGGTAAATAGCCACTGCAGAAAGCAAAAACAAGTTATGCATCTGCCTTCACTGACCAGGTAAAATTTAAATCTCAATATAAACTCTTCCTTGAATGTGGTGACGTCTAGTTCAAATTAGGTAGAAGTTACAGAAATTTTGATTATGTAGGAAAAATTATAGACTGACCAAGTTTCGAAAGGTAAATCTTCAATGATGCAACAAATATACAGTTTCATATATGAAATCACAGTCAACCAAAAATCTGAAAGATAACATACGTTGTTCCAACAATTCTCGTGCTAATGTGAGTGATGTCATCTGGAAAAAGTTTAGCCAGCCCAAAGTCTCCAATTTTTAGGTTAAATTCTTTGTCCAGAAGTATATTACTAGCTTTAATTTCTTTTATAGTGAGAAAAGAGGAAGAAGATGCAGAGGAGGTGGAGATGAGTGAGAGAAGAAAGAGTTGGAGGGTGAGAGAGAGGGCCATTGGAGAGATCTGATAATTCTATTGTTGCGAGGGAAGAAAAATCGCTGGAGGTACAATATGTTAAGAGGAGTAAATAACCAAAAGCCCAATCATCCCGCGCAGGCCTCCCAACGGGAACTGTACCTAGCAATGGCCTAAAACTTAAAAGTGCCAAACTAATCAGAATAGAGTACCTAGACGCTACAAACCTCCAGGGCATTTCCGTCATTCAGGACGATTTTACGGAGCGAACTCGGTGTCAGAGACCAGAGGCACAGAGACACAGAGCTCTCTGCTCGGTGTCCATGGCTTCACCGTCACCGTGTAATTGGCCAGTGACCAGAACGACCGATTCCACCATTTATTTCTCCTCTTCTCAACGCAATCCCTCTATTTTCTTGTCCCTCCGCGCTGGTTCATCAAAAAGACCTCGTCTCACTACCTTCTCGCTGAACGACTCTTCTTCTTGTATTACTCCTCCTCATATTGCTTCTGCAGCCAATCAAGGACTAAAAAAGACCGTTGATTCGGATCATTCGACTTTGCAGCCAAACACGTTGTTGGTTGAGTCGGATACTCGATCCCTAGGGAGACCAGCCCTGACTTTCAAGTCCTTTTTTGGGAGGCGATCATCATGGAGAAGAACATTATTCGCTTCCAAGAAAGTTAGAAGCGTTATTTTGCTCAATGTCATTGCTGTTGTCTACGGTAAGCAAGCTTTTCAGTTGCTTGGCATCTATTTGGTCGCCGAGAATATTTTATTATATTCGTAAGCGATTTTTCTCTATTTCCTTTCTTGTTTGAGGAATGTTAGAACTTAGGTCCTCTGCGCAAATCCCGATTCCCGCCTCTCCCTTATTAAAAAAGAGGAATGCTAGAGAAAAGTCTCAAGATTCATAAGTTTTGAGCCAGTTTTTGTAAAAAAGTGCCCAACAAAAAATAAATTAATTAATGAAAGATTTGTATGATACTTGTATAGACTTGTATATATAATTATTCTTAAAAAAAATAAATTCTTTCCAAATAGACTACACAATACTTTTACATTTTAAAACTGTAAATATCATTTACATTTATTATTTTATATAGAGTAAAGATCTTTTCCTTCTGTCTCAGTTCAGTGAAAATGGTTGGTCCCAAAAATACTTAAAATAGTAGTTATACCTCAACGTCCAGCATTTTATTGACTAATAAGAGGTATGAAGAACTTTTGTTACATAATATAGGAGTAGTGCTAAGCTG
Organism: Pterocarya stenoptera; assembly: GCA_003123785.1. Classification (NCBI taxonomy): domain Eukaryota; kingdom Viridiplantae; phylum Streptophyta; class Magnoliopsida; order Fagales; family Juglandaceae; genus Pterocarya; species Pterocarya stenoptera. Next base: position 204,574 of record QEOT01002454.1, on the reverse strand, counting down.
AAAGTGGAGGCAAGACGGTGTTTTTTTTTTTTTTTTAAAAAAAAAAAAAATCTTAAAGTCGAGTTTCTTAATAGAGGGAAATTCATAATCAGTAAGGAAATGTGTTCGGGTGACAGGTGCAACTATAAACCCATATGGTGTGAAAGCATAATAGTTGTATGGATAACATCAACTGTGGAAAACATTAATACTAACTGGTCGTAAGCCTTCATGATCTGCAAGAATATACACCTAAGTTAGTACTTGAAGGACATTATACACAAATATAATCTTTACAAGGGTGTTCATGTTAGGATTTTGATTTTTAAAATTTTGGTTGAGCATATTCATCTTTTATCCCCTTACTCCCCTTTGATTCTATAGTGATGATAAACCTCACAAACTTTCTTTGAGTGAAGAAAAAGACAAAATATTTATATTGTGTGCCTTTAAAGGGCATTAGTTGAGAAAACAAAAAAGCACGTACTCAAGAAAAATAAAATACAACTAATTTTAAATGAAAGTTTATAATTTAATTTGATATATACTTGTTTTTATTTATAAGTTCAACTTAATGATATATACTATATATAATAACACAAATGAAGAGTGAATGATGTGGTTCGTAGAATGCTTTTTATTTAATTATATTATATTTGGATAATTGATGACATGGACTATTAAGAGCAAAGTTTTATTCTTTGAAAATTAGATAGTATATAGATATAGATGAGCACCAGAGTCGAAATATAAATATTTATGGTAATTCCATGATATTTAGTTTGTGCTTTCTAATGAGCACCACATATAACAAGTAAATAGCTATGATGAGTCCATGATATTTAGTTGGTGACCCCATGCAGGTGCTGAGCCAGGAAAGCAAATTTTTTTTTTTTTTGGGGGGGGGGGGGGGGGGGGGGGGGGGGACAAATTTTTACACATCTATGCTGTTAGAATATTATATGTTGCTTGTTGTATCAAGGGGCAGGATCAAAGCCTTTTACGAATCTTCATTCTTACTTTTGTTGCGGTAAGATGAGTTGGGGTCGCCATCTTCTGGAATCCTACCATCAAAGATCCTGTAGACTTGAGATCAGAAAAATTAGGCTCTCGAATGAAGAAGGAATTGGATGAGGTGGGGTGACAGTGACTGAACTATAAAAAAAGAGTGGTGCTAGTGTGCCGCCGCCCACCTTTGACTGCTGGGCGTGCCCACTAGTACAAATTCCACATTTTATTTTACTTTTCTTTTATTTTTCATATTTTTTAAACATCTTTAAATATTTAAAAAAAAATACACCAATATACTAAAAGTCATTTCCTTAACCATTAAGCAAGAAAAAAAAAAAATTTAAATACATGAGCGGTCAAAATGAGGAGGCAAACTCATGGGGCATACTAGCATTTTCCTAAAACAAATGAGGTGGGGTGACTGGTCTTGTTGATGAAAGGATGTAAAATAGTGGAGCATGTACCAGTCATCATTAAGGGTAGAGGTTCTGTGATTGTGGAAACGGAAAAGAAGAGACTTTTAATGAGATTGATGAAGGACTTAATTGCTTTTAAGTGTTTCATTAGTTAGCCAAACATGCAGGAGAAAGTCAAAACCTCTCTCTCTCTCTCTCTCTCTGATATGTGCCTCCTCCAAGTCATTCGTTAAAACCATGCGTGTAAAATGAACATTGTGTCACACATAAAACTTAGGATGGTGGTAAATTCCGAGAATTCAGGTGTTTCTGAACTGGAGTTCTACTATTGCATTGAATTTTTATTTTTATTTTTGATAAGACTATTGCATGGGAAATCACTACCAACTAGAAATTCATAGCGGAAACACGATCATTTGGATAAGATAATCACTTATATAAAAGAAAATTGGATGAGATGACTGAGTTGACTAAGAGAATGATACAGGTAAATGGGCTACATGTTACAGCTCAAAAATGTGTGGGATGCTCTCTTTTGAGTGATCAATTTGTAGCAGGACATTGGAGTTGGCAGGGTAAAATGGATTCTGACAGTTATATGTAGGGTAACAATATATGTGTGTGTGTGTGTAATATGCAGGATGTATGCTTATGACATACATATATATATTTATTCCTATTTGTCTTATGCGGTGTATTTGGCTAGAAAGGAATGATAGATGCATTGAAGATAGGGAGTGCACTTTGGAGGATCTTCAAAGTCTTTTTATGCACACTTTATTGCTTTGGTTTTCTGCTATTGTGCACGATTGAACTAGGGGTAATGATTTTCTGTTTCTTTGTCCAGTTCCTAGAATGTAAGCAGGTGCTTTCTTTTATGTACTCTGTGTACTTGGGCAACGCCTATTTCATTCTCACTAATAAAGTTACTTTTACCTATAAAAATTATATATAATATGCAGGATATTTAAACCAATAATTGATACTCTAGGAAAGTCATCCAATTTTTCATGGAACAGGGATTCACCTTTGACTCTTGAAGTCATCATTCACTTACTACTACTCTTGGATTATATTGCTGCAAAAATCCTGTATTTTATGTATGTATATGATCCCCTTTGGTTATCTTATGCTGTACATTGGGAGGGCATTGTGAAGACGGGGGAGGGGGGAATCAAGGTGTTAGGGTTGGTGTTCGGGTAGAGTTTTAGTTCTACGGGAAGCTAGGGGTTGGGTCGGGTCTGATGTATTTTGGGTGGTTTTTTGGGCTTTTTGGGTCTTTAGGGGCTTGTTGGGTCTTTTTGTCAAGGTGTTTTCTTGTATACTTTCAGTGTACTTGGTTTCTCCTTTTGATATATAAAATTTTTTACTTATCAAAAAAAAATCTTATGCTGTACATTGAAAGACCTTATGGCTCCTGACTTTGAAGACACTTGTGAAACAGTGACCAAGACTAGGAGAACTTCGAGAAGAGAAATCTGGAGAGATGGAAATAGATGAAAGAGAAACTACATCTTAGGTGGCTTAACCATTGGAATAGGTCATGTAGGTATGCTTGAACTCAGGGCTTAATAATGTGTATTCTCCCAAGGGCTGTCTCTAATTGTAAAAAGCTGTCAGTAACCTAGTCATTTAGAAAGAATTTATTTTCCAAAATTCTACCTGTGAAAGAAAAAACTAGCTACTAATGCTTCTCAAACTTATTTTCCCTCGTTTTTGGTCTTCATTTGCCTGAGTAGCTTCAACTACTTTACTTAATAGGTTATACTTACGAGCTATGGACTAGGCATATAAGTGAATGAATTATTATGCAAACAGCCAAAACACCCCATCTCTCTCTCTCTCTC
>QEOT01002454.1:184677-200886 GCA_003123785.1 Pterocarya stenoptera | reverse complement strand
GTGTGTGCGTGCGCAAGTGTGTACATGCTTTGTAGTTGTTTACATAATCATAACTAATAAAGGTACGATCACCATTCTCCATATGACAATCTCAAGTAAATTTGTATCCATCACCTCTGCACCATAAATGATTCATTTATTACTAGCATTGAAAATTAATTGTAACAGTTTTTTTAATTGTAGTTCTTTTATGTTGTAGCTAGTAACATCCCAGTTGTGAAAGAGGTTGAAGCGATTATGGACCCAGCAGCTTTCACCGCGGTGCGATTTACGATCTCTGCCATCCCATTCATCCCATTGGTATTGCGAGCAAGGGGTGATGTTTGCACCCGCAATGCAGGGATAGAGTTGGGTTTCTGGGTCAGTCTGGGGTACCTGATGCAGGCCCTAGGCTTGCTAACATCTGATTCTGGGCGTGCGTCGTTTCTATCTATGTTCACTGTATCGATCTTAACTTTTTCTCCTCGTACATTAAGGAAAGTTCTTGATTTATAAGAGTACTTGAAAGTACAGTCTTTTTTTATGAATTTGTCAGGTTATTGTGGTTCCCTTGCTTGATGGTATGTTGGGAGCAAAAGTTCCTGCCCTTACCTGGTTTGGAGCTCTCATGTCCATCCTAGGTGTTGCAATGCTGGAATCCAGCGGATCACCTCCATCTGTAAGTCTTGTCTTAATCATTATCAACTGTTTCTGTTTTCATACTGCAATTGTGACGCACGTGGTCATGAAGTCATGAGGCAAAGAATCTTAATTCATGAGTGTCTCTGCGACTACCAAACTATTTCTCTTTTCATACTGCGAATGTTATGTATCCTTAATATTGTTTCTCTTACCAAACTATTTCAGGTGGGTGATCTGTTGAACTTCTTAAGTGCGGTTTTCTTTGGTGTTCATATGCTAAGGACCGAACATATTTCAAGAAACACAAAGAAAGAGAACTTTTTAGCTCTTATTGGATATGAGGTAAGCTTAATACCCTAATGTGTATATAGTGATAAAAGGAAAAAAGCTTTTTAGTCTTCTTCATGCATGGTTTGAATGGTTTCAGTTTTTCCATTCAGGTATTTGTTGTTGCTCTATCATCGACATTATGGTATGTTCTTGGAGGATGCTTTAGTGGCATCCAAGAATGCAGGCCATCATCATGGACATGGGCAATGCTTTGGAATTGGATGGTTACATTTCCATGGATACCTGCAGTTTACACGGGTGTATTTTCAACTGGGTTATGCTTATGGGTAGAGGTACACTTCCTAGTCTGTTACCTCCATGATGATGAAATATTAAACATCGAAGGTTCTTTCTTGTACTTCTGAATTGAGCTTCCCTGATTTAATACTATACAATCATGAAATTTTACTTTATAAAGCTCCTTATATTTGGAATGGCAACACTCATGCCATTCTACTAAGCAATGTCTGTTTACCGATAAGCATCTTGTTCATTTAAACGAATAAACACGTATTAACTTACCCCTTCCCATCTGCGAATGGTGCATTCATCTTTAATCATGTCATTCAGTTGTGTTGTTATTTGTTAAAGCATCTATGAACTCTTTTTGAAGCTGTACCATCATTTTTTTTTTTTCCATCAATCACTAGATGAGCTAAAAGTACTCTCTAATTTCCTGTTACAATGTAATTTTGAGCAGGTCCTACTATTTTTCTTCCCCAGTGATTGGCAACACTTAAAATGCACTCTAGATCATGGATTACACTCTAGTTCTTGGCAATGACTGCTATATCCTTCATGATTATTTGTAGCAAGATACCAAAAGTTGTTGTTCCTGGCTGTGTCAGCCATATTTCTTCGTAATCTTTCATTATGTTAATATATCATCAAAAACAAATCACCCAAGCTCTTGCTATTGGTACTATAAATCTCCTTTCAGTTAATGTGATTGCTTGACCTTTACTAATATTGCCACATTTTGAGGTTAAAAGAATCACTTATTTTACAATGTTTCTTTCTGCGATTTTGACAAAATTCGGGAATTTATACCCAATTTTCAAACTGGCTACAACAAAAACAATTAAAATACTTGAAAATGTTTAGTGCTGATTGCGGGAAACTTCTTGCTAAGGGCCTGGGCACCAATCGGGATTAGTCGGGAAGCTGTTCCGGACACCTGGTGCCAATAAAAAAAAAAAGTTTAGTGCTGAAATGGTGAATCCTAAGATTTCACTACAGAGCAGGACACTAGTGAAAAACTTTTGAGTCTTTGTATGCAATATTTTATCTTCTAATGATGCCTTCTTTGTAAAATTGGTTAATTGAACAGGTGGCTGCAATGCATGAAGTATCAGCTACCGAAACTGCAATAATTTATGGTTTGGAGCCTGTCTGGGGTGCTGGGTTTGCATGGTTTCTACTTGGTGAAAGGTGGGGTCCTGCTGGTTGGATTGGTGCTGCTCTTGTGCTAGGTAACTTCTATGTTCTGCTAATCATTAGTTGTCGGGTTGCATCTCCAGAACTACTAAACTTGACCAAATAGAGGTTTTGGTTACATTGTTCTTTTAGAGCATAAAAGTTCATAAAAGAAACAGAACATTGCAGATATTTTCACATATGTTGCTCTGCTCTTCCTGTTCTCTCTCTCTCTCTCTCTCTCTCTAGAATTCCAGTATTCTTCATGCTAGATAGAATTACTAGTAGTTTCAGAGACTGCATCTATATTGAGTTTTCCGTACTCATATGCACAAACAAAGCCCAAAGAATGGTGTGGCTTCATCTGAATGACGTAGAATATGCTTTTGAGATTCTGATATTACTAAGATTATGAAAGTATAATTAAAAGAGATTCAATAATTCTAAACATTTGGTGCCTTTTCAGATAAATGCTTAGGCTTCACTAATATAATGGCATATTGAGACTTGATCCTCTCACCTAGTTTTTGTGGTCATTCAACTTTTGAATTAGAAAACTAAACTGAAAGGTGCTGCCAAGGGGGAGCCGTTTCAGCAAGGGTGAAGAATAAGAAATGCGTGTTAAAGTAATAAAAGAAGGGAAATAAAGTTCTTACCCATCTAACACCAATAAAAGGAGAGGGAAAAAATCAAAGGTGATGCTGCGATACGACCTCAAAGTTCAATCATACATCTAAAATTCTGGCTCCTCCTGGCCCAAAACGTTTGCAAAACAATGCAATTTGAGTAACTGTTCCTCTCATTTTAGATGATCCCTAACAAAGGTTGTTACTATTTCTCAAAGCATGAGCTTCCTCATAGTATGCCTCTTTTGCTAAACTCTTCCTTCTTAAGGAGATTGCAGCTGACTTGGAAGACACTTTCTCTACCCATATCTCCCTTTTGGCTTTTCTTTTTTTCTTTTTCTTTTTATTTTTATTTTTTTATTTTTTATTTTTTTTAAGTATCTCCATTTTGGCATTCTATGAATTGACTTGGAATTCATATAGCCCAATTTGAGTTCAAATAGTGTAATTTTTATGGGGTTTTGAGAAAAGAGAGAAAAAAAAAGTTGAATAAAAAAATGATATAGTTAAAAGAGGGTTAGAATATAATTTTTTAATATAATTTTTATTTTGGGATTTGAAAAAGTTGAATTGTTTTTTGTATTTTGTTTGAAAGTTTGGGAAAGTTGTAATTGATTAGATAATGATTAGATGAAAAAGTTGAAAATTTGAAATTGAAAAATATTTGTCTATGAATTGTGTTTGGACGTTGAGATGAGATATTTTGAAATGTTTGTGAAACCAAACTAGGCCTAATCTACATAGTCTGCCTTTTCCTTCATGATAAAAGAATAAAATACAATCTATCCAACCTTTCCAAACGCTGAACTCTCTGCTCTTCTAGTAGGCACCCAATCTGGTCAAGTCACGGAACATTTTGATGTATTCCAGATCCCAGTTAAGTTAAAAAAGTTGTATATCTAGTACAGAGCCCCGCTAGACAGTTGTGTATCTAGTTCAAAGCCTATTACCTTATTTTAGTTTTGAGGCTACACCTTCGTTTCCTTCTTGTTTCCTTAGCTCCAAGCCTAGCTCCAAGCCTTATACCTCAACGCAGGCACCTCACCTTCGGCAAAGTGCTTTGTGTCTAGGAACATCTCGGAAGATATTATTATTTATATCCTAATCTGACATTAAGTTGGCTTTAAACCTGAAAAAAATGCATTATTTGTTTTCATTATTAAACTCAAATAAATTCAAACCATTGCCTTTGCTTTTGTTTTATTCTTCTTTTTCTTTCCAACAGTTTCTACTAAAGTTCTCTTGTTATAGCACAGTGCAGTACGACATAGGATGAATTCTACTCTAGGCTTGCCCAATCAAACACCCCTTCCTTTCTGAGATTTAGCATTTTAGGTCCTCGGAAGACTTACCCCGGTTCGAGGTGTAATTCCAGTAGGATCCAGTTGGCTTCTACCCACCAACCCTTTAACCTGGGGTAATGCTTTAACATTTCTCCCAATATTTTGAACATGAGAATGCAACTTATTTGTCGAGTAAAAGTGTTCACCCTTGTTTGATGAAACATATTCTACATTTATTAATTTTGCCTCTGTGTAGGTGGGAGCTTAACTGTCCAGATCTTTGGGTCTTCACCCAGAAACTCCAGTGATGAAGAAAGAAGTGAGAATGGTGATCAACTATTTGTTTCAGATAAGAAAAATTTTCTTTCTGCCTCTCCAGTCATTGTCGGTTCAAGAAAAGATGTTCCTGGTCAGCTAAAGAAGCCTAATAAGCCTAATCACTTGTAATATATTAATCTACTCATACCATTCCCTTAAAAATGTGTTCTATAGGTTTTCCCGTAATTATGTCGTTCATAAGGCATTCCGATTTTCAATACCTGCTGGAGGCCTGAAAACTTTTAGCTTCAATGCATACAAATGTAAAAGTACACGTTTATACTCTGTATAAGTAGAAAACTAATCTCAGTATTATTTTTTATACCCACTTCCCATTTTCATCGTATTGGGCTATTAGGATGCGGCTTGGTTGATACGAGCCGCGTATTATGCAAAGCTCACTGCTATAAATTTTTTAGTTCCATGTGGAAAATGTCATTGGTAGTACCATAAATCGAACCTCCAACTTTATCAGATCATAGAGTGGAAAAGTGCATATGCATGTTTATGAACTTGGTCAGTGCTTAAAATGAACTGATTTGATTTTTATGATCTTTATCATACTCATATCTGAAGAAGGAAATTGATGTTGATTGCAACTGTTCAGAAACATATGCTAGCATAGTTTGAAGGTTTAGTGCTTGGATGGAAGTAATGTGCTCCATTGACAACAAATACTAGCATTTATCTAATTTAAGTATATATGAACAGACATTTGCATGCAATTGGTAAAAGAACTGTATTCCAATTGTTTCTCTGTGAGGTTATAATTTATTTTCTGCTTTCCCTTGACATTGAGCTTATGTGCGATCTGGTTGTGTGGGTACTGTGTGCTTGTGAGTTCATCTTTGGCCGACTGCGGTCTTGATTTGTGAACGGTTGCTTTCTCTAGAATTACCGCATTTGAGCAGCTTTTGCTTCTCCATTTAGAGGGCTGGTGGTTGAGCAGTGATCGATGCCGACGTAACTCCCAGCAGATCCCCCCCCCCNTTTTCAATGCACCAAAGATGCCTCCATTTACTGGGAGAAAATGGTTTGATTGTTTGTCTAGCTTACCTCAAAGCTGCTCACTTTCGAAGATGAGGGAGTTAAGCCACATCTAGTATACATAATGAACTGACGTGCGATTCTCTCCAGCCACATATGCAGTCACCAAAAGTCTTTGCATGAACAAACCCCATTTCTAAAATGATGAAAACGAATCTTATCTCTCAGAATAATCTCCCTCATTGTGACTTTGGAGACGAACTTGGAAAAAGTATGGCAATCATCGCAAGTTCTCAAATTCTTCATCACCCTGATGGGATATCCAGGCCGAATATTGATGAGACCAAATGCAATAGCAAGTTTTTCACTATGACTCCGGACTGTGACTTCCTTTTCCTCTGTTTCTACATCATGGAACACAGAACCAGTTTTGGGAATGTAGCCCATACTCTTTATCTGTTCAAATAAATCCCCTAACTTCTCGTATATTAAGGCTGACTGTCCATGCGATCTATCTCCCCCGTAGAAAACATGAAAATCGCTATTGAATTCAACTCCACTATAACCAGCTACCTTTTTAATGCCTTTCTTTCGCATTCTCTGTCTCACCTTGTCGACAAAATCCCACCTCCCAGCAGCTGCATACATGTTAGACATTAAAACGTGATATGAAGCACTGTCAGCAGCTACTTCAAAGAGCAAGTCTGCTACATGCTGCCCTAACTTGACATCATGATGGATTGCACAGGCACCCAATAAAGCCCCCCACACTCCTGCATCTGGCTCTATGGGCATACTTTTAATGAAGTCATACGCCTCCTCAAGATGCCCTGACCGACCAAGAAGGTCAACCATACAAGCATAGTGCTCTTTTCTTGGTTGAAAATTCTTCTCACTTGATCGAGCCATACGGCCGAAATATGCCCAGCCTTCATTTATTAGCCCAGCATGGCTACAAGCGGATAGAACCCCTAAATAGGTAACATGGTTTGGTTGGAATCCCTCATTCTGCATCCTAGAGAACAAAGCCAGTGCCTTTTCACTCTCCCCATTGATGGCATAACCCAAAATCATAGTACTCCATGAAATGACATTCTTTCGAGGCATGTTTATAAACAAGGCCCTTGCCATGTCAATGCTACCACATTTCACATACATGTCAAGCCGTGCATTTTCAACAATGATATTGCAATCAATCCCTTCATTTCTGGCCACTCCATAAATTTCCTCCCCAATCTCCAAACAACCTAATTGACCACAAGCTGAAAGAGCACTCACAATTGTAACTGCATCAGGTCTAATTCCAGCAACACCCATTCGGCGAAACAACCCAAGAGCTTTACTAGCATGTCCATTTTGCGCACAGGCTGCAATTAAAGCATTCCACGCCACTAGATCCCTCTCTACCATACTCTGAAACAAAAAATCTGCACTACCCAGCTCCCCGAATTTCATATACATTATCATCAACTCAGTCCTCACCATAGAAACAAACTCCAATCCATATTTCATCACATGGACATGGACTGCCCCACCAGTCCACAGTTCAGGCAGTTTGGCACATGCCTTGACCACAAATGGATACGTAAAGGGATCGGGACGAACACCAACAAGGTGCATTTGTCTATAAATCAAAGATGCTTCCATGGGAAGTTCATTTTTCACGTATCCTTTAATGAGGGTGTTCCATAAGAATATTCGCGGCTTGTGCATTTCATCGAATAGTTGACGAGCATAGGACATATCACCCAAGAGCGTAAGATTGATGAGAAGATGGGTAATAAGGCTGTTCTTGATTGATAGGCCTGTTGTAAGGAGAAGTGCATGGAGTTGTTTGAGCTGGTTTTGGCTTGAAGAACATGACTTCAAGAGGGTACTAAAGGCTTGCTTGGTCAGGGTTATTGGTTGGTTGGAGGGTTTTGGGGTACAAGGCATATGTGAGAAATGGACGGCTGAAGGGAACACTTCAAGTGGGAGAGTGATGTAGAGTTTGGTGGGATGAGTTTTTAATAGCATGGAGGAGTATTTGCTTATTTTCCTAAACTTTGAGAGAGAAATTGGGACTTTGAGATGGATTTTAGGGGCTTCGTCCAGCGCCATGGCACATGATTGCGAGCTCGGAATCTTACAGTTCGTTCCAAAAAAGGGAAAGAAAAAGATGACCACCTTTCAGCACCTTCTCTCAGCATGGCATTTCTTCTTGTACTAAAGCGCCTTCCCTCAACATCTTCTTTGGGGAGCGATCATGGTGGATATTCGCTTCCAAGAAAGGTAGAAGCATCGTTTTGCTTAATTTCATCAATACTGTCTAGTGTCTACAAAGCTCCCCCTTTTTTTTTTTTTTCCGTTTATTTTTTCATAAGCGAAAAATAAAGGAGATGGAGGAGCGACTAGCATAGCGGCCATCTCTAGATGTGACTATAGGAGCCTCTTTTTATTATGAAATGTTGATTTGAACTATAACTACTGCTCTAAGGGTGAACCCGTCACTACAGTACCTCCAAAGTATCCTGCTTGTCCAAAGCCCATCTCATGGTGCAAAGATTAGGCTTTACTACTATAAGTGGTTTCAACTTATGTCCTGAACTAACTCTTAACCTCGAAACCATAAAATATCAGCTCGTATCGATTGAGCTACCACCTTAGTGGTAGCTAACTTTTGGTTGCTTGGTATTGATGGATTTATTTAATTTCTTATTCACTTTGAGTCATTTCCCTATAAATGGGCACTCTTATTGTACATAACACTTATTGATTTAATTATATAAATTTATTTTTACTTATTTTCTACATGACATCATAGCGACTCTTTGCATAATTTATCCAATGAGCTTGTCGCCGCTCAATGCTTTTCAACCCTTCATTGCAACTAGTACTGAAATCAAATTTCTTAATCAAGTTTGCAAGGTACAGATTGTCTGATCTGTGAAAGAACTAATCCCATCCGCCTTCAAACGCGCCACGGTCAGCTGCACGCATTCCTTTTTTTAATATATTTTTAGCAACATTCTGTGATAGAAAATCTGTCGCTGAGTTCAAAAACACAAAAATTAACCTAAGTAGAAGTCGCATGCTCCACTCAAAGGGTCCCCTCCGTCCACATGGTGACAGATTTCTCCATGCCCAAAGACATCAACTCATGACACGTGTCACCCACTCATCATGCCACGTCAGCAATACCATGCTAGTCGCTAACTTGGACCGTTGACCATGGGCTTTCTACTTAATGTTTTGCACTGGTTTCATATTTTTTGATAGTTTTTTCATTAGACTTCTCCCAATGGCTCAAGGTTATTCTGATTAGACAATATTGTTCATTCGATTGATCCTTTTTTGAATGGGTCCAACTACAACATGTGAGACCAACATATGAAAGTTTTTTTTATGAGGAGGTTAATTGTGGGGTTGTGTCTGGCAAAATCTCTCCACCAAAGCCTATAGATGAAAAGACAGAAGATGATTTTGCTTCACGTCTTAAGCATTGGGATAGTATGTGCTGTAAGATACTTTCTTAGTTTATCAACACTTCAATTCCTTCTATTCATAGTCTGCTTCCAAAGATTGGGAATGCAAAAGTTACTTGGGATCTTCTAGCACGTTGACACAACTGCACTCATGATGCTTCATTAAAGATTCAACTTGAGACTAAACTCTATTAAATGCATCCAGAATCAGGTCAACCTATTTTTTCTTTTTATTCTCAAGTAAATAATATTTGGGAACAATTTATGCATTTCATGATGGCACGTCATGAGGGCATTTCATGAGGATTTTGAGCCAACTCAATCTTTCCTTTTGCATTGCACACCCCTCCCAACTCTAGTGCCCGCAGTTTCTAAATTCATCTCTGAAGAAAATCACCGTTCTACCATGAAAATTCAACCTCCGAATATGGTTGTGGCAAGTGCTTCTCCAAGTGCTCCCAAGCCTTCATCTACCCACTCAACTGCACACTTGCCTTCCAAGTTAGTTTTGTGCAAGTACTGTAAAATGACTATCCACTCCATCAATGAATGACACAAACTACAATACCAAAAACAATGGGCTTCTACTCAAATAGGTTGTTGTGGTTGCTCCATCTCGTCCATATGCATATGAGTCTACTCTTGAGACTTCATCTCACCTTCTTGCTCTCACTATAGTTGATGTCGAGGCACTAATTCACTAGGTTTTTTCTCGATCCTCTACTATGCTATCTGTCACCTCATATAAGTCTTCGTGGCTCATTGACCCTTCATGTTGTAACCATATGACTTCTTACCCTACCTTGTTTTCCTACAAAACTGTCATTTCTCCTAATCATGTCGTTTATGCTGCTAATGGTTCTCACATATGTATCACTCACATTAGATCTATCTTATCTTTCTACTTTTCTGTTGATGATGCATACTTACTTCTGAAACTATCCCTAAATATTTTTTTTGTTGGTCAGATTTGTAAATTAGGCTTGATACTAGGGAGGTTTGGATACAAAAAACCTTTTACCTCATTTCATTTTATCTAATCATCACAATTTTATCAAATTTAAACATAAAATACAATAAATAATTCAACATTTTCAATTTCAAAACAATAATCATATTAAAAATAGTACTCTAACAATATTTTATTCAGCTTTCTACTTTCATCTCAACTAACTATCCAAACCTCTCTAACTTTTGATGATGATGGTATTGTTGTGCAGGATCGTCAAATGGGTCACCTCTTAGGATAGGTTATCAAGTTAGGGGTGCTACCCGCATGGTGCAGGGCAGGGTGTACCCACCCCCGCACCCTGCCCTGCACCATGTGGGAGGAGGGTTTCCAACCCCGCCCCGGTACTAGGGGTAGCGTTGAAACCACACCTCGCCCTGCCCTAGCTCAAACCTATGACCCATTGGGTCTATAAATTATTTTTGGGTCTAATTTTTTTTAAACCCAAATTATAATATAATTTAAATTATAAATTAAAATTTATACATTCAAAAAGAATATAAACTCATTAGAGTTGTATTTTATATTTGTTAAGTCCCACATTTTTTTAAGAATGACTATTGTATTGTCTTGACCACCTATATAAAGGTTGGCCTAGGAGGCTAAGGCAATCCATTAACTTGAATTCAATTTCAAGTTTTTAACAAATTGTATATATCTATAGATAATATATTTATATAAATATTAAAAATATATATTTTTTATATTAAATAGGGGACTAGTGCGGAGCGGGGGGCAGGACAAGGCCTTGCTGGGGTTGTCCCGCCCCCCACCCCCACTAGGGTTCTTCCATACGAGGTGTGGGCCCTCGTTACCCACCCCTACATAAAGTTGGATGTCTTTTCGAGCTTACATCTCTACAAGTCCCAACTCGCACACAAACTTTTCTTGTTGCTTCTGTTACTTCCTCTAGCGTATGAAACTTCCAGTTGGGTCATGCCTCTTTAACATGTGTTTAACTTTTAGCTTCTCAAGGTCATTTAGAGTTTGTTGATTGTCTTTTGTAATCTTTGGAAACAAACAAATTCGTCATTCGTTAATAGTGATTCAATTTCTTCTGCACCTTTTGATCTAATTCATTTTAATATTTGGGATATTGACCCCAATCCTTACTTGGGGGGGGGGGGTTCTCATTATTTCGTTATCTTTGTACATGATTATTCTCTTTATACTTTGATATATCTTTTGCATGAAAGATCTGAATTTGCAAATCTTTATTAAACCTTTCGCAAAATGATCCAAACTCTATTTTCTTGTTTCATCAAAATATTCCATCCAAACAATACCATGGAGTATAATGAAAAAAATCTTTTCTTAACTATTTATCGCAACATGAGGTCATTTCCCAATGGTCTTGTCCCTATATTTCTCAGCAGAATGGACTTGCTGAAAGAAAATACAGACACATCTTAGATACTGTTCGTACTCTTCTTGTCTCTGCCTTTGTTCCTGAATGATTGTGGGGTGAAGCTGCTCTCACTACAATATACACTATCAATCAGGTCCTCTCACAAACTACTAAAAAAAGAAAAGAAAAATGCCTTTTGAGTTTCTCTATGGTAAAACCTTTGATTACTCCTTACTTCATATTTATGGGCATGCTTGTTTTGTCACTTTGTCTCGACATGAAGAACCAGACTTGAAGCATGTTCTCTGTTATGTTATTTTCTTCGTTATGGAATTTCACAAAAAGGCTATTGTTGTTATGATCCCTTCACTAGACATGTTTGTGTTTCTCGTCCTGTAGTATTCTTGGAACATAGAATGTTTATCTGTCTTTCTCGTTTCTTTTCTTCACCTTCGAAATATTCTCTTGTTTTCACTAATATTTCTATCGATTCAATCTTTGACTTCATTGCAGAGCCGTCGAGCTCCACAGATAGTCTCTTTACTGCCTCTCTTGATATGCTTGTTGAGACTGATAATTCTCCAACTGCATCATATATTCTAGAGTCCTCCTAGGTATTTGAACCTTGTTACTCTAGTCCAGTAAGAGCACCTCCTGCACATCTCCAAGATTATCACTCTTTTTATGCTCTTGTTTCTATTCATGAACTTTGCCCTTATCATGAAGTTAGTTATGGTCTTCTTTGGCAGAAAGCCATGTTAGATGAATTAGATGCACTCACCAGAACTTGTATTTAGGACCTAGTGGATTTGCCTCCTAGAAATCCTGTAATTGGATGCAAGTGGGTATACAAAATTAAGATTCGTGTAGATGGGTAGTGGAGCGATACAAGGCTCACCTTGTTGCTAAGGGTTTTGTCCAATAATACAGTGTTGACTATGAGGAAGCTTTTGCACTTGTTGCACGACTAACTTCCGTTAGATATTTGCTTGCGGTTGCTGCAATTTGTCGATGGCAATTATTTCATATGGATGTCAAGAATGTACTTTTGAATGATGATCTTGTTGAAGAAGTGTATATGCAACCTCTACTTGGTTATGATCATCCTTCTCACAAAGTCTGCTGCCTTCTCATGCTTTTTATGATCCCAAGCAAGCTCTTCATGCATGGTTTTCCAAATTCAGTTTTGGGGTTGCTTAACAAGGTTTTGTTCCCAGCTCATATGACTCTGTACTGTTTCTATGGGCTATTGATGTGGATCTTATTATGATCATTCTATATGTTGACGACATTATTATTATTGGGAATGACATTTCTAAGATACAAAGTCTTCAAACTTTTATAAGTCAAAATTTCAAAATGAAGGACTTGGGTAGACTGAAAGTCTTTTATTTTTTATTTTTTATTTATTTTTATTTTTTTTATCACACTTAGGCATCTATATGTTCGCTGAGAAAAACTTTCATGATTGAATGGAAGCAAAACCTCAATGAATGAACATCTCTTTATTTATTTATTTAGTTTTCCTTCGTTGTCTCATTCTCAATGAATTCAAGAGTAATTTATTGGACTTATTGGTTGTGCCAATACGTTTTGTAGATTTATTTTCATTTGATACTTTATCAAAATTGACGGTGAGTGGGGCAAGTATTCTTGTGAACAGCTTCATGAGTTGGGTTAGTACATAGTCTCGATTTATTTAATAAATGAGATGTTTTTAAATTTGGTTCAAATATTAAATGAATAAAATTTATATAAACTCAACTACACTTATGGTTCGTTTGAGCTTGTGATGTGTTATATATATTTATCATATGTTAAATGCATTAATATGTTTAATTATATACTATTAATCTCTTACCTTATTTAATATATTTATTTACATTTAAAAATGTATAGGATATTTTGTATAATTCTTTTTTATAGAAGATGTAGCAACAATACTAGTAGTCACTAAAATTTTGGTTGCTAAAATGTTTGGTGGGAAGATTTCTCTCTATTGTGCAACAATCAACTGTTTTGTTGCTAAAAATCAGAGAGGGCTTAAATTGAGATACAAAAACCATTTCATTGCTAAAAGAAAGATTTAGTAACAAACAAATAACTTTTTACAAAAAGTATCAAATAATCTAAATTAGCTACAAAAACTATGTTTTGTTGCCAAGAAAGCAGCTAGTAGTCGCTGCAAAAACTCCCATGGTAGGAAAATGTCTCACCATCATGTCAAGACTTTATAACAAACCATTTAACAAAGATGAAAAGTTTGCTAAATCCGGCCATGGCATAGGTAGCCTCGCCCAGGATGCCTCATGTAGGTCATGCATGTTGGTCGGCCATAAACCATCTCTATGTGTTCCCCCTCACCAAAGTCATATCTAGGTATCCTGATGATTTCTGACATACATTTCGTTTGCGGATTTAAGTACTATATGTTGTCACTGATTTCCAAGAAGTCAGCTACGACTTGAAGTGGTGGGAAAAAGTTAGTTCCAGTAAAAATATGGACTAGTTGCACCAAAATCATTCATGAAAAAAAAAAACTAATTTCTTGTAGTGAACGAGCTGCCCCTCACCAACATTATTTATGAATAACTAGTGTAGATGACACGTGCTTGATTCCCCTCTTCGATCATGTGATATATTATCAAATTCATTTTAAATATAATTATTTAGTCCTTTGTTTAGATGAAAATATGAAAATCTTTCAATTTTTTGGTTGGACACACTCTCACCAATTTAGCCTGCATTTCCTTTAAAAAAGAAAAATAAAGTGGGTAGGTTTCTAGCATGATATCATAAATTGTCTATAAAAAAATAAATATAAATTGAAAGAAAAAACATAAATTAATGATTTAAAACTAATGGTGTTGAAAAACAAATTGATAAGACCACACAATGCACACCTCATTACGGTCTGAAGATAAAATCAATAGACCGGGCAGTTTGGCTTGGCTCAGAAAAGGGGCAAAAGGTTTGTCACTCTATTCTCTCTCCCCCTGTGAGAGTCTGTCTCTCTCTCCCCCTTCCCCACCCCCATCCCCGCTTCTTCCGTCTGCAAATCTTGAAGTCGAATCCGGTTCGTCGTCTTTAGTTTTGAAAAAAAGTCTCTAGGTCACTCTATTGTCTCTCCCCAATCAAGTCTGATTCTCTCTCCCCTTTTGTTCGTCCGTCTACAAATTACCTTAGATTGAATATTGCTTTCTACAGACTTTCTCTTGCAAAAAAGAGTACGACTGGATCACAAAAGGGGAGAAAATGGTTGGTTTTGGTTTCTTCTTATTTATGTTTTCTTTTCATTAAAAACAAACTCAAGATCCGTCAGAATCTTTCCATTGTTTTGTGGAAATGCATAAGAGGATTAATGGTTTAAAGGTGAGATTTCAATGTTACGACATTCACTTGGGATTTTCTCTAAATCCATGTCGACTCAAGTCACTGATTAAAACACCAAACTGCGTTGAAACTGGGGTTGCTAGAACTACCTTGAAATGTGAACTGCTAGCATATGTTTGGCAGTGGCTTCCTAGAATTTCATAATTCATTGGGTAAAAACTTAATCTCCATGAAATGAGGGTGAAAACTTCGATCTGTGTAACATGGGGCGCACGTTTGGCTTTGAAAAAAAATTACACATTGGCAGATGCTGTGAGGTGTGCGGTCTTGAACCAGCTTCTGAGTAGATTGTCTCGTCTGTTAATTGCCACATGATTTAGCTTGCTAACATAAACACTAACACGAAACATAGTTTGATGTTACCACGCTGCCAATGATTTCATTTGGTTTGATATATGCTGTTTGCTTTTGTTCTAGACACGAGTGCAAGATTTGGTGATGACTTTGGAAGAAAATGACAAATGCTTTAGCAGAAGGGAGACGTGAATTATTGCCAAATCTTAATATATGTTTATCAATTAAGATATAAGATGCATTTACTGTAGTATTATCAAATAATGCCAAGCAATAGTTCCTCAAATATGAAATCATCAAAATCTAACTAGGATTTGGCAGATCCTAATGGAGAGATGAGAGGATTCCAACCCAGATTTTTAAATCCTATTTATTATAATATTTGCCGTGATCATTTGGTTATAACTTCGAAAAATAGTAACGTTTAGAACCCAAAAATTAATGAAATTATATAAAGACTAAAAAATTAAAAAAAAAACTTAATTAAGATAATAGAAAATAAAAACATATATGGCAATATCTGAAGCACAAGGGTAAGTAACACTTTTGTAGTAAAAAATCTAAAAAAAAAGAAAAGAAAAGAACAGCAATTTTCTACCTCGAATAGGCTTGGCTATCACCATCCCATTCAGGTCAAAAATAGCGATGGGGGTGGACCCATCCGCTCATGTTATCCAACCCACGTAAGATCCCTTAGGTCTCGCCCACCTTTAGAGTATTCACATTGGTTTATGGATATGTAAAGTCATATTTGCATAATATGAGCTTAAATTCCTCTACATTAGCGTATGTATATTCAAATATTTAGCTAATTATGAACAATATTTATTTAAATTTGGAGATCAACTATTATTCACTCTTCAAATGTTTTTTTACTAATTATTTATCTCTCATCCCACTTTCCCTCTCACAATCCTTTCCTTTTCTCCTTCCCTTAACAACACAACAAATCTTCACCTGTACATTCATTTTATTATTATAATATATTATATATATTTTAATTTAATTATATATATTTTTATTATTATTGCATTTGTATTATTAATGTCAAATGTATGTAGTGGATGCTAATTGGAAAATATATATAATTTGATTTTAGAAAAAAATTAATAATAATAAA
>QEOT01002454.1:164482-175626 GCA_003123785.1 Pterocarya stenoptera | reverse complement strand
GCGTCAACATTCAAATCTAGAAATAACTCTTTCCACAAATTCTGTAATGCTGGATAGCTTATCAAGGCATGATTAAGGTCTTCATTAAGTTTTCTCTAGTCGGAAGACCTTCCTTACATGCAAGCCAGGCAGAAATTTTCACCTTATTGGGAACTTTCATTTTCCACAGCTGCTTCCATAAAACCATGTTAGTAGCTATAGATGAAGATTATGCATTCTGAGATCCCAGCCTATCCTTAATAAATCTATAGCAGCTTCTTACACTAAAAGAACCATTTCGTTCATGAGCCCATATTCTTCTATCATAATCAGCACCTGGACAAATCAAAACTTTTATTATATCAGTTACCACATTTGGATTGAAGAGAGATCTAAGTTTCTAAAAATCCCAGCTTCCGGTGTCCTCATCAATTAAAGAAGCCACTACCTCCTCCTGAGCATGACCTGAACCAGCAATCCCCTCAGAAATTAACACAACATGACTTGGAACCCATGCATTCGACCATATTTTAACCAAATTGCCATCACCAATTCGCCATCTGCATCCTTCCAACATCCATTTCTTCGCATCCCAAATTCCCCTCCAAGTGAGAAAAGGGCATTGTCTGAGAGCTGTCTGCTCAATGCTCAAATTAGCAAAATATATGGCCTTAAGTAATCTGAACAATAGGGACCTATCATCTTGCATCAACCTCCAGGCGTGTTTAGCTAATAGGGCTAAATTGATCTTTAAACCCCATCCCCCAACAAAACTTTGGCTCACACATCCTAGTCCAACTCAGCCAATGAATCTTTCTTTCCTCACCCTTTTGACCCCACCAGAAATTAGACATTAGGCTCTCTAATTCAGAACACAATGAAAAGGGTAATATAAAACAACTCATGGAATATATAGGAATAGAAAGCGCCATAACTTTCAAGAGCACTTTTTTTCCCCCTTGAGAGAGCAACTTTTCCTTCCAACTCTGGAGTTTTTGCCACACCTTTTGTTATATAGAATTGAAGGCCTGTTGTTTAAACCTTCCCACCAGAGTAGGAAGACCTAAACACTTATCGTATTGCTGAATCTCACCATTTCCCAACAATTGTTTAATAACGTCTCTAGTCTCCCTACTAACATTTCTACTCAATACCATGGTTGTTTTCTCTTTGTTAATCTTTTGGCTCGAAATAGATTCATATTTGCCCAAGATGGCTTGTACTCTCTTGTTCTCTTCCACATCTGCCTTACAAAAAATAACACTATCATTTGCAAAAAACAGATGATTAATATTTGGTGCACCCCTACAGATTTTCAGCACTGAAATCTCCCTCCTCCCTCCTATTGTTTGTAAGAGAGAAATCAAACCTTTCGTACATATCAAGAACAAATAAGGAGACAAGTGGTCACCTTGTCTTAAACCCCGAGAAGGAATGATGGGCCCTTTAGGATCTCCATTAATCAACACCGACAAAGAAATAGTACGAACACAGTACATAATCAAATTAATGATAGTTTGATCAAACCCCGAAACCTCCATGACTGATTGTAAGAAACTCCACTCTACCCTATCATATGCTTTGTTCATATCTAGTTTTAAGGACATATAACCCTTTTTGCCTTTCATCTTCCATTTAAGATAATGCACTGATTCATAAGCAATTAATACATTATCTATGATAATACGTGACCCGGGACAAAAGCACTCTGACTCTCTCCAATAATACTAGATAGAACCTCTTTCAACCTGTTTGAGATCACTTTAGCAAGCAACTTATAGGCCACATTACACAGACTAATTGGCCTATAATCACATACTTTTTCAGGGGACTTCTTTTTAGGAATAAGAACACGGGAGACATACCATCTAGGCCTGGGCCTATAGAAGGCTGCATTTGCTGAAGTGCAACCTTAACTTCATCTCCTGAATAGGCTCTTGTTTGCTCATTCATTTGACTTGTCACTCTTCCAGCTAGAGGCTCTAAAAAAGCCAACAAACCATTCGGATTTGAGGAAGAGAATAGAGTATTGAAATAATCAAGAATGACTCTGTCCTTTCCGTCCCCTTCATTCCAAGCCCCACTATCATCTTGTATTTTGAACAGCTTATTCTTTCTTCTTCTTTGGGATGCTTTCAAATGAAGGTACTTCGAGTTAGAATCACCCTCCTTAAGACACAATGCTTTGGATCTTTGTCGCCACATAATTTTATCCCTTTTGAGCCATTTTTGAACTTTAGATCTTGCCAAATCATGAATCTCCCTACTAGCTCTTTCAAAGCCTTGGACATGAACCCCAAATTCTGTTTTGCTCTTTGTAACTGCTGCTGAACATGACCAAAAGATTGTCTATTCCATGAATTCAACTTGGCTCCACAACATTTAATCGACTCCATCACTTCACTAAAACTAGTTTGAGAAGAGCACTTCCCCCAACTCTCTTTAATAATATCCTCACAAGCTTGCTCAGCAACCCACATAGCCTCAAACTTAAAAACCTTTTTTTAACCTTATTATGGACAACTATTCCCTCAGTATCCACCCAAAGTGGAATATGACCCGAATAGGCAACAAGGCCATGAGTTACTCTATCATTCGGAAATAATTTCCACCAGGAGGAATTGGCTAAACATCTATCAAGCCGCTCAATCACATTCTGACCTCCTTCCCTTCGATTAGACCAAGTAAAAGGATACCCTCTATAACCCAGATCTCGCAACCCACAATCACTAACCACCTCCAGAAAGGCCTGAACTTAACTCTCAAGACGAGGCCTACCACCCCGTTTCTCATTCTGGAAAAGAATCTCGTTAAAATTCCCCAATACTAACCAAGGATTCCCAGCCGCTTGACATAAATTTCTCATCAATTGCCAGTTTTGGTATCTCTTTGAAACATCAGGATTACCATATATTCCTGTCAAAAACCACTCATTCAGATTGTCAATTTTAACAACAGCATCAACATGAAAAGTAGAATAATTGATCATAGTTAAATTGACATCTTTCCCCCAAAGAATAGCCAACCCCCCTTTCTTCCACTACAACTAACGGTAAACATCTAGGAAAATAAAATTTGAACTTATAGGCTCAAATTCACGAATAGTGAGCTTTGTCTCCTGCAAGAACAACACGTCGGACTCTTCCCTCTTGATTAAATCACAGAGGGTATGAATGCCGCATGGGTTTCCAAGCCCACAGGCATTCCAGCTCATAATTCTCATGGTTCCTGGCAGCGCTGGGCCCCAGCTGCCGTCGATCAATTTGCTGAAACACCATCATCCTTGCCTGTTGTTGTCATGCACATGTGAGATGCTTTTTTGCTGAAACTCCATCGAAACCCTCACCTACACCCACTTTCCTCTTTCACGAATGACCCAGAGAGCCACTTAGTGATTTTAGAGAACTAGTCGTTTTGTTTAGGATGGAAATTCGTTTCCACTTTCTGCAAGATACTACATCGGGCCCCCATCAGCCTTAGGTCACTTCAACAGCAATTATCTCATAAGAAAGATCAGGCGCACCTTGCACACAACTCTTCTCTATCAAACTTGGGCCCAGCGTCTCCATGAACGTGTGCACCTGGTTATGCACCACCATGTTTGGGCTTAAAAACTCATGAGGCCCATCATCTGACCCTTTAGCTAAATCATAAGAACGTTCAAAATACTGAATGGTAGCACCTAAATCCATCCTCAATGAATATCCTTGAGTCTCCTCTGTATCCTTCTCCTCAATAAACGCTAGCTACTTCCCCTTATTCAATGGAGCTGTAATATTTGCATCCGTTACAGATTGAATATCTGGTCCTTTATCCCTTTCGAGGTTTTGGCTACCAGTATCCCCTGACGATACATATTGAAATTGAAATGTTTTGGTTTTGCATGCTGAACTCTTTGAAAAGGCTCATGTTTACATAATAGTATATGTTCTTTGCTTACTGAGTTATTGATAACTCACCCCTTATCTCTACAATATTTTCAAATATTTTGGATGTTTTAGTTAAGGATCAAGAAAAGAAAGCATGGGTAAAATTATGTGAGTATAGCAGATTAAGTACAAAGATGGTACTTTGATTATTGGAGAGTTTATTTAATAATTTTGTTTTTCCCTGTCGATTTGATATTCTGAAAGGTTGACGTTTATTTTGAGGCTTGGTGGTGTCTTACTTTAATTATATTGAGGTAGTTGGTTTAAAACAGTGAGATTTATGTGTAATTGAGAAATTGAAGTTTACATCTGTATTGTGAGATATGATTTTAAGTGAAAAGTAGTAACTCTCCAACACCTCCAGGATCAAGACGTTACATCTAAACCTTAAAAAATATTTATCAAAATTATCTCTTACAATCCACAAGGTAGGTCTACCAAATCTAAACCTCAAATCTTACGAAAATATTAAGATTTAGATTTTAAATGTAAGGCCTAATGGAAGACCCAAACCACATGGCCTATACTCCAAAATGACTTGTCAATGATACAATTGGAGCCCCATTGGAACTTTATAAAGAGCAAGAACTTCTCGTTCCCAAACAATATGGGATCCCATACACCACCTACCCTTATCATTATCTTATGGAATATCACATCATGTTTATTAGTAGATAGGAGATGAACAAGGTTTAACTCCTACCATCTTGGAACAATGTAATAAGTAACATGTATCCCAAAACATAATGAGGAGGACCTCATATCTACCATATAGGTATTGGATAAACTAGAGTGATATGAGCTCTTTTAGACTTATTCTTTGAGGTGAATAATAAATAAAAAATCAGTTTATTTGTAAAAACTTCCAAAAATTACTAATGTATAGGTTTTTTACATGAGAGCATGTGCTGAAAATGTTTAGTGCTAAAAGCTGGATTCTAAGATTTCAATACGGAGTAGGACACTAATGAAAATTTTGAGTCTTTCTATGCAGTATTTTGTCTTCAAATGATGGCTTTGTAAAATTTGATTGAATAGATGGCTCCAATGCTTGATGCATCAGCCACCAAAACTGCAATAATTTATTGTTTGGATCCTTTCTTGCATCCTGGATTTTCGTGGTTTCTACTTGGTGAAAGGTGGGGGGGTTCTGCTGGTTGGATTGGTACTGCTCTTGTGCTAGGTAACTTCTATGTTATGCTAATCATTACATATGTTTCATCTTTGGGACTACCAAACTTGCCGAAAGAGAGGTTTTCGAAAAGTTTTGAATGACTAGTAATTTTGAAGCTTTTGTCTATATTCAGCTTTCAATACTCACATACACACACAGCCCAAAGTTCTGAACGACGATGAATATTCTTTTGACATTCTGATATTTTTAGATTATATTGTCTGTATTTAGTAATTCTCAGTGAGAGGAGTTATGAGGATGATTGAAAAGCCCATCTTCATATTGTCTATACTGGGCCTGACCGAGATACTAAAGCCTATCCTGACCTGAGTTGTGCTCCTCCAATGCACCCAGGAACCATCAACACAATCGGCCCACGAGCCGCACAAGTCCCACCAGCCAATGAGCCCTTGAGCCAATAGGCCCATGTCGATGTGGACAGACAAGACCTGCCAACTATGACACTCTTCTGCAGGAACACCTCGCATGTAAGGATCATATTCGGCAAACAAATGGGGATTGCGGACAACACCCCTGCCTCTGATGGAGTGCATGAGAAGTGACCACTCCGCCCGCTTGCCGTCAAAGCACAACCCAGGATAACACGCCTCATTAAAGACTACGACTTGACACTAGACACTAACCCCCTGATATCTAGTATAAAAGTCGGACACCAGGTAACAATGGGCTCTCTTGGATTTTAGAAGAAAATATGTTAAGGAAGAAATACTAACTTTGGCATTGGAGATTCTCAGAACAACCCGAAGCCCACCATTTCCTTTGTGTTGCAGGTGATTGAACTTAGTACCCGGTGTGCGAAATACGTCATCAACATATAGTTTTTAGTTTTTTTTTTATGAATGCTTGGTTAGTATTATGTTATTATTGTGGTCCCTCATACTAATTAATATATTGATTGGTTGGAATATGAGTTCATTTGTGAATTTGAATTTTATTGTTCAAAGACAATGGTTCTTGCCCTCTTTTGTATACAGTGTCTTAAATTCTAGTTGTTTACTATCTCCTCAAATGGGCATTTCGATATCTTCTGGAGATGAAACTATATTACTCAATTTGCATATATAATTTCAAATGTGTACAAATATTTTCTTTTGTGGTTACATTCTATTCAACTAGAATGAATGTGATAGGCTGATGAAACTCGCCAGTTTGGTTAGTTTTTATTCCCAAAAGAATTGGTTGGGTTGGGCTCCTAGGAAAGTAAAAGTATATATAATACATTCTTTTACTTTTGTTGTATATATTTTTGGGTCGGGTAAGAATTCCTACTTTCCTCGTTTGTTTTTTGAGATGAGATGAGATGAGTTGAGATTAAAGTTAAAAAGTTGAATAAAGTATTGTTATAATATATTTTTTAATATTATATTTGTTTTGAGATTTGAAAAAGTTGAATTGTTTATTTTATTTTGTATGGAAATTTGAAAAAGTTGTAATGATAAGATGGGAGGTTTTCAAAGTTTTCAAAATTTTGGATTTTAGTCACGAATTGAAATCAATCATTTTTTTTTTCTACTAACCTTTCCAACAGGTCAGAATTTTAAAAATATCGAATCAGGTCCTAAGATAATTAAGTTGGTGTACACCCATAAGTACTATGTGTAAATGCGTGATTTAAGTTGCTAATTGACATTAACATAAACTCTAATACATATTATGATGTTACTACACTTAGTAATGATTTCGATTTTTATACAATCATTATTTAATTGCTTTTTTTTGTATTTATTTTAGACACGAGTGCAAGAGTTGTTGATGACTTTCAATGAAAAAGACAAATGTTTTAGCAAAAGGGAGACATATATGCTAATTATTTCCAAATGTTACCATATATAGATTAAAATATATATTTTCTTATATAGTAGTATCAGATAAGGCCAGGCAATAGTTCCTCAATTATATATATGAAGTCAAAATCGAACTATGATTTGGCAGATCCAACCTTGATTTCTTTCTCATATTTTATAATTGGAGTGTGAATCTGCCATGAGCTGGTGATAACTTTGATCAATAGTAGTATGTTTCAAAACCCAGACAACAATAAAATAGAAGTATATTATTATTTTTTGAAGTTATTTATTTATTAATGTAATCAAGATCTAAGGGTATCTACTCAGTTTTGATCTATCACAAGAGGGTAGATAGTAAGGCGGGCTATTTCCACCACTAACAACGGCAAAATACGATTTTGGAGGGTGGAGGGAACCGGAAGGTCTATATATAGGCTCAACCATTGATCAATCCAAATGTCTTAGAATTGTTGAATACAAATTTGATTAAACTTTACCCATTTATAAGCTTATAGCACTCCACTATACTTCTGTATTTGATGTCCATGGCGGTCCATTATATTGACACTACTGACTCGATGATAGCTCTTTCTCTTTTGGCTGCTCCACGTATCAATCAATATGACTGTTAGATATTAATTTAATTAAGCATTTAACTGTTAAGATGATAACAAGAGCCTGCGCCACCTGTCGTGATCCAATCTAAGAGGGGTGCGTTGCTGCGACCAACCTTACTCAAGCAACTCTCAAGGGCAATCCTCTCATGGATCATGCTCGTCGAGGGTATCTGATACCACGAGGACCTCTTCCTCCACCCACCTCAATTGTTTTCCTTTTTTAAATGATGCTTCTCTAAAATAATCTAATGCTAAAAAAAAAAAAAACGTGCTAGATATAACTTCATCCAAATAATCACGTAATTGGCATCATCTCCATTCATCTATATAGCTATATATAGCAGGAAGCAAAATCATCTCCATTCATCTTGCGTATTTAGTTTTAATCAGATTTATTATAACTGAGTTGCTACATTGTTTCTGAGTGGTTTTAGCTGTGTAGGAAAATATGGCTCTAAAGGGTAAGATGGAGGCGGAAATAGAAATAAAGGCAGCCGCTGATAAGTACTACAACATCTTCAAGACCACTGCCCACCACGTTCCCACAGCTACTCCTGACATTGTTCAGGGAGTTGAGGTGCATGAAGGTGATTGGACGACACATGGCTCTATCAAGGTCTGGAAATATACAGTGGGTAAGGCTGCCAACCTCGTCTAGCTAGTTACTTTTTCCGAACTTTAGATATGAGTTGTTTTGACTATAAAGAGCACATTGGACGTGGTTAAATATACATGCATGCATGGTGCTCCTCTTCTCTCCCATTTTCTCCTGTTTACGTGATTATACAAGAAATTTTTTAATTTGTTATGAGCCTGGAAAATATATGGTCCTCATAACATGCATGGTGTTTAATGATAAACTAGGCCTAGCTGTTATATAACATTATTTTCTAGAGAAATGTTCTGGAATGCACACAATTGTATTGTTAGTACATCGTCCTAGATGTTTTAAATTATTGTTAAGATAGTTGAGTTTGCTTGGTGCCCTTGCATACACACACAGATATATATATATATATATATATATTCTTGTGAAACTGAATTTGATGTCCCTGTTTTTTCTTGTGAAAACCACAGAGGGGAATGCTGAGGTTTTCAAGGAGAAGGTTGAATTAGATGATGCAAACAGGGCCGTAACTCTTGTGGGTATTGAAGGAGATCCCATGAAGTATTACAAGAGCATTAAGGCCACTTATCAGGTTACTCCAAAGGGTAATGGGAGCTTGGCGAAAGTGTCTCTTGAATATGAGAAATTGAGAGAGGAAGTGCCTGCTCCAATTAAGTACCTCAATATGATGGTTAATATCACTAAAGACATTGATGCCCACCTTGCCAAGGCTTAAGAACCAGAGCAAGCATGCAGTGTAAGAAAAACTTGTTGGTTTGTCTAAGGAATAAGTTGGAGTGGTCTTCCTACCGTGTGTTATGATGAAGACTACCCACATCATGGGGTGATTTTTTATGTCTTGGAATAAAACTCTGTATTATATGGTGCGTCCAAAAATATGAATGAAATCCTTCTTATGCATGGTTTACATGTTCACCCTAAGCGCATTAATCTTTCTTCCTCGCCGTCATCTTTTTCTACAATTTTTAATTTTTTTAATGGAAAGACAGTCAAATATAAGATTTTTTTTTTTCCTCCCGAAACTTTAAAAGGAGCTGTTGAGATTTTCGACAAAAGAAAAATATGGATGCAGATTATGATACTCTAAAGCATTTTTTTTTATATACAAAAACCAACCAACCATCCATGTACACTTGCAATAACCTATGGGGTATTGGAGGCCAAGTCAATAGCTTTTAGAGGAATACTATGTATTAATCACTATTCACTTCCACATCCTATACCTATAGTTTTTTTATAAGGTATGAAAGTATTTTTTATAGGATGTAGAGTATGTGATAGTGAATAGTGACTAAGGAGAAGAATTTTTCTATTTTTTGTACAAAAACCAACCAACGATCCACACGTGCAATAACCTATGAGGTGGAGGCCAAGCTAATAAATAAAAAGAGATGTTGTTCATCATCCCACACCATACATTTTACATATTTTAAAATTATTTTTATTTATTTTATTTTATTCTCGATAAACTAAATGAATTAATCTACTTATCGTCTATATACCACATATTTGTAATAAGAAAAATAAAAATAAAATAAAATATTTGATGTGTAAAAATGATTAGTAAAATTATTCAAAAATATATGGTTGAGTTGTTTTTATTTTTATTTTTTATAACTGTATATATTTTAGAATAATATTGGGATCAGCTCAAATGATGCGTGAGATGCTCTCTTTTGATAAAAGCTGCGAACTTTGTAGGTACTTCTAATTTCATTATTTCCAAGGATAAGATTCTGCCATTTATTTACATGATATGTCGGATGAAATTATTTCTTAAAAAATTATAGGTAGATTTTGTCTGTTTTCGTCGATCTATACCATTTCTTCTTCTTTTTATATATAAATATATATATTTATATATTTTGAAATTAGCAATAAAAAATAGTCATATTCAAACAACTTCACAATAGGTTAAGACAATACTAGGGTCCATATTAAATGTGCACTTCAAATATGTACACTATTAGTGTAAATGATTTTTTATTTTCTTTTGCTTTTAAGCATAACCATTAAGAAAAAAATATATATAAATATACTAATAGTCACTTCCTTAAACATTAAAAAAATAAAAATAAAAATAAAAATATGTGTAAAAACATATGAGCGTGGTAATAGCTTTGCATTTTCCATGACAAAAATAATAAAAAATATATAAAATTAAAAATTAACATTTTTTTCATACGTGAATTGTCTTAATCTTATTGTTTAAAAACTATGCTTCTTGCCCTCTTTAATACTATACAACTTCCCTTAAATTCCACTAATTTGCAATCTCCTGGTCAATTAGTATATTAAAATAAGAAAATAAATATGCATACTAAAATAATTTGTACGTTTTAGAAGAACTCGATCTATATACAACCAGATATGACCAATACAACTAGATGCAAATGACAGAGAGAATCTCAGTAGACATTTGGGATCCTACTCCAGTACTGCAGAAGGATAATTAGGGCATTCCAATTACACTAGTACTAGTACTGGGACATTTGAGTATCTTCTTCCAGTCCCTGAAAGTACCAATAAATATAAATATATATATATATATATATATATATATACTAGTAGTAATGAAACATCCAAGGGACGTTTGCCCAGTGGAGAGAAAATATATATGTTAATTTTATATATATATATAAACTATATATAGATAAAAAAGTAAATTAATATACACACCAAGAGACGTTTATCTAGCTGGGTGAAACAATTTTTTTACAAAAATAGTATGGTTTTTACAAGACAATTTGATTAATAAATAATTTAATGCATAGAAACAAAAACAGAGTTTGATACAATTTTATGGAATAAAGTACCATACATGCATAATGTCAACTGTGTTTGATACAAGTGCACCCCAAAGAAGAAACTAATTTATCACCAATTTCTAATACGACTTCCAATAAAGTACCAAAGAACAAATAATACCCTTTTAAAAAATCACATTTTCTTCTGATTTCCACAACAAGAGGGTCCCGTGTCCCTTTTTTTTTTTTTTTTTTTTTTTTT
>QEOT01002454.1:122480-163375 GCA_003123785.1 Pterocarya stenoptera | reverse complement strand
AACTTAAAAAAGTGTGAATGGTATAGAAGAAATGCAGCTATTCATCTAGCTAGAGTTATCAGCCCTGTGGAAGCTGCTGTTCAGGGAGCTTTAAACAACAAAGTATTGTAGAAGATACAAAAAACAGAAGCAACAAGGAAACATTAATTCAGCTAGCAACAATGAATTGAGATGAAACATTTATGGTGGCATTAATTTCCAGATGTGGTTAAGCAACAAAAAAATTGTGTTGTCTTTGATATTTCAAGGATCTTATGAAGTATCTGCTAAAAAAGGTGAGAATAAAAAGTGAACTATAGATAATGGACTATAAATAATGGAATTGAATCCAGAAGAAGGGGATTGATGCTAAAGCTGATACCAGTATGCAGAGATAGCCCATGAACAATGGATAATAGAGCAAATAAATTGGATAATGTGCCACAAGAACTAACAGAGCATTGTGAATTTATAGATAAAGAAACCATTTAATTTTCATTGCATAATCAATGAATCCATTTGTATTTACAACATCCAGAGTTTGGAAAGGGATTCACAAAAAATAACAAGTGAACTTACCATGATGCTCCCATTTCTACTGGACAACCAAATGAGTAGTCTGTATGAATACGACTGTCATATCTATCCCTTGATTCTAGCAAGATCACTTGAAAAAAAAAAAATTGACGATATTAAGAAATTGCAGAAACTAAGATAGAGTCTTGCCTACCTAAAAGTTTTAGTAAAGAAAAAGAGATATACTACATTACATATGATCACCTTAAATAATGATTTATGCGTATTAATTTGGACAAACTGTCTTTAAGAATTTGGGCATATACGCAAGATATAAAGACCATAATTCAGTTGTTCATGACAATAAATGCAAGGAAATGATTGAGTACCCACCCTAGATTGGAGTTTATATAATAATATATAGCGAGAATTAGGTGGCAGTGGGCTTCCATAATTAGGAATTCTGCATAATCTGTCACAACAACAATCCAGGTTGTTAAGAATCCAAATGCATTGTGTGCCCACATTTCATTACAGTTGTGTCTTTAAGTGAATCAAAAAGATATTACAAAAATAAAATAGTAAACCAGATCACAACAATGCCCTTCAATACACAAATAAATCATCTACAAAGCACACCTCATTGCATATTGGACAGTGGTGCCGCATGGAGTTCCCACACTCAAATGGTTATCACACAGGCTAACCAAATAGCAAGACCCCATAAGATTGAAAACCATTAATCGAAGATAACATATTCTAACAAAAAAAAAATATATACTTCAAAATGAAGAGAAGGATGAAAATGGGATGAATTGATGCAGCATAATCAAAATTTTCAGCAAAAAGGACCTGTGTAGTCTACCCAAATCATTTGGAAAAAACTAAACAAGCACTGCAATTTCAAACCAGACAAAAGAAAAGCAGGACTTACCTCTGGCATGACCCATCAACAAGAAAACTGAGTTACGGGACCATTCCTATATATATATATATATATTGCTCTGCTCTTTTCACAATTGCAGTTTCAAAATTTCCATGTTTATAAATAGTTAAGAGTTTTGTATATATAGATATAACATGATCTACGTTATTAAATGCAAGTCACAACACATAATACTAATATGGATCAACCATCGATTTCCGTGCAAGAAATGAGTTCTCAAAAGGAAGTGGACTAAATTGAATGCTCTTTCTGGTATATGTTTTGGTTATGAAGGTTTAAATGGCTCATCCATATACGAATACAAGTAGAAAGAAGATAGAGAGCAACTATATGCATTTTTAATCAACTGATTCGTAAAAATCCTTGTTCAGAAATGCAAACCTTCAATTCAAATTGTGCCAATGGCCGTCATTCTGGATTGAGATGGGAATCGATGGCAGAATACCCTGGTCATCAACGCTTGTTCATACAGATTCCCAATCTAGAGCCCTTCCTCCAAGTCTTGCACAAATCACATAACTTCAAATAAATGGCCATGCAACTAGATTAAGGGTACCAGACGTAAAACCATAAACGAATTTCATATGCTAATTGCAGAAACCCTAACCCGCGAAACTTAAAACTGAAAATTACCTACAACCGTCGTCGTTTCCGAGAGAGAGATGAAGGTGGTGGCCTTGGAAGGGCGAGATTCACCAGAGAATGTTGAAGACGAAAACCCTATCCACCAATATACGCACTGCTCCTTTCGGCAATGGGAAATGGAAACTACTCTATCAATTAGGGGTGGAGATGGTGGGAATGAAGGGTGGAAATGTGTTCGTGCGAAAGGAAATAAAATGGTTTTTAACGGCGGTGTGATTTAATCTCGCTGCAAAAAGAAATATTTCCGACGCTACCAGAGAGTCGCCTAACGTGTATAGTTTTTGCAACGATGGAAGTCGCCGTAATATATTCCAAATCGCCACAATAGACTGTTTCAACTGTTGACTCGCGCTTGAGTCCAAAACCGCGCGATAATTCCGCGGCGACACGAAAGTCGTCGTAATTACCTCCTATTAGCGTCGATTTCTGATGCATCAGAACTAAAAACGCCGCTAAAGGCCTTTCTTGTAGTGGAAACGAGTTCATCTAGGCATTTTGATATATATCTCCTGGAGATAATTTTTTTTTTTTTAATTCAATTTGCATAAATATATATATGTTGGAATTAATGTGTACGTCAACCTTTTAAAGAATTGCTTTTAAGGAAAAAAATTATAGAATTGGTACAATCAAGCTTAGAAATGTTGGCCTAATTAATTATAATAAAAATAAAAAGGGAAGGTTTTATTTTGCTTTCTCAAAGTAGGCTCAAACACTGTTCTTTTCTTTCTTTCTTTTTCTCAATTTCCTCCTCACACCTATTTTTTTATATTTAAATATGATGGTGGGATTCTAATTTTTCAAATGAAATCTTTACATAAAAGTTAAATAAAATAACTAATATATTTCTTTTTTCTTGGCCAATTAGCTAGCTAGCTAGGTTTCGTCCTGATCCCTTTGATCTATCTCTAAACTTATTTTAATTACTTCCATCCTTTTCTTTCCCCATCGAGATTCTTTCTTAGATTGGGTCAAAAATCACTTGGAAGGTGAAGATGGCCTTGATTTTCAAAAGCTAACTTTTTTAACTGGTCGGGATTTTGATCGGCTGAGCGGAATGTGTTGGATAACTGTGATACGTTTTTCTTTTCTTTATGTTTTTTATTTTGATTTAATTTTTTTCGGATCGGTTAGAATTCCTGGTCTTCAGCCTTTCACTCTGAAGGGAATCGAAATTGATACTTTCGCCGAATTTGTCTCTTGTATCTGTTAGTTTATCTATAAATTAATGCTCTACTCGCCGAGAAAAAAAAAAAAACCTAATTTGCAACAGGTCGCAAGAAAGTTCACATGGGGCTTTGAATTAATCTGAGCAGGTACCCCTACCAGTTAAATAGATATCTAGTTCATGATGATTATGCCAACAGGCCCTTAATTTTTTTATTTTATTTATTTATAAGAAGAATCACATTAATAATCAGAGTTTTACAGACAATTATCAAGCCAAATTGTTTGAGAAATAAAATCTAAAAAACCATTATACCACATCTCAATAGACTCAACAACCCAATTAGCATGTTGGGCTAAGCCACAAGCAGCTTCATTACCCACTCTACATACATGTTGAATCTGAAAGTCATCAAAAGTAGACATCAACTTTTTGATTTCTTGCAGTAATGCTCCCAGCCTTGAGGAAGACTCTGTTGAAGATTGAAGATCCCTCACCATCAACAAACAATCACTCTCAATCACCACCTTTTAATACCCATAGGGATACACAATTGTAGGCCCCGAAACACAACAAGTTGAAAAAGCAATGGTTCTACCAATCACTACCCCTAGAGGGGGTGAATAGGTGTAATCCAATTTTGATAGTCTTTTCAAAATTATAGACAAACAAACAATTAATCAATAAATCAAATAACACAAATAATCAACACAATGATTTTGGTCATGAAGTGGAAACTCATTTGAAGAACGTCTTTAAATTCAAAAACCACTCCGAGTGTAAGACACCACCTAAAATCCACTATAGAAAAAATTTGTTACAACAAATTTAGAGATACTCTAAAAACCTTTGTAGTAGCTAAACTTGGCTTGCAACACCACAAGTGACCACTCGATCTCTACAAGCATGTAATACCGGAACTTTGACCTTTCTATAACTTCCCTTGAGAACCTCTCGATCTTTGCATCAACAGCAGCTCCGGACTCTTCCGACCAATGAACACGTCCACTTCAATAGACTTAAGTAAGGTCTGATCTTGAGTGTGGTGTGGTGGAGATGTGTTTGTCCAAGAGAGATTTACAATGTGAAGAAAAGTTTCTCTTAATGGCTCTTGGAAGCACTTAGGGATTGTACTCTGATTCTCCACACCAAAGAATAGAACAAGCTGTTCTATTTATAGTCCCTGTTGATCATGACGCTCAAAATCCTTAATTTCAAGCTGTCTTAAACATTGGCTCGAACGAAGTGTCGAAGGCAAGTCGAGCGCATGTTGTCTTTCAGGAACTGCTCACGCGACAAGACAAGCAACCATTAGAGCAGACCTCTCTAGAAGGTTTCGCTCGAGCGCTTAGTCGAGCGCACATCAAGCAGACCTCTCTGGAAGAGTTCTCCTCAAGTGCTGCGTCGAGCACACATCGAGAGGACCACTCTAGAAGGTTTTTCTTGAGCACTGAGTCGAGCGAATATCAAGCGAATCACTCTGGATGGTTTCGCTCGAGCTGTGTTGAGCACACTGCACTCAAGCTGTGTTGAACACACTTCAATCCTTCCATGTTACACCACTTCAACACTTGTTACAACATAATTTTACACAGGTTTTTACAAGAATATGTTAATCAACTAATTTTTTCCTCAACAATATCCCCCTTTGGCATTTTTGTGACAAAACCTCTAACTTATACATAGGACCTAATCTTGACACACCCCACACATGATTCCCATATTGAACTTGAACACGTTGGGATATTTTTGCAAACACTTAGCAAACGGTTAAACGTACCGACAAAAATATGCAAGAAATATTTTCATAAGTATAATCAATGTCTGTTTGTAAATCACCAACCAGAATACACGTATAGACATGACAAGCACAGTTTTCATTAAAAAATATTTCATTAAGCAGTTAATCAGACATTGAGTTCAATCAGTCAAACAACAGCAACACAAGCAGCATATGATACAAAAACAAAAGTTGCTCTCCTACAAAACATGTGATACAAAAAACAAAGGTTGCTACCCCACAAAAAATTTTGTTACTAACACCTATCCTTCCCCCTTTCTTACAACTCCCGCTTTTTGTCACCCAAGGGTCTCAATCATCACCATCACTCTGACTGCCACCATCATAATCATCATCGAGGCGCTCCTCAATATTGTTAAAGCGTTGAGTCACAAGCTGCTGTAGGCTATCAACTTTAGCATCAAGGCTATCAAACTGGGCATCAAGGTGGGAAAAGGTACTCAAGGACCTACTGCTTGGTCGAACCTGGTGCCGATGTGGATGGTGTCAAGCTAGGAGGCAGTGAATTGGATAGCTAAGAGGATGATGGTTGAGAGGAGGGTGCAGGAGGATGCTCAACTAACAGAGGGTGAGGGGTAATGTGAGCACGACTAAGTTGCATGGTCCTCAGACCAATAGGAGTCTTAAGAGAAATTCTAGGCTCATGGGGAAGAAATACAACTGACTGAGGGAAGGCTAACCGAGTGATGAGGAAGGCAAAGGGCAATCCAGTTCGTATTTTGTTGGACTGAAAAGCCTCAAGAATGACTAGGCAAATATAACTCTCTAGATCAATTGAGACGCCATTAATCAGTACATACAGAAGAATGGCGCGGTCAAGACCCACATCTTTTTGATGACCAGTAGGATACAAATTTGTAAGGACAATCCTACTGAGAATGAGATATTCAGGTGGAAATCTCATCGTTAGAAGTGGTAACTTACCTTCCCAATAACGAGTCCCACCATACAGACATCCAATAATGACTGGCGGATTAGGAAGAGATGTCTGTGTATAGGGATTTTCAGGATTGGACACATACGGGGCATTTAGCAAGTTTGCTAACATGCCCGGACTCACCTAGAAGGAGATGTTCCAGAGACTAACCTCAAAAGAACCATTGTCAGAAATGGCATGAATGTTGGAGTAAAACTCCCTAACCAACTCTACAGAGGGAGTGGGAAGGCCAGTAGTCAAAGCCTACCACTGATGAGACTAAAAAATACGAGGAATAATGGTCTCACTAAGCTCACCAAGGGAGACTTCATGCTTGACAATAGGAGTGTGGTGAGAGAAGTTCTGAGTGTAAAGCTTTTGTGCCCAAACATTATAGAAATGTGTTTGAGTGGGGGCAGGAGGATTTTGGCATGGACGAACACTTCGAGACATGACTTTGGCTGTTGACACAATTATTGATCGTTAGATAAGGCTAAAGGTATTATGAAGATCAGATGTATGCATGTCTAAAATGCACATGCCTAAAATGTATGTCCAAATGCATGATCAAATGCATGATCCAATGCATATACCTAATGCACATGCCCAATGCACATGTCTAATGTACATACCAATGCACATGCCTAATTCAATGCCCAATGTATACCATGCCAAACTTGGGTTTTAGAAACCCATTTATGCCAAACCCACTATGCAATGCTAATGAAGAATGAATTCACAGCTCCACACTTCATTTCACAAACCTATTCGGCATTTCATCGAGCACTTCAAGTGCAATTAAGCCAAGGTTGGGTTTTAAATCCAATGGAAGTCCCATGACCCTCCCATATACAAACCATATTCAAACACAATTAAATTTTATTCCAAACACTATCCCAACACTAGGAATGATATGTAATGAGCATGTGAACAATGTTATGCCAATGCATGATGAAAAAGTGAAACCAAACATCATTGAGGCATTTTACCGAGCATTTGGAGTGCATCCAAGTAAAACCAAGTTCAAAACTCCATGGGAGTTCCATGAACCTTCTAAATACAAGCACAATAGCTAAAGGAGAACCAAGGGTTCCAACAAACCAAAAAAAAAAAATGATAGAGAATATGAGAAACTTATTGTGAGATGAGAGCAAATAGGAGAAGAAATGAGAGCAAATGAGAGAAGTAATCACCCAAAGGAAAGGAGAGGAAATGGCGAGAGTGAAAACGAAATGGGTCTGGGGGAAAAAAATGACATGGGACCTTTTTTTTAAGCCCTTTTTTGCTCAAGCGGAATTTAAGTTTCACTTGAGCGACATCCCTAGAATTTTCAAAACCATGCATACTTTTTCATAAGTGATTTAAGTATTAATGAAGTTAATTTTAAAGCTCAAAAATCACATCAAATGTAAAAGAGCATCATATTATCACAATTTACGCAAGTAGTAAAAACAGAGTATCACAGATAAGATAAACATGCGTGTTTTGTGAATTCTAATTCAATTAAGAAGTTTCAACCAAAAGATGTGAGTGGGGTTGGGTTGAAACAAGAAACCAAAGTACTTGAGAAGCCTTTCCACAATACAGAAAGTAAAACCTAATGCTGCTAGGACCTAAATACTTCTGTTTCAATTCCTATATTAGTATTAGCCTATTGAGT
Organism: Pterocarya stenoptera; assembly: GCA_003123785.1. NCBI lineage: Eukaryota > Viridiplantae > Streptophyta > Magnoliopsida > Fagales > Juglandaceae > Pterocarya > Pterocarya stenoptera. The sequence continues at coordinate 155,744 of QEOT01002454.1, read as the reverse complement.
AATATGATCCCTTTTTCATTTTCTTCTTCTTTTTCTTCCTCCTTTTTATTTTATTTTATTTATAGATAGAGAATTTTCACATGAGAAATTTTGATATATAATCATGAAGTCATCTAGCCCATGATCAATTTTGTATAGACGTAGAGCTTCCTTACACCTTTGATTGCCTCCTCAATAACTCACACGTGATAAAACAACAATCGATTGAGCTGAAAGTGTAGTGTGTAATGCAGGTTATAAATTACAAATAATACACATGTTTTAAACCTTTGTAACTTATAAAGGTACATGATACAATTTTCAAAAGACATATGTACCTAAAATTTTCTGAATTGGCATCACTAACACTCTTTATCATACACATGTGCACGCTATCCATAACCAACAGACAAGAAAAATTTTAAGAGAAGAGAATAGTAAGAGGAAAGGGAAAATAAACAAAACAAACAAAAAGAAAATGCATTTAATGCATGTTCCAGCCCTCAAGCCAATGCACAAATACCAATAGCCTTTCTAAGTAATTCAAACCGAAGCCCATCTAAGGATTTGGTAAAAAGGTCGGCTAGTTGGTGTTCGGTGGGAATGTATTTAAGAGTCACAATATGTATTTCTACAAGTTCTCGAATAAGATGATGTCTAATGTCAATGTGCTTGGTCCTAGAGTGATTTTTTGAAATGTTTATGGCATTGGTATTATCACAATAAATGCTCATCACACCTTGAGTAACACCATAGTTACATAGCATTTGCTTCATCCACAACAATTGCGTGCAGCATCTCCCTGCAACAATATATTCAGTCTCAGCCATGGATAGGGATATGGAGTTTTGCTTCTTGCTCATCCAGGCAACAATGTTCTTACCGACATAGAAACACCCACTAGAAGTGCTTTTCCTATCATCTGTATTACCTGACCAATCAGCATCTGAATAACCTGTAAGCTCAGTATTAAAGTCTCTAGAATACTAGATCCCATAATTGACTGTCTCATTCACATAGCAAAATATGCATTTGACAGCCACAAAATGTGATTCTTTGGGATTTGCTTGAAATCTAGCACAAACCCCAACACAAAAAGCGATGTCTAGTCTACTTGCAGTGAGATACAGTAGACTCCCAATCATGCTCCTATACAAGGATTGCTCAACATTCTTTCCTGACCCATCAGTGTTAAGCTTAACACTCTTTTCATGGGGGTTCTGGCATGGCTTTTCCCATCTAATCCAATTTTTTTGATAAAATCTTTTGTATATTTGGATTGTGATATAAACAGCTCATCATCTAACTATTTCACCTGAAGTCCTAAGAAAAAGGTTAGTTGACCTACCATGCTCATTTCAAATATATTTTTCATTTTTTTCAGCAAATTCAAGAGCTAGAGCGTCAATAGATGATTCAAATACAATGTCATCCATATAGATTTGAGCAACTGTTATGTCTTCACCAACTTTTCTGATAAATAGTGTCCTATCAAAACTTCCTCTCAGAAACTTGTGATCTTCTAGATATGAAGTTAGCCTCTCATACCAAGCTCTAGGAGCTTGTTTCAGACCATTTAAGGCTTTCTTCAACCTATAGACATGATTGGGATATTTTGGATTATTGAAGCCCATTGATTTTTTCATGTATACTTCTTCTTGGAGGATCCCATTTAGAAAGGCATTCTTGACATTCATTTGATACAACTTAAAATACATATGGCAAGCAATGCTTAACAATATCCGGATTGATTCAAGTCTGGTAACTGGTGCATAGGTCCCATCAAAATCTATTCCTTCCATCTGGGCATACCTTTGAGCAACTAATCTTGCTTTATTTCGCACTATTGTACCATTCTCATCTGAATTATTCTTAAAGATCCACTTAGTGCCCACCACATTGTGATTCTCTAGTCTTGGCACCAAATACCACACATTAATCCTCACAAATTGGTTTATTTCTTCATGCATAGCATTCAACCAATTCTCATCATTTAAGGCTTCTTTGACTCTTTTTGGTTCAATTTGTGAGATGTAGCTTGAGTGAGTCAATTGATTTATCACTTTCCTCCTTAGCCTCATCTCTTCATCTATGTTTCTTATGATGTTATCGTGAGGATGATTTAACTTCACTCTCGAAGAAGGCTCCTTTTGGTTACTCATCTTTTCATTTGAAGAGGTCTCTAAGTTCTCATTTAGTGCACCAAAATCTTCTTGTCCAGTTTCACTAGGTGAGTGAGTTGGCTCTTCCTTGTTCAATTCCTCTCCAGGAGCGTTATTCACCACCACATTTATGGACTCCATGACGGTTTGGGTGCGTAGATTGTAACTCTTATAAGCACGACGGTTTCTGGAATATCCGAGAAAGATTTGTGATTCACATGTCCAAGTCTTTGATACCAAAGGTCAGTAGCCTCACTCTTAGCACTATTGCAACTGTACAGAGGTTAAGGGGCGATGCCATAACAATTATCATATGTCCTCGTTCCCTGCATCATACAATTCTCATTATTATCTGAAACAATGCACATTTCTTTTGAAAAATAGACTTTAGCACCATTATCATACATTTGGCTTATACTGAGGAGATTTGCTTTTAATCCATCAACAAACAGGACTTCTCTCAAGACAGGCAGTCCAGGAATTTCAATTTCACCCCTCCCAATTATATTAGCTTTTCTACCATCTCCAAATGTTACTATTTCACACTTGTATTCTTCAATGTTTTAAATAGGCTTCTATCACCTGGCATGTGACGAGAACATCCGCTATCAAGGTACCACATATAGGTATCTCTTGTCTTTAGAGCAATGTGTGCCATATGGCACTTGTTTCTTTCTCCATTTCTGACCCACAATTTTCTAACTTTTGGAGAGCTACCCCTTTTTCTAGTCGACAGTTGGTCTAACTTAACATTGAGCATCTCATTTTGTCTACATCTCATTTTGTCTAGTTAAGGTCCTGACTTGACTCCAACGATTCAAATGCCCTCTTCTTGATTCGCTGTTTCCATTTCTCATGGGATTCCTCTTAAGCTCATAGCAGTTTGGTCGAATGTGACCGGCCTTACCACAATTATAGCACACATAGTTCTCTTTGCGATCTCTTTGTCCCTTGAAAGATAAGGCATACTTAAGAGCAATTATGGGATTTTTACCCATTTTTGGAAAGTAAACACTTCTACTTTGGGAGGGTGTATAATCATACACGATGTATCTCTTCAATTTGAAATAGCCCATTACAACATGATCGATCTTACCGCAGTGGTGGCACACATGGCTTGTATTTCGAGTTCCTGATTTCTCGTGAGACGAAACACCCATTTATACATGTGAAGATTTATTACCTTTGTTAGATGGGTTAGCATTCCCATTAATAGTTGATTCATGAACAAACACAGTTTTCCTCCCATTTTTATAAGAGACTTTTGAGGTAATAGCTGCATCAGATTTCTCTGCATATCCTAGCCCAATCTTGTCACCAGGAGGCTTTCTTGACCTCAGGATTTCATTCAGGTTTTCTTTCCCAGTGGACAAACATTTCAGTTTATCCTTCAGGAAAATCATCTCACTTTCTTAATTTTTTAATTCCTTTTCCAGAGAAACATTCCTCATTTGCAACACATCAGCTAGGCCAATGGCTTCTTTTAATTTGCCTTGAAGTGTTTCATTTTCTCGTTTGCTGAAGTCTATCTCCTCAATGTGCGCTTTGTTGAGTTTTCCCAACTTAACACATTCCACATTCCTTGTACAATTTCTCGTAGACTTCTTGCAACTGATCTTCATACCCAGATTCATTTTTGGATATACTCCCATCATCAGACAGAGACAGTAAATGCCATGTAGTTGAGATTTCTTTTTGGAGAAGAGTTTTCTAATGAGTCACTTGAGTCTGACACACTCTCACTTAGGGATGCAATCTTAGCTCTTTTTTTTTGCCTTTTTGTAATTTGCACATTCCAGGCGAATGTGTCCAAATCCATGACATTCATGGGACTGCACCCTTGATTGTACCTTGTCTTTATTTGTTCTAGTGTACTTCTTAGTGCTTCTCTCCTTGTTCCCTGAACTTGAGCCACTGTTATATATTTCAAACTTTTTCTTCTCTAGCCTCTGGTTCTTATTATTTCTAGCTACAAATATTTTCCTAAACTTTATAGCATAAAATGTTATTTCTCTGTCACTCATAGCCGACTCATCGGATGACTCATATGACTCTTCTCTAATGGTATTTAGGGCTATGGACTTGTGTTCCTTATCTACAGAAAGAGTATGTTCATATGTTTGTAGAGAGCCCACCAACTCTTCAATTCTCATAGTATCTAAATCTTTACTTTCTTTAATAGTAATAACTTTAAGGTGAAACCTCTTAGGAAAAGATCTGAGGACTTTTCTCACAATTTTGTTCTCATGAATTCTATCCCTTAAATTAAAACGAGAATTGATAACATCATTTAGTTTGGCATAGAAAGCATCAAATGTTTCATCATCCTTCATTCTAAGTTCTTCGAAACTAGTGGTCAGCATTTGAAACTTAGAATTCTTTACAGCCTTAGTACCTTCATGGGTAACCTCAAGAATGCCTCAAGCCTCTTTGCAATTTTCATACATGGAGATTCGCTTGAACTCTTCTTGGGACACAACCATGAAATAGAATTCAGGCATTTGTTATTCCAACCACACTCATTTATTTAATCCCTAGAGTAATTATCCACACTTTTGGGGGTTTAAACTTTCTCAGTGATAGCAACTGGTTCTCTTCATCCTTTCATTATGGAAACCCACACTTGTTCATCCAAAGACTTTAGGAATGTTCTCATCGGAACTTTTCAATAAGCGTAGCTGTTTCCATCAAAATATGGTGGCGATGTGAGAGATTGAGACTTATCCATTTAAACCATTATAGCATGATCAAACTCAGGAACTGAATCTTAGCGGAGTGAACACACTCTGATACCAATTGAAAAAGTAGTGGTTCTACCAATCACTACACCTAGAGGGGGTGAATAGGTATAATCCAATTTTGATGGTCTTTTCAAAATCATAGACAAACAAACAATTAATCAATGAATCAAACAACACAAATAATCAACATAGTGATTTTGGTCACGAAGTGAAAACTCATTTGAAGAACATCTTCAAATTCAAAAATCACTCCGGATTTAAGACACCACCTAAAATCTACTATAGAAAATGTTTGTTACAACCAATTTAAAGATGCCCACAAAACCTTTGTAGTAGCTAAACTTGGCTTGCAACACCACAAGTGATCCACTCGATCTCTACAAGCATGTAGTGCTGGAACTCCAACCTTTCTATAGCTTCCCACGAGAACCTCTCAATCTCTGCATCAACGGCAGCTTTGAACTCTTCCGGCCAATGAACACGTCCACTTCAATGGACTTAAATAAGGTTTGATCTTGAGTATGGTGTGGTGGAGATGTGTTTGTCCAAGAGAGATTTACAATGTAGGGAAAAGTTTCTCTCAATGGCTCTTAGAAGCACTTAGGGATTTAGCTCTGATTCTCCACACCAAAGAACAAAACAATCTGTTCTATTTATAGTCCCTGTTGATCATGGTGCTCAAAACCCTGAATTTCAAGTTGTCTTAAACATTGGCTCGAGCGCAAGTCAAGCACAGGTTGTCTTTCACAAACTGCTCGAGCGACCATTCGAGGGGACCTCTCTAGAAGGTTTCGCTCGAGTGCTGAGTCGAACGCACATTGAGCGGACCTCTCTGGAAGAGCTTTGCTTGAGCACTACGTCGAGCGTACATCGAGCAGACCTCTCTAGAACGTTTCACTTGAGCGCTGAGTCGAGTGAACATCGAGCGAATTACTCTGGATGGTTCCACTCTAGTGCCAGTTGGGTTTTGCTCGAGTCATGTTAAGCACACTTGAATCCTTCCATGTTACACTGCTTCAACACTTGTTACAACATAATTTTGCACAGGTTTTCACAAAAATATGCCAATCAACTAATTTTTATCTCAACACAAGTAATTCAATATCTTTAGGTGCAGAAACCTCAACTTCAACCTTACTAACAGCCATAATAACTTTCCAATTCTCATATCTCAGTATGGCACCAATCCCTACTTTATGTTAGTGTCGAAACATATAGCCCCATTTACATTTAATTGTCAAGAAACCAACAGGAGGTAGTTTCCATCTACAAAACTTCTTAATATATGTATTGAGACACTATTTAGCAACAGGGAACAACCCTTGAAGGGAAAGAGCATGCTACACCACCTACCTTGGCTCAAGTACCACTTGGTCATGCAACTTCTTATTACATCTGTACCAAAAACTCCAAGCTATAGAGAAAAAGCTAGTCAAAGCATCTATGTTACTAGTAGCTTGAAAATTCAAAGCAATCTGAAAAATAGAGTCCGTTTCTTCCACATTCTACATAAGAGGCAAGAATACATTACACTAATTTTGAATGGAAAGGCAACTAATCAACGCATGCACCAGATCTTCACACTTTTTATTACAAAAACAGCATACATCCTCATTAATTTCTCGTGCAGTTAAAAAACTATATATCCATCAAGAGATGAAATAGACTGTACATTTGTTTCGAAAAAGTAAATTAATAAACACATGAACAAAAAGCTAGCCTCTTCTCTTTCTCTATAAATTCTTAGATTAACCATATTAAAATCTTGATCTTGATGTGTCGAAATATTTGGGAGACTCTAATACATGACGTAGACGTACATGAAATTAATCTTAACAATTGACATTGGCCATAAGATGAATAAAAATTTGGGTTATGGGAATTCCTCTCGGCGCTTAAGATTAGTCGAATTAACCCATCTAACAATAACACTTGATGTACTATAAAGATATAAAACCAGGTTGTTATTTATTTTAGAAATATACAACAAGGTTGATGTATTTTAAACATCCTTAATCATTAAAAAAAATAAAATAAAAATACAAATTTACTAATAGTCATTTTTTTAACCATTAAAAAAATTAAAAATATAATAAAAAAATTAAAACAGATGAGTGGGCACATTTGAGAGCCATACTAGCATTTTTTCAGAAATAAAAAAATCATTTCAAAGTCTAACATGGAAGTTTAAAGAAAGAAAGACATAAATAATAACAATAACACTTATTAGTAAATAATAAATCAGTACCCATAACTTTAGAGAGCTAGATTTGCTAATAAATTTATAATAATATTATATATATAAAGAATAAGTGTTATTGATTCTAAATAATTGTATATATATATATATAACTTAAAAATGGTCATATTTCATCTCACAATGCGAGACCGACTGATTCTATATTTTGGAGATCGATTATAACTATGCTGCTAGAAGTTATGGACAATGTGAAAGTCCAGGTGCGTGGTGGTAATGCTTCCTTTTGGTTTGATCGATGGTTGGCGTCAGGCCCCCTTTTGGTGAGGGTTGAAGATATTGCTAACAACAAATTGTTTATTAAAGATTGTTGGTCTAATAATTTTTGGGATGAGGGTATCCTTAGGTAGTTGGTTAGTGAGGAGATCATTGAGGAAATATTACAACTGCCGCCTAGTGATAAACAAGGTCCAGATATATTTGTGTGGAAGCCTTCCTTTGATGGCACTTTTTCAACCAGTACAGCATGGGAAGTGGTGAGAAAAAGTGGTCAGGAATTACCATGGCATGATTAGTTCTGTCATAAATTGTTACCTAAACGCATTTCAATATGTTTGTGGAAAATTTGGTTTGAGTGTTTGCCAATGGATGCTCGGATTCAAAGCAAAGGTCTCTTGCCTCTGTGTGTGATTGTTGTGATCCTAGATGCATAAAAAATAATGACCATATTTTTTCTATGGGGGCCGTGGCTCTAGATGTCTAGTCTTATGCTACTATTGCTATAGGTATTCCGTGTAGTCGCAGTTTATCGTGGAAGAATGAAGTAGCTACCTGGTTTAATTATGCTTAAAAATCTTCTTTCAAAGGTACTCTAGTTGGCTTAATTCCTTGTCTAATTACGTGGTGCCTATGGAAGAGAAGATGCAAGGCTAGAATGGATGGAAAGTATGACATGGCTATGACTATTTGGAGAAGTGTTTGGGTTTGGATTAAGTTACTAGCTAATAACATTAGCTCGTTAAGTAACTTACCCACACATGATTTGAAGATCTTGGAAGAATTTAATTTAGAGACTCCAATAACTTCTATAAGACCTAGAAAAATTGTTAAATGGTCAAGACCTCCTACGGGTTGGGTGAAGCTTAATTGCGACGGGAATTGTCGAGGTAATCCCAGAAATTCGGGAGGGGGCGCCGGTATTATTAGAGATTGGAATGGCATGGTAAAAGGGACTTTTTTCAACCTTTTATAATGTAGGTACGAATAATGGCGTGGAAGTGAAAGCAATTTTGGATGGTATTAGATTGTGTAAATGGCTCCATATGATCAATGTGATTATCGAACGTGATTATCAAATTGTTGTAGATTGGATTCACAACAGAAGATGTACTTATGGTATCTTTAGGATTTTTGGGAGGTTTTGTGAAAGGAACTTGAGGGGATAAATTTCGTGGTGGCTCGTCAATTTCGGGAAGGTAGTTGTGCGGTGGATTTTCTTGCTACAAAAGCGGAAATGGATATGAATGTCACGTATAATAGTAATCAAGATCTTCCCCTGTTTTTAAAAGGTATTGTGCGGCTGGATTATTTAGGCCTTCCTTATTTCGGTCATTAGCTTTGCTGGTTTTTTTTTTATTTCTTTCTAGGCCTGTTTAGAGTTTCTAATTTTTTGGCCTTGGTTTATTTAGGTTTGTTTAGATTTTTTTACACGTCTATTTTAGGCCTATTAGATTTATTTGTTGTCTTCTTATAGGCTTGTTTAGTTTTTTCGTCTCTCTGTTTATTTGTTTCGATTTGTATTTGAGAGGTTTTTTATTTTATAATCTATAAACTCCTTAATGTTTGGCTTGTAATCATAGTATTCCTTCGCTATAAGTGAGGGTTTATTAATAAACTTGGGACGGGATCACTATGACATGTGCATGCCTACCGGCTCTTCGATAAAAAAAGAAAGAAAGTGTTATTTATATTAAATATATATAAATGATTAGTACCCATAACTTTATATTAAATAAGTAGTTTATTATTTAAATATATGCGGGCCACATTAGAGAGATTTTCTTTCAATAGTATGATGTTAATACATTTGCTAATGATTTCATTTGGTTTTAAATATGTGAATCTACTCCCATTTTTCCCCATGCTTTTATTATGGTATGGTCACTATTTATTTATTTATTTATATATCTTAGACAGGAGTGGGAGATTTGGTGATGACTTTTAAAGCAAAGACAAATTCTTTAGCGAAAGGGAGAAATGTGATGTATATCGAAACATTACCATGATTTGACGGTTAAAATATAATTAAATTGCTAATATATAAAATAGTATCAATTATCAAATTATAAAGGCCTCAAGTATGAAATCAAAATCTAACTAGGATTTGGCAGATCCTATCCTAATGAAGTCGACAACGATGGATAGTTGACACGATTCCAACCCATATTTCCATATCTCTCTCTCTTTTTTATTTTTTTAAATTATTATTTAAGTATGAATCTGTCCTCAGTTAGCGATAACTTCGTATTTTTTGTCAATATTGTTACTTCGAATAATTCCTTAGCCTTTAAAGGCATTTAAAAAAGCATAAACATAAATAATTAAGATAACAAAATAAACATCATGTATAAGACATCGTAGAAATATCCAAAACATGATATATACATAAAGAACAACACAAATATGTAAGGATATCTAAATACAAACATCAGCTTGATTTGATTTTAGCATGGATGAGTTATCTCAACCATAGTTTCCTTTTTTTGTTCTTTGGCTTTGGGAAGTTGTCGTTTTCGTTCTATAATGCCATAGATTGAGATTCACAGTGACACAGTGTGCATCACGGGATTCACAGTGTCCGGAAACTTCGTACATACAACATTACGTACATATTGTGTCTATATATATTTCTTCAAATGAACAATCTTTTTAAAAATCTGTCTTTATTTTCTAAATTGTCTTTTGTGTTTTGATTTTTTGATTTTTCCAATCCAGGAAGAGACATAATATGTGAGTTCTATAAATTAGTGATTCTCAGAAAAGACGATTCAATTCAAACAGACTAAGCCGATCATTCAACTGGAATTGGTGGGAATCATATTTGATTTTATTGTATGATCTTTTTAATCGATCATTGGCATAACCGCTTCATGAATCAACTAAGTCGGACCAATTCAGAGCTAAAGTTTTATTTTATTTTTATCGTGAGAAATGATTTTTTTCTTTAATTTCGTGGATGAAGATATAATAGAACTAAACCTCACTTATAACAGATTTCATTTATTGTGATAGACAAAATCATCACAAAAAATAAGCAAACCATCATAGAAACTTTTTGCTGACTGTTTGAAACCGTCCCCACAACCGTCCCGGCCAAAAATGTGTTACAAAAAGTATTTTATGACGGTTTACTATACGATCGTTACTAAAAGTTTTTGTTTTTTTTTTGTGATGGTTGGAAGATTGCCATGAAATGCAACGTCTAAACATGAAGAGATTTTGTGAAAGTCGAATTCTATCATAGAAAGTAAATTTGAACGTATTGAATAACGTTCAAACGTTTGTCCAATCGATTAGCATTCAAATGATAAATATCTAACGTTTGATATTTTTCATTCGCATGTTTCATTTTTATGTTCAAACGTACACATGTTCGAACGTTTGTGATGTGACGTTTGAATTTTGCATTCGTATGTTATTGGACAATTGTTCGAGCGTCAAAGATTAAACGCTCGGATGGTTAATAAATACGTTTGAATATATCTTTTTAATCATTCAAACATTAGGAAATATCTGTTTGATCATAACAGAATAAGTTCAAAGGTTTGTGGAGTATATACGTTTGAACGTAATACTTACATTCAAACTTATATATTGCACGCCCGTGTAAATATGTTCAAATGTTAATTCAAATGTAAATGCATGTTCGAACATTCTTTGTTTACATTCGAAGGTACTGATCAGAACTAATAATTTCATAAAATTAAAAAACATACAAATTGTATCATATTACACCATAAATAGTATCATCTCATGAAAATAATTTAGAGAGTTGCAAAATTAGACAGCAAAAGTTTTAAACAATGATGGGGTTTATTTCTTCTGCTTTCCTCACCCACTGTGATCCTGTTGCAGTGAAATAACACATTCCATCTGGACCAGCATCTCACTCTGTACTTGTTCTTGAACTTCAATGCGTATTCTTTCCTCCTGGTTTCTTTGTTACTCCTACAAACGTGTCTCTAAATCAAACTGTTGTGATAAGAGAGCCTTCCACTCCTGCTGCCTCGACTTCATTTACTCAATTTCTTGGCATGCGGTGTCCAAATCCTTCGTAATAGTTTTACCTTCTGAAGTCGAGGCCGTGGAGGATGAACTGACATGTTTGAAAGAACTTCTCAAACCTCTTACCTAACCAGACTTGGTCCCGAGGACCTGCATAAATATGTCAACGTCACTAGGAGAAAATTCCTCTAAGGCTGACTGCATGCCAATCATTTTTTTCTACAATAATTTGGAAGAAAATTACACAATAAATACCATATTAAGAGAAATAGTACGAAAATATAATATCCATTCACATGTTGGCATAATTTATTTACACAAAATGACCTCATTTACATAATTATCTTTGGCGACATGATCAATCCACTCACTGTGCGCATCGATGTGAGTAGCAGCATAGACATAAATGAGGGAGACATTTTCAAGATTATTGTGTTTCTAACAAAGCCACAGTGGTAATTTTTAAAAAAGGAATACTATGTATCAGCTACTATTCATTCCCACACACCACAACTATAACTTTTTATTTTTTACTTATATAGGGTGTAGGGTGTTTTTTATAGGGAGTGGGGTGTGGAATAGTCAATAGTGACTGATGAGAAGAATTTTTCTTTTAAAAAATCATGTTAGTACTTAAATAATGAATATGATAACTTTGACTGAATTTTAATAAGTAATTACTATTTTTTTAGCAAAGTGTTGGAATTACCTTGAATCGGTATGATGGTGGATTGTCAAAGACGTTCTGTTCTGTGCATTGATAGAACTTAAGTGCTGTAGGAGAAATTAACAATGTTAAATATAATCTATGAAAGATGTAAATAAGTTATGGGAAAAAAATCTATAATACCTGATAATATGGGGTTGCGAAAAGATCACAGTACTTCCTCCAATTATCTAATTTCATTTTTTGAAAAGGGGACTAAGCAGACTTTTTCAACGTCTCAAATTTCTTGAAGTTGTCATGACATTGTTCATTGTGACGCCGAAATAATGTAATCATTAACTCATTCACATTTTGTATTTCCTCGCTAAGGCTAAAATTTAGGTCGAGTTCATCCTAAGTAGTGAATTGCCTAAAAAGTTTGAAATTAAAACATCTCTAAAAAACCTGAGGTATATAAACTCACCAATACACGATTCTGAATGTGATCCTTAACCTCATTTGGAACATCTCGCCAAGACCGCACATAAAATGACGTATAAGTTCAGACTAGTGTTCCGACATAGGAGGAAAGGGATGCCACACTATCATCCACACCCCAAGTAGAGTTATTGGGATGTTGACCTTGATTTTTCTGCACTTTCTATTTTTTTCAGAGCCAGGCCACATGTTAAGCCACACTGCGATGTGACAAGGCATCAGTTAATATATTTAAAATTATTAAAATCAATTTTTCCACAAGCATTCAAATGTAATTAATTATCAACAAAAATTTACTTACTGGTAGGTGTGGACTGGCCATCTGTCTCTTGTGTATCAACTTGATCAGAAGCAGAGTCCTCAGTTGGGGAGTCCTCAACCGATTTGGGACTTGATGGGGGAGACATATTTCTTAGTTGTCGTTTTGGTCTGCCCCTTTCATTGGATCAATCAAGTAATAAACTTGAGTCGCTTGACAAGCTAATACGAACAAATCATCTTCATACCATTTACATATTAGGGTAGATTCTACAAATCAAGCATAAGTCAACAAAACAGATTCCTAGCCTCAATTCATGCGGATATCTTTGCCTAGAATCATGCAATGATTTTTGTAATTAGTATAAATATTATGTGCAGCAAGATTTGAGCCATAACAGTTATAAATTTTCTTATGTTAGGCATGTAGTGTTGTATAAATCAATTCTCTACACATCAATACAAAGTGAGGAAAATTTCTCTTGAAATATATCTGCTGCTTTCTATTTCTCTGTATGGTATTAGATGACCACAACTCTAACGGGTAACCGATCCATTTCACAAACATGTCTTCTTCCTCAAACCCAAACACTCAACCTCCTTCTCCAACCAAAATACCATTGGTTGCACTCAACATCACAGCCCAAATCAATGAGAAATTGACCCCCTCCACCTTCCCCTAATGGCATGCCCAATTTGAAACTCTTCTCATTGGATACAACCCGTTGGACTATGTTATTGGAATTTCAGTGTGTCCTTTATTTGATGGAACTCAAAGCTCTACCTTACAAACAACCCACTGGGTTAGGCGAGACAAACTTATTCTCAGTGTCATTCTTGCCTCCACTTCCACCACAATTACCCTCTTATAGCTACTGCTAAGACATCTCATGAGGCATGGAAAAAATTAAATCACATGTATTCTAGTCAATCTCGAATGAGAACTATGAAACTCGAGGAAGAAATTACCTTGATTCAGCGTGGGAATCAATCAATTCCTAACTATCTTAATGTTGTGAAGGCACTGGCTAATGAGATTCCTCTCATCGATCACCCAATCTCTGATGATGACCTAACCCTTTACATTCTTAATGGCTTGGGTCTAATTTCAGGGAGATTGCTACTCCAATCTGTGCGAGAGAGAAATCTTTGACATTTGAAGAGCTCCATGACCTTCTGGTAGGGCAGGACAACTACCTACGCCGACTAGAGACGGCTACCCAGTAGCTTGACTTTTCAGCAAACTACAACAACATAAAGAAAACCTCCAATGGAGGGTCTTATGTGAAGAACTCTTCTAAACCGTTTGGGCCCCCACACAATTAGGCCCAAGCCCGTGGTCCTGCATGGCCAAAAAAAGATGCAAGGAGTCCAAAAAATTCCTCCGGTCAGCCCAACTCCAATCAAAAGAGGTACCAGCCCAAATGTCAATTTTGTGATCAGATTGGACACACAACAAAAGCCTACCCTTAATTACATGCCTCTAAATTCACTACAAATTGCATCTCCACTTCTAATGCAAAGGATACCAAATGGCTAATTGATCCCGTTGCATCCCATAATATCACTGGTGATCTTGCAAATTTATCAATTCGTTCTAAATATGATGACACTGATGAAGTTGTGATTGGTGATGGTTCAGGTTTGGCTGTCTCATACATTAGTTCTTTAACCTTAAAATCACCCAAAAGTTTTTTTAATCTTGAGTGATACACTTTGCTTTCCAAGTCTTTGCAAAAATCTCATATATGTTCATAATGTTACATCTCAAAATAATGTGCTTATTGAATTTCATCCTTCTCATATAAGATATTGGGGGTGATCCTACTAAGAGGTGCATATGAAAATGATGTTTACATCTTTTTGGAATCAATGGTGGTTTCTTCCTCCAACTTCATTGCTTATGTGCATGAAAGAACTTCTCTTGATGGATGGTACAAGCATCTTGGACATCCGTCTTCCAAAATTGTTCACAATGTTCTTTGCAATTTCTCTCTTCCAATTACATCCAATAAACAGCCTTTCTTATGTACTTAATGTTCCATTAATAAAGCACATCAACAACCATTTTGTTCCACTAGTCTCATGAGTAAGGCTGCTCTTGAATTAATTTATACTGATGCGTGGGGCCCTGCTCACTATGTTGGTCTAGACAACTTTCGTTATTACCTTATTTTTATTGACCATCACACAAAATACATGTGGTTCTACCCTATGGCAACAAAATTCGGTGTCTCTACTATTTTCCCACAATTCAAAGATATTGTTGAAAATCGCTTTCAATCCAAAATTAAAACTTTATACTTGGATAATGGTGGTGAATTTGTGAGTCTAAAATATTTTTTATTTCTTCATGGTATAAGTCATTACACCACCACCCCTCACACACCTAAAAAAAATGGGGTTTCTGAACGTCATCATCTTCACCTTGTCGAAACTAGACTCACCTTACTTCATGATGCCTCTTTACCTCTTTCATATTGGCCACATGCATTTCAAATAGCCACGTATCTCATAAACCACCAACCCACACCGTTACTCCAAAACAAATCCCCCTACCAAGCTCTTTTTGGACAACAGCCCAATAACCTCAAATTAAAAAAAAAAAAATGGTGTTTGTGCTACCCCCTCACCAAGCCTTGTAAGAAACATAAGATGGAGCCCTAATCCTTACCGTGTATATTTCTGGGCTACGCTTTAACTCAAAATGCTTATAAGTGCTTGGACCTAATAACCAAACGACTTTATCTTTTACGACATGTCCTTTTCGATGAGGCCCAAAGCCCATTTATGGAACTCACAACATCCACCTCAAGACCAAACTCTCAGCCTTTTTCAACAATGGCTCTAGTTTCGGTCCCTGCTCCCGTGCCGCCCTTAATGCCTCCCTTGCCACTGGTGTTTTCGAATGGAGTTCACACTGAGGTAACTACATCTCTAGGTAATCTCTGTATCTCTACTTCTCCAAATTTACATTCTCAAATCGTAATCCCTTCAATCCACCACAAAATCTAACCCAAATACCGAATCCTTGCATTGATCTTACCTCACATACTGGTCCTACCCCAGCCATTGCAAGTGCACAACCAGACTCAATCGCAAGCCAACCATCCTCAAATCCATGTACCCACAACATGACCACCCGCTCCATGAACCAAATATACAAACTAAAACAACTACACTCTGTGACCAAACACCCTCTACCCGAGACCATTGAACCCACATGTGTGAGTCAGGCTGTCTCTTAATGTCATTGGCATGATGCCATGTCCCACAAACTCACTACCCTTATGCGGCATAGGACATGGGAATTGGTTCCTCCCCCACCTCACTGCAAGCCAATGGGCTATAATGGGTATTTAGAGTGAAGCACAAATTTGATGGGTCTGTGGATTGGTTTAAAGCTAGACTTGTGACTAAGGGGTACAATCAATGCCCTAGTGTTGATTATAAGGAAACATTTAGTCCATGGTTAAGCCAGCCACAATTAGAACTATTTTAACAATTGCTATCATGAATGGATGGGTTTTGAGACAAATGGATATTAATAATGTATTCTTACATGGAGAACTTACTGAAATTGTTTACATGATGTAACCTCTTAGTTTTAAAGATTTGACAAAACTTGATCATGTTTGTAGACTTCGTAAAGCCATTTATGGGCTTAAACAGGCTCCTAGGGTATGATACTCAGCTTTGAAAAGTGCTCTCATTCAGCTTGGGTTTCAAAACTCCAAAGCTGATTCATTTCTATTTATTTATAAACATGAGTCTATTATTTGTTATCTCCTAATATACGTTGATGATCTTATAATTACAAGAAATAACTCAACTTTTATGAGTTCAATAATTAAGAAGCTTGGTGCTACATTCTCCTAGAAGGACATGGGCCCTTTGCATTTATTTTTAAGGAGTGGAAGTAATACCCACTCATGATGGAATTTTTCTTTCACACCATAAATATATTTGTGATTTACTGTCCACCACCAACATGCTTGTGCCAAAGATGTTTCCACTCCTTTATCAACAAGCACATCTCTCAAACTCATTGATGGTATAGCCTCAGTTGATAGCAGTGAATTTCGACGGATTCTTGGCAGCTTGCAATATCTATCATTGACAAGGCCAAACATAACATTTGCTGTCAATAAGTTGTCTCAATTCATGCACAAGCCTACTGAGACTCTATTCACATAAAAATATATTTGTAAGTGCACAAAATCGTAATAAGTAGTAAAGTATTTTAAAAAAAATGATTATTGAACCCACAGGGAATAATTATACTATTGAGTATTGAAATTGACTAAATTAATTACTATTTAGAAAACCGAAATTTGAGAATGGATAATTTAAATTAAACTGAAGAAAAGAACACTAAAATTAAGATTTTAAAAATAATAAGAATATATCTAGAGTATTTGACTTTACTTAGCAAATCCCATACAATTTATTATTTCTCGTTATAGAATCTCAATTATCCTAAATTGATGATAAAATCCCGTAAATATTCAATATTTTCTCTCAAATAATACCAAAAATATCTCTAACTAATAACTCCACATTTTTATATGAATTTAACTAATCGGAGACTCATTAAGTTCTTTAGATTTCTCTTAAAAATCATACTAGTCGCAATAAAGCATCTCTGCTTTCACTCAACTAATGGTGTTTAATCCTAGAGCTTTAATCACAAATCACCTCTCGGTCTCATTGCAATCCAAAAGATCGAATAATAGTTAGCTATAAAAATGTAAGCATTAAAAATAGGGAATAAACACTTAATCATGAAAATATTGAAAATAAAATAACATGGAATATAAACTGTGTATCAATGCTAGGCTATATCAAAGCTCTAGAAAGTAGAATTTGTTCATAATGGTATTGAAAAGAAATAGAATAAAACTGGTGTTTTTTGTCGAAGTCGGTTGATGAAGCATGCGGCTTTCGCCTCTGTTCTCCTGTTCTACCTTCTCAAAAGAACACTTAAAGAATAAATTTTGGAACTCTAAACTTAGATCCAGACTCTAAAACATAGAAACTCTCGACTTCGATTTAGATTTAGATTAAATAGATGTCAAAATTCAAATTTAGAAACAAGATAACTACAACTGTAATCTAGCCTAAAGATTTGAAAAATAGCTTCTAAAGATAAATGTTAATATAAAAGAAATTATCCAAAGAATAATGAGATTATCTCAAATGGAAGATTAAGTCATATGTGGCTTGAATTGTGGAGCTTGGAAGGATTTGGTCGCAATAGATTGATTGTGGACTCAGATTTGGTGGTCAGCAGCAGATTGATCTCGGTCGGGATAAATTATCCCACCGAGTAGATGCCATGTACATTGAATATAACTGGCGTAGAGATCACAAAGACCACAAGGCCCTCTCCTCGCCTACCGAGTGGAAAGACTCTTGACCGGGATGAAAGACTCCTCTCGCATTTTCTAGTTGTTGCCCACGACTAGGTTAGTCGTTTAAGTTGGTCGTTTAGACTAGTCTTCCAATCTAACCTCCTAGAGCCTTGTTACCAAATCTTTGTACCTTCTGGTTGCGAGTTTCTTCGCCTATCGAGAGATAAGTCTT
This sequence comes from Pterocarya stenoptera, assembly GCA_003123785.1. Classification (NCBI taxonomy): domain Eukaryota; kingdom Viridiplantae; phylum Streptophyta; class Magnoliopsida; order Fagales; family Juglandaceae; genus Pterocarya; species Pterocarya stenoptera. The sequence goes on along the minus strand of QEOT01002454.1, from coordinate 137,393 downwards.
CTCACCTTTGGGCAAGAGAAATCTCTTTGCTGCCCATGGAACAAGGCTCCTCACCTAAATCTCATCGGCTCTCTTCAGATCTCGCTGGCTCTCATCAGTCTAGATCTGTAGTCCCTATTTTTGTACTAAAATGATCTCCTTTTGCACTAAATTTTCTCATTCCTTCAAATCCAAGAAAATAAATAAAAATATGGAGAAATAAAATAAAATCAATAGTATTGAAAGGATAATGACACTTTTCATAAATAAAAGAATGATAAAAATCATATAAAAATAACACTTATCAGACTCACTGGACAGCAAAATTGGCTTCTCCGTTACTTGAAGCATACCATTTTTCATGGTATTAAGCTTACCTGAAATGCTCAGTCCAATTTCACGACATACTCCGATGCCGACTGGGCTGGAAACTTTGATGATCGAACTTCAACATCAGCCTACATCAGTTTTCTTGGTACCAGTCCCATATCATGGAGGTCAAAGAAATAACGTGCAGTTGCAAGATCATCAATGGAAGTCGAATATAAGGCCCTTGCCAATGCAGCATCAGAAACTATTTGGATCAATGCCCACCTTCAAGAGCTCGGGTTTAGCTTAAAGTCCTCTCCCTCTTTGCTATGTGACAACCTTGGAGCTACCCACTTCAGTTTTAATCCAGTACAAACACTCACAGATGAAATATATTCAAATCAACTTTCATTTTGTACATGACCAAGTCCAACGTGGAGCACTTCAAGTCTGCCATGTTCACACTCAAGACCAACTTGCAGATTTATTGACTAAACCACTCTCAAGGCAAAGAACATCTAAGAGACAAAATTGGCCTTGCTAATAGAAGCCTAATTTTGAGGGGGTGTATTAAGGCAGATTCCACAAATCAAACACAAGTCAACAAAACAGATTCCTAGCCTCAATTTATGTGGATATCTTTGCCTAGAATCATGCAATGATTTTTGTAATTAGTGTAGATATTATGTGCAGCAAGATTTTAGCCATAATAGTTGTAAATTTCCTTAAGTTAGACATGTAATGTTGTATAAATCAATTCTCTACACATCAATACAAAGTGAGGAAAATTTCCATTGAAATATATCTGTTGTTTTCTATTTCTTTATATCACATGTAGTATTGACACTCGTAAAGTGACAAGCCATTGCATGTGACATAAATACAAAAACTCAATTGTGTTGTAGTGCCTATATTAATTTTTCATTCTTGTATTCATTAAGTTCTTTTATTTATTTTATGAATAAAAAGAATTTGGAGATGAATGGGTACTTTGTATTTAATGTTTTATTGTTCACCACAATTGTCAGGCCCTATGACTAAATGGTAGTTATCTTCTTCATAGACAAGATTTTTTGAGGCAAAAAATAGGACAATAGAGATCAAATACATGAATTACATGCTTATTAAAGTTATTTAGGTTCATACCATATTCTTATTCAAACTAGTCAATAAATTTATATTTAAAACTTTTTTATTAATGATTTTAAATGCTTGAATTATATTACATATCTATTTAATACTATAATAGCCAAGTTTAATGGCTAACATGTCATTCTTTCTGCACAATTCGGCTTAAGTGTGTCAAGTTGCAATCAATTTGCATAGTTTCCACAATATTCGGCTTAAGTGTGTAAATTTGCAGTCGGTTTGCAAAGTTTCAAACCATGCAATGATTTAAGCTTTCCAAATCTCATTAGCTGGCTTTCAAACCTTGCAATGATTTAAGCCTTCCAAATCTCATTGGCTGGCTGGATTACATGGATAATTTAGTCAATAAGTTAATTGGTGGACCTATAATAATAGTATACGTATGTCTGATACAATCCATTAAAAATACATATATTAATATTTCAACCTCAATTAACTCATTAACATTAACCGATAATAGATGAAAAAAAAAAAAACATTAACCGATAATACATATACACATTAACTCATAAACGATCCCAAAATATCAACAGACACCTGCAAAAGAACATTAACCTATAATACATATATACATTAATTTCCCTACTGCCACAATTTTTAGGAGAAATTTAAAAATGCCAAGTGATGCAATGGCCATCGAAATAACTGCCAACCAATTTTCTACTTTTCTAAAAGAAACCGCAAAAGCCTTCTTTCCTTCACTCTCTATTGAAAATCGTTTTTCCTCTCTTGCACTTTCTTCTTTGCTCTCTCTCTCTCTCTCTCTCTCTCTCTCTCTCTCACAAATAAACTAAGGCCACTATACTTTTCGCACTGTACTTTTTGCATTCAAGTGCTTCTCTGGTGTGGAGTTCCTGAAGTTCAAAAGAAAATAAAACATGTCAGTCCGATTGTCTTTTCTATGTTTATGGTATATATAGTATATCTATGTCTTTTGTGTGTTTGTTCATAGTCCTAATAAATGAAGTGTTTGATACAATAAATTCTAGCAATATATCTATGTTTGGTGGTTGAAAAATAGTGAAACCATCAACCTAAAACAAAATAAACATTGTTGAAACATAAACAAACAAAATAGTGTACTTATCGAAGATAATGTTTGTCTTTATTTGTTCTTCCTTTAGATTGCTTCCCACATTAGTTTCCAAAAATCTCAACCAAAACAATCATCAGTTTCCACATCAGGTCTATAACACAATGTCTATAGAACAATTACTAAATTTTAAAAGAGAAAAAAATAAAACATAAATAGCCGGCATAAAAGCAATGAATCCACCTCTGTCTATAGGAATGAAGACATGAAATGTATTAGTTTTGAAATGCATACTACCATGCATTAACCTTCTCTGTTTTATATCAAAACTTACCTTCAAAAGCTTCCAAGAAAATATAGAAGTACAGTTAAAGACAAATTATATTTGCCTCCCACAAACTACCCTCATACTTACACTCAAAATCTTCGACTCCATGCAACTCAGATTACATTTTGAGGTTTCAATGTCTGTTTGCCTCCTCTGTAAAAAAAATTGTTAATAAACATAAATAAAATAAATGAACCCTAGGTTAGCTTTTAACCGAAAGAACTACAAACTGCAACTTCTCCCTCCAAGATGACCGTTAATAAAAATCGTTAATAAATAGAAATAAAAAGATGATCCTTAGGCTAGCTTTTCCATCTAAATGAGTTTGGAATAATAGAGATAGAGAATGGAATTTGAGAAAGCAAGGACGATGTGTAGGCTGAATATATTACTTACATCCTGGGAGTGGTGAACGATTTTATTTACTCATGCTTCTTAAAATAGTCAAAGGACCTTGATCTTTTGAAGAAATAAGAACAGCAGATAATGTATTGTACCCATCTTAAAGATCGGCATGTTATGGTTTACTTGACGATGATAAGGAGTGTCATGAAGCTCTAAATCATGCTTTGCAATGGGCATCTGGGAAGCAACTACGTGAATTGTTTGTCACATTATTAATTTTTTATTAGATTGCAGATCCTTATAAATTCTGGATTACTAAGTGAGAGTTGTTATTTGAAGACATTCTTTACTACCAAAGAAGAGTCTGTAATTGTGAAAACTTACATCTTATCGAGATATAGATAAAAAAACTATATACTTTGTGAAATTAAGCAGTTGTTAGTAAGAAGTGGAAGATCGTTAAGAGAGTTTGAAAATATGCCGTATCCAGATGCATTACTACTTGGGCAAAGCAATAACAGATTGCTACAAGATGAGCCGAACTATAATAGGGTTAGGTTAAACTTATCTCTATTATAATATGGTGGAAATGGTGGTTTCCTTTTTGTATACGGACATAGTGGTACAGGAAAAACTTATCTTTGGAAAACATTGATATTTTGATTATGTTCAGAACGAAAAATAGTACTTGCAGTTGTTTCATTTGGAATTGCGGCTTTATTATTGCCTGGTGGTTGAACTGCTCATTCAAGATTTCAAATACCAATTAATCTGTCAAATAATTCAACTTGCTCATTTAAACAGGACTCTCAACTTGGAGAATTAATGGAGAGAACCAATCTCATAATTTGGCATGAGGCTCCAATGGCTTACTGGAATTGTTTTGAAGCTGTAGATCGTTCATTGAGAGATATTTTACGATTTACTGATGTAAATAGTATAGAAAAACTATTTGGGGGGAAGCCAGTTGTTCTCGGCTGTAATTTCTGTCAAATATTTCCAGTTGTATCCAATGGTCAAAGAGAGCAAACAGTTAAGGTAACTCGTGATAAATCTTCATTATGGAGGAATTGTGTAGTTTTTACAATAACTCAAAATATGAGACTCGACCAAAATATGAAAGATATTGCTACAAGAGATTTGGCAAATTGGATTTTAAGAATGGGTGATGGTAACTTAAGTTGTGTTGAAAGTGAAGGAATGATTGAGATACCACATGATTTAATTGTTAAGCCTAATAATCATCCTATTGCCAATATCGTAAATGCTACCTATCCAGATTTGAGAGATAAATGTAATAATTCAACATACTTGAGAGAAAAAGAAATTCTAGTACTTACAAATGATGTTGTGCAGGATATCAATGACTATATGATGGACCAGCTCATCAATTTGGATGAGCAAGTATTTTACAGTGCCAATTCGATATGTAAAGCCGGGGACAATATTATAGAACAAGAAACGATGTTTCCAATAGAATTTTTAAATTCTTTGAAGTTTCCTGGTATTCCAAATCATAAATTGAGATTGAAAGTAGGGGTACCAATAATGCTACTTCGGAATTTAAATCAAAGTAATGGTTTTCGCAATAGCACTCGACTTATAGTTACTCAGTTATCAAAATGGGTTGTTGAGGCACAAATCATGACTGGAACGCATGTTGAAGAAAAAGTATTCATTCCTCGCATCATTTTGTCCCCTTCTGATTCTAAATTGCCTTTTACATTGAAGAAAAGATAATTTTCAATCTCTGTATGCTTTGTAATGACAATTAACAAAAGTCAAGGTCAAACATTAGAACATGTCGGTCTTTTTCTTGAAAAATCAGTTGTCAGTCATGGTCAATTATGCGTTGCAATATCTAGAGTAAAGAGAAGAGAAGGTTTAAAAGTTCTTATCACAAAGAAAGCCTACAATGGTTGTTTTTGTACAAAAAATGATGTATATAATGAAATCTTCAACAATCTGCCAAAAGGTATTTAATTCTCATCTATTTTTTAGTTCTTTTTGTTTCTTATATTGCATTTATATATTTTATACTTGCAATATATAAAATTTGCACTCTTATAACATGTTCTAATTTATAATTTATGTAGGTACAAATGATTGAGATGACTATGGATTGCACGCCTTTGAATAAATTATCAACTGAAATGGAATCATGGAATATTGAAGTTAGAATACTACGTATGTGAAATGCAATAAATATAGCAAATCAACATGAGCTTTTTAGCCTTGACTTGATACTAATAGATATCAATGTAAGTTGCTTTTAAATATTTTATCGTACTTAAATTTTATATTTATTTAGACCCTACTGAATTCTAGCCAATATATCTTCTCATTTTATGTTAAAGGGGACTCTAATTCATGCAAGTATAAGGAAAATTTTGATTCAGCAATTTTGACCATTGTTGAATGAAGGGTTTACATATGCAATAAAGAATTTTTTGTTGTTAAAGAATATAAAGGGAAGTATCGTCCGGTGGCTACAAACTATAAGATTCTCTTCACATCGACAACTTCAGTTGCTAAGCTTAATCAGATAAGTCAATCAGTACCTAAGTTCCAGTTTGATTTTGTGAATTATGAAACTATAGTGAAACGTTGCCATGACCCAACATACTTGATTGGTAAGTATTCTACTTTCTACATAATAAATTTTTATCATTGTGAATTATGAAACTATAGCGAAACGTTGCCATGACCCAACATACTTGACTGGTAAGTATTCTATTTTCTATGTAATAAATTTTTATCATCTCATATATTAAATTTAAGTTTAAATAATATTTTCGACATTACAAAATATTATCATCTCATTTGCAGATGTAATTGGAAGATTAGAATCTGTTGGAAACATAGAGGAGAGAAATACAAAGGGCCATCCTGTCATGCTACGGACAATCCAGTTACCATTAGAAGAGTAAGTACAATCTATTTAATGTTAAATCATACGTAAATTAATTTACTGTTTAATAGTATTACTTTAAAAATGACTAATTCACGCATGTTAAATTTTAGGAATAAATATATACAAGCAACTTTATGGAGGTCTGCCGCCATGCAAATCAATGATAATTTTTATAAGAATAATCCAAGACCATATGTGATGGTAGTTACCACAACATTAGTCAAGTCATTTCAAGGTAACATTTACATTATTTAAATGAAAACTCTTCATAACAAATTAATATTATTGTGGCATCTGTACTTGAAATAATATTTTATTCCCCAAACGAGTTTAACCTATCATCAACAAATGCAACATAGTTGTACATAAACTTTGAGATTCTTGACGTTTCAAGAATTCAAGAAAAGTAAAATATTATCTAAATATTTAACCATCATATTATATATATATATATATCTATTAACTTATTTTGATTGAATTAGGTTGCAAGAGGTCATCCATAGGGAAGTCATAACCGTGAAACCAGAGCAAGCAGAGATATCTAATACAGAACCCAAACTTATTGTATCAAGATAATTTTACAAAACAAATTCCATGTATATTTTCATTTGCACAGACACACGTAAACATCTATATTTTAATTAAATGCTCAATTTATTTAATAAGTGTTTCGGTATTTGGGTATCGGATAAATATGGAGCTGGTTGATGATTCAGGGTCAACGTTGTCGGTGCTATTTGACAAGAAGGTTAAGAAAATCTTACATAAAATTGCAAGAGAACTTATCGAAAAACAAGACCAGGTAACAAAATAATAAATATAATATTTTTAAACTGAATATTAGTATAGAAAGTATAATAAGTACATTAAATATTAGATATACCCTTATTATAACATATATATTTGTATTTGTGTAGGACCAGTATGAGGATGGTTTCCCAAATGATTTACAGTAAATTGTTGGCAAATAATACATCTTTCTACTACGACTTGATGAGCACAACTTAAAATATGGACGGAAAAACTAGATGATTTAGCGAATATTTGATCCCAAATTTATAGAATCCAAGTCAATTAAAAAGGTAACAGTAAATTAATCATATTTTTTTTTTATCAAATTTTATATTTATAATGGTTTTAATTCTCATTGTTCAATCAATTTGTTGGGATGTTGATCAATACACTGATATACTATACTTTACCAGAAATATAATGTTTTAAATGTTTTATATTCAGGAAACTGTTATAGACATCAACTCAAAAAGGAAGGAAGATGATCATAAATCTCAGACATCATCATCCAAGAAGAGAAAAATCCAGAAAAAATATTAATTGAACAATCGTGTCTCATATTAATTGTATCTATTTTACATTATTTTAAATTGAACAACTATATATTTATTGGTAATGTGAACTCTTTTATATATGCATACTCCATTTTATATATATTTGATTTGATATATATTTTATTAATAGTAGTGGTACTGATTATATATGTATATTTATGAACTATTTAGAGTTATCAAATTCAGTATAAATAATGGTTCGCGTATTGCACGGGTTATAATAATTTCTAATACTATTGAAATAAGTGATTCAAATTTTTCACGAATCACCCTATTTAATTTGTTAAAATATTGTCCAATTCGTGATTCTGAATTTGATTTTATTTTCAAAGCCATCACTTCCCATCCATGCATATGGAGACCCGTTAATTATTGCGAACTCTGAATGCTGCACTGTAGTATTTAATTACATTAAATCCCTTCTTGAATATAACAATCCAATTAATTTGCGACAAGATTTCAATTCTAAATTCAAAGAAGGCCTGAAATTGAAATGATGCCCCCACCTCAACCTTCATGCTTATCTTTTGATGCAAATCTATTTATATTAACCTAAAATATATCGAAGACAAGAAGACAACTGCATCTGTGAATGATAGCTGTCTCGTCCCAGACATTTTCCCATCAGCTTTCTTATTTCATGCATATAAAAGTACAGGTTAGGTAATATAATACTATAATATAAAATATAAATTAAATAATAAATTTATTTGTTTACTAGAATTTTGAGATAATTAATAATTTTATATACTATTAGAATAAATGTCTTGAGTTTATTTTATTTAATTAAATAATTTACGGGTATATTTATAGCACATTTAATTAAACTTTTACGATAACTTATAATTATTTATATATATATATATGTATATATACGGGGAAAGTTCTTACTATGATCACGAGATTACACCTAATCTAAATGAAGCTTCTGATCTCCTCGTTATTATCAGTCATGTCCTCCATTTTGTAAAACATGAATAGAGAAAAAGGTGCTAAATAATTTCATCCAAATAATCACGTAATTTGCCACTACCCTCTTCTATATATAGTGGGAAACAAAGTCATCTATCCATTCATCTTCCATAATTAGTTTTTATCAGATTTATTAGTGCTGTGTAGGAAAAATATGGCTCTAAAGGGTAAGATGGAGACTGAAATAGAAATAAAGGCAGCCGCTGATAAGTACTACAGCATCTTCAAGACAACTGCCCACCACGTTCCCACAGCCACCCCTGACATTATTCAGGCAGTTGAGGTGCATGAAGGTGATTGGAAGACACATGGCTCTATCAAGGTCTGGAATTATACTGTTGGTACGTACGTAAAACTGCCAAGCTAATTAATCTAGTTACTGTCTTGCAAACTTTGGATATGGCTCCTTGGTTGATCCTTATTTGACTTGTCCATTGATTCATCTTCCTTAAAAAATACAATGATTAACAGCACCTTCGACATTGTAACATTATGTCGTTTGTATTGTACTAGATGTTTTAAATTATTGTTAGACAGGAGATCAGTTTGTTTGGTGCCCTTGCATATATATTCTTGTGAAACAGATTTTGATGTCCCCATTTACGCTTGTGAAACCACAGAGGGGAATGCTGAGGTTTTCAAGGAAAAGGTTGAATTAGATGATGCAAACAGGGCAGCCACTCTTGTGGGAATTGAAGGAGATCCCATGAAGTACTACAAGATCTTTAAGGCCACATATCAGGCTATTCCAAAGGGTAATGGCAGCTTGGTCAAGTTGACTATTGTATATGAGAAACTGAGAGAGGATATGCCTCCCCCAATTAAGTACCTCAATATGATGGTCAGTATCACTAAAGACATTGATGCCCACCTTGCAAAGGCATAGTCATAAGGCCGTATCTGCATGCATGCATGCTTTGGTTCCCCAACTTCTATGATATATAAAACGCATATATATATATATATATATATAAGAACCAGAGCAGTCATCATGTATCTATGCATGCATGCAAGGTTTGTGTAAGGAATTATTACTTGGAGTCGTCTTCTCTAATGAAGCCCTTTGTCGTGTTTTAATTGTGATGAAGATCAGTACTACTACTGGTGGTGCTCTCTACTTTTTAGGTCCTGGAATAAGACTCTGTAATCCGTTTTATGTGGTGTGCGAAAAAAGTATGATCGAATAAAATTCTTATGGTTTTGTGTTTATATCAAATTAGCTTACACACCCTCAGACAATTCATCGATTGTAGAGATCAAGTAATACATGATATCATTCCTTTTTTCATCATCTTTCCACCATCCCATAATTTGGCATTAAAATCTCAAGAAAATTATTTATCCATCATCCAATCATTAGATGACACATAAAAAGATCATGATGATGAAAATTAGGACGGTTGGTATAATTTTTCTTAATTGTAAAGGTAAAATACGCAAATCCCTATATCTTAACCTAGAAACACCAATCTATCAAGGTTTTTAAGCCTAAAAATAAGAAAAGAAATAAAACAAAATGATGCAGACGATGCTCCACATCTACAATAACATCCTACAGGGTGGCAGCTAGGGTTGTAATTGAGCTGAGCTAAGTTGGTCTTTAGATTGCCGAGCTCGACTTAACTAAAAAAACTTGAACTCGAGCTCGAGATTTTTACCTTCTTTTTGTTGTGGCTTTGGTTGGCGAGCTGAGCTCCGAACTCATGCTCAACCCAAAAGTGAGCTCAAACTAAACCGGCTCAACTCAACTTGTTTATTTTTATATTTTTTGAATAAAATTTAATAATTAAAAAATTACAGAAATTGCAAAAAAGATTTAAGTCTAATGAAATTTTTACAACTAACAAATAAACCATCTATTCATCAATTAGAAAATTGTAAAAAATTAAAATAATTTGTATGTAACTAGTTGATATTTATCCTTAATAATTACTAATTAGTATGGTTCCTACAGTATGTAAAATTATTAAGCTCTACCGATTAACTATTGTTCAAATTATAAAATAGTTACTGTAATTAAACGACTTAAAAGTAAATAACATATAACTAAGGAGTATATATATTTATAAATTATATATAGGCATAAGTTACTTAATATAAGTAATTTGGTTACAAACTATATATTTAATTATAGAAGTTGCTATACTTATATTATTAACTGATATATAATCAAGTTGGGGATAAAACAGCAAGCTTAATCAAGTTCAGGTATGTATCATTTAATAATCGAGCAGGTATTTGCTTTTACAGAGATATCTTATTTTTTTCATTAGTCGAGTTTGATTCAAATTTAACCGAACTAGTGAGTGTCGAGTGGGCTATCAAACATATTGATTCAATTACACTCTAGTGGCACCAAGGCACCTTATGAGTTCTTTTTTTAAATGAAGTTTAGAAACTAGTGGGCTTCTTGATAATTTTCAACTCCAATGTCTAAAGAATATTACGTAATATTCCTCTCAATTTTTTAAACAAATAACTCCATATGAAAGTGTCACTACAACAAAAACGGCATTTTTTAATCAATTTATTGCGATCAAAAGATTATTCGCAACCAAAAATAGTTACGAATAGTCTTTTAATCGCAATAAATTAGTCAAAAACGGCCGTTTTTGTTGTAGTGTGTAACCGAAACATAAGAATGCATGATACTTCGTCGCAATAATTTTTTAATTCCAAACCATATAATTTGCGAACTAAACATATCCTTAAGATCACAATGAATGTTATAGCTGGTAGGTTGAGGATAAATTGGTGGAACTCAATAAGAAATTACAAAAACGACTCCAAAAAACTAATCATCTACCGACGTCTCCAGCATCTACATGTTACAATCTGGCCAGCAATAGTGTAATGCAATTAATGGAAGAAAAGTGCAGGAAATGGGTATTAGCTCAATTCGAGGATGAGTTCCTCCAGACATGGAAAAGAGAGAGAGATAAACGGGGAAGAAAGAGAGAAAAATACCTGAATTACATTTGGGAAAATTCTAGTATGACAAATCGCGAAGTGGAGAAGAGATGCATTTCTGTTCGGTCGGTGGTCAGGAGCAAGTGTACGTGGGCCATTGGCCCGTAAGCCCAAAATTGGATGGACTACCTTTTAATTTCTTTTCGGTAATTTAGTAGAGTTCGTTCAGTGGACTTCCGAGCCCAATTACTTTTATTAGAGTCCAGGGGCCTGCGAGCCCAGTTACAGTTATAGTGTTAGTATTCCGTTACGTGACACTGGTCTGGAGGAGGATCTCGACAACCCACTCTCTCCATAGTGATGAGCGGCGCACGTACAACCATATGCGTTTTTGGGGTGCTGCCAAAAATGTGAACCCATTGTCTAGTTATCTTGTTTTTTTCTTTTTCTTTTTCTTTTCCTCGATTCTCCTTTGTTCAGCCTCTAATATCTCCATCTCTCGCCCTTTTTTCATTATTTCAGGTGGCATATTTGCTCTCCATGCACTCTTCATCATCTCAACATGGTATCAAGAGCCTGTGAGAGCATATATTCATGGAGACTCCTAAACAATCAACCCCATCCACTCCACCCACCCCACCCACCCCTCCTGAAACCCACTCAGACAAAAACATAAACATTTTGTCCCGATACCTGGACCTCTCAGATCCATCTGACCCCTTCCGCCTAGATCACGGCGATAGCCCTGCCATCACCCTTGTTACTGACCTTCTCACTACTGACAACTATGCCACTTGGTCCCGCGCCATGACTCGTGCCCTTCGAGCCAAAAACAAGCTCAGTTTCATAAGTGGTTCCCTATCACAACCCATTGATCCAGACAACCCATTACTTGACCTTTGGGAGCGTTGTAATGATATGGTTGTTTCCTGGATCCAAAATTCCATCAGTCCCTCTCTTCAATCCAGTGTCATTTTTGTTGACAATGCTCGCGACATATGGGTGGACCTTCAAGAGCGTTTTTCCCAACAAAATGGACCTAGAATTTTTCAACTAAAAATAGCTTTAGCTGCCCTTTCACAAGACCATGATTCGGTTAGTATCTATTATGGAAAACTGAAATCACTTTGGGATGAACTTGCTATATACGACCCCATCCCAGTCTGTAACTGTGGCACTATGAAAATCCTCCTCGACAGATATCAACGTGATTCTGTTCTCCAATTTTTAATGGGCCTACATGATTCCTACTCCCCCATTCGTGATCAGATTATGCTCATGGATCCCATCCCACCTGTTTCCAGAGTGTTTTCCCTTGTTCAACAACAAGAGAGACACCATCAAATGACTTCTCATTCTCCTTCTACTGAGACAATGGCATTGGCTATTAAGAAACCACACATCCCTTCCAAGTTCACTCCCAGAACTAACCATCCACCCAAGAAGGATCGACCCTATTGCAGCCACTGCAAAATTTCAGGCCATACTATGGAAAATTGTTTCAAACTGGGCAATGCTGAACCACCTCTTTGCTCTCATTGCAATTTAACTGGCCACACAACCGAGAAATGCTACAAACTAGTTGGTTACCCCCCAGGCCATAAGTTCCACACTAAGCAGCAGCATAGTTCTCATGCTAACCAAGCTACTTTTTCTGTTGCTATTGACTCGGAAGATATTGGTGATGAAAAGGTGAGGCTGACGAAGCCTCAATATCAGCAACTATTAGCTTTGCTTCAACCTCAGGATCCTCCTATTTCAGCCACTGTTCTGCACTCCAGCCATCCTGCTTCTTCTTCTATGATGTCTGGTATAATTACTTGCCTTTCCACACACACAACAAGTCCACTAAATCCCTCAAATACAAGATGGGTCATTGACACAGGTGCTACAGACCATATGGTCTGCAACACCTCTTTATTCACATCAATTACTTCTTGTGTTTCATACTCTGTCCAGCTTCCCAATGGAAGCTCAGCCTCTGTTACACACATTGGTACAATTCAATTGACCAACTCCATAATTCTCAGAGAAGTCCTCTGCGTGCCTTCATTTTCTTTCAACTTAATTTCAGTACCAAAGCTAACCAAATCTCTTAACTGCTGTTTCTTTTTCTTTTCTACTTACTATTTTATTCAGGACCTGCACTCTTGGACAACGATTGGGAAGGGTGAGCTTAAGCATGGTCTATATCATCTCTTCTGCACCAAAGTTGCTCCAGTATCAAATGGTAAATCCTCTTCTTTAACTAACTGGTTGTCATACCATAAATTTGCTCCTGCTTTTCAAGTTCTCTTCTTCCATTTCACTGCAAACCGAGCCTAGCTCTTATAAGCAGGCCATTAAGGATCCTGCTTAGTGCAAAGCTATGGAGGCTGAACTTGAGGCTTTGGAAACCAATCACACTTGGATACTCACTGATTTACCTGCCGGGAAAACAGCAATAGACTGTAAGTATGTCTACAAAGTTAAATTCAATTCAGATGGTACTTTGGAAAGACTAAAAGCTAGGTTAGTAGCAAAAGGTTACACACAACAAGAGGGCATCGATTATGTTGAAACTTTCTCACCAGTAGCTAAGCTTGTAACTGTTCGATGCTTGCTTAGTGTTGCTGCAATTAAAGGATGGCATTTACATCACTTTGATGTAAACAATGCCTTCCTTAATGGTGACTTGACAGAAGAAATTTACATGAAGAAACCACCCGGATATACTAAGGGCAGTCCTCATCAAGTTTGTAAATTGCTCAAGAGCCTTTATGGTCTTAAGCAAGCATCAAGGCAATGGAATTCTAAGTTGACATCCTCACTTCTTGAATTTGGTTTTATCCAATCCAGATCTGATTACAGTTTGTTCACTAAACAAGAAGGAGGTTCTTTTCTTGCCTTATTAGTATATGTGGATGACATTTTACTTGCTAGCAATTCTAATGCCTCTATAGCTTCTCTTCAAACTTTTCTCAATTACAAATTTAAAATAAAAGACCTTAGCTGTCTACGTTATTTTTTGGGCTTAGAAATTGCTAGGTCTTCAAAAGGAATTCATATATGTCAAAGGAAATACACTTTAGATATATTAGCAGATTCGGGCATGCTAGGATGTAAGCCACTCAAACTTCCAATGGATCAGAATTTCAAGCTTAGCAAAGATGATGGAACACCTTTACATGATCCAAGCATTTTTAGAAGGCTGATTGGCAGGCTATTGTACCTCACAATAACTCGACCAGACATTTGTTTTGCTGTCCAATTGTTAAGTCAGTTTATGCATATGCCTAGTTCTACTCATCTAACTGCTGCATACAGAATTTTGAGATATATTAAAACAGCTCCTGGGCAAGGCATTCTTCTCTCTTCATCATCTCAACTTCAGCTCCAAGCATACTGTGATTCAGATTGGGCCTCCTGTCCAGACTCTCGTCGCTCAACTACAGGCTATTGCATCCTTTTAGGACATTCTTTGGTCTCTTGGAAATCCAAGAAACAAACTGTGGTATCGCGTTCTTCTGCTGAAGCTGAGTATAGATCCATGGCTGCAACTTGTTCAGAATTAACTTGGCTTCGATATCTTCTCACAGATCTGGGAATTCATCATCCACAAACTGCTCTTCTCTTTTGTGACAACCAG